>OZ010673.1:72129889-72489803 GCA_963932185.1 Troglohyphantes excavatus
GCAACGACGAGATATCTCGGAAACTTTTCTGTACGGAAAGCGGCACAGGACGAGTATACTCGTCTAGCTTTTCTACACCCTGAGCGGCACCGACGAGTATTCTCGTCTCTTATCTTTTTTCCTTCCCCCCAGACCTCCCATAGCTTACTAATTGGGGGCTGGGCTGAAAGACATATGGAAGTTCTTTCCCCTGTTGGGGGAAGGACACTATTCACTTTTGTAGAAGACGGCAATCTTTTAGTTGTCTACTTGAGAAGCGTAAAGTGATGATTTAAAAACTTAATATTGATTTTTTAAATTAATTTTAGATGTTGTCTTCCATTAAGTATTCGAATTTATATTTAGCTGGAATGTTGATATTATTAATAGGAACGAAACTGTTAATGTACTGAATATAATAATTGCTATTTTAAAAAACTTAAGAGAAAAGTTATGAAAGAAAATATTTTTGGTTCTGATTTATCGGAAAAATTAAGGAATTAAAATATTAAGGTTTAATTATATCCTTTTATTCGGATTTAAATTGGGATGGTGACCATTGAAAGTTTTAATACAAAATTCTAATAGTTTTTCAGTTTATTAATATGCATTAAAAAATACATTTCAAATAACAAGTTATTTCATTTAAATAAAATTATTTGATCTAATTCAAACTATTTCATCTAATTAAAATTATTTCAACTAATTAAAATTATTTGATCTAATTAAAATATGTCAAGTAATTTAAATAATTTCATCTGTTTTAATTTTTACATTAAATTTAAATTATATATGTACTAATTAAAAGTATTACATCCAATTAAAATATTATAGTATTTTACTTAAATTATTTCATTACTTATTACATTTATTATTTTAGAAAAGTTTTTACTGGTTTTTTTTTGCTGGAAATAATAAATGTTATTGATTGATTAATAATTGGTTACAAACAATTTATAAATTTATTAAAATTAAATTATGACAAATCTTATAGAATAAACTTATATTTTGAAATTAATTCATTAATTTTTCGAAATATTTTTTAATATATCAAAGCGTTATTTACAGGAGCAGTTTTTTTTTTTAAAGTTTTAAAAATCCTCGATTACAAAATTTTAATTTTAATCTATCATTTGATTATAAGAAATATTTGATTTGTATAAGTTTTTTCAAATTCATTGAGTTATTACAGAAATTACTTAAACGTACAGCAATTATTCTACGATTTTTTATTTACAACTGTAATATTTATATTGGGCATGCTGAAATGCCCAAGTTAATCTTGTTCTATCCCAGACAAATACTATTAGAAACTTATCATGTGATGAGGGGATATTGCACGTTATATCTTTCATGGATCAATACCTCTAGGAAAGAGGCTGTATCCCCTAAATCGATTCGTCAGCGAATATGTGCATCAAATGTGAGAGAGTAAAATATAAAAAACTTTTTTTGTATGCTTCCAATTTGTCAGTTTACAACCGGGAGATTATATATACGATTTGGTTCGATTAATTTACGTCGCATTAGATTTTGGTTTTGGTTTGGTTAAAAACGTCGCACTAGAGCTGCACAGTGGGCTATTGGCGACCACGTCGCATTAGAGCTGCACATTGGGCTATTGGCTACGGTTCGGGGTCTATCTCGAAGGAAAGACCCAGGAACGATGCCTCGTATTTTTGAATGGTCAGATGAGGAGAACACAACCTGAGATGGCACCCCATGCGACCTCAATAGGCGTCATGACATTGTTTCGAGATCAGATTTATCTGGCACCAGTCCCATATACACGCCAGTATAATTTGTTGGATATTCAGGACGACTTTCTAGCATTTTTGTAGCGAAACTGGCAACCCTCCAATCGCAAGTCCCTACTTTTTTTTAATTGTCTTTGTCAAGTCCAACGCCTGGGCTCGAACTAGTAATCCTCTGATTTCCAGCTAAAGGCCTTTTTGCATTGAACAACTGGAGGCCCCAGATTATAAATACAAAATGTGGGTTAAATCGTAAGATTAATTATATTATTAAGATTATTAACTTACAAAAAAAATTGTGGAAATATTTTTTAAATGTTTTAATTTATTATAAAATAAGATTGGGAGTCTTTCGTAATCCTGTTAGTATTAACTTTCCCATATACAAATTCTCCATATGTTATACATTCTTTCCTTTGCTATTCGCTAAGCTGTAGAGTGTGCCCTAAAGTCAAATCGGGTCGGTTGATTCCAAAATCCTATAACTCTTATTGTTGGTGGAAACTATTTGCAGTTGTGTAGGATTGTACAGTGAGCCCACGTGTTAGGCAATGTGAGTGTTTCTGAGAAGGCTCTAATGACAATTTAAATTTTCATAATGCCCGACTCTAGACTGGATTCCGGGGAAATAAAATGTGTCGGTGAAGTGGTTGTGTTTTTTATTTTGTTAGTAAATACCAATGGCTAACATACCCGGTTTCCAGTCGAAAAGAAAAGCACAAACAAGCACCATTCTTTTTGTACGACTGCGGCCTTTCACCAGGTGTGTTTTCAGGGGCAATTGAAAACCGCTTGCGAGTGGAATGAACAAAGCGGTTCAACGATGGCCCCGGACAAAATCTGCAAAATGGTATGGGGGGGGGGGGGACGAGAAAACATAATGGTGGAAAATAGAAATCCATGGTTGATAGGTTTAATACGAGCGGGAAAAGAAAGAGGTTGTTATAAGGTAAACATTAGGTGAATATGTGATTTCTGTAATTGAATAATTAATCTTATCAGATTGTACGGTACGGAATTCAGATAAACTCTTTTTGTTTGCGCCGTGTGGAATAATTAAAGTTTCTTATTTGTACAATTTTTTTTTACGGAATCAGAAACTTATGTAAAAAAGGCATATTTTTGTACACAATTCCATCAACATTGTCCATGTCATTCCATCAACTGCCAAATTAACTATAAAAATGCGTGCTTTATAGTAAAAACGTAATTTATTGCAGTAACTAACTAACTGCAAAATTTGATTTTTATTTTTAAAGTAAGGAATAAATATTATAATTGAATTATACGCTACATCCACATCGGGAAGATGTTATCTAATATTTTAAATTTTCTATATCAATTTTAAAAATCAATGTTATAAAAGATATAATATTTTTCTTTATTTTCAGATAATTTGAAAAAAAGTACACTTAGTTTATGAAATAAAGGATTTAATTTTAACATATTCAGATGACGAGCACAGATCTGAGCTGGCACCAACTTCATTTAACATAGGCGTGAAAACTTTGGATCATGGCAGGTTTAACGTGCACAATTCCCCTATACACGGTTGATGTTTATTGCGGAGGAACGGAACTGGCAACTGTCCGATTTATTCTTTAAATAAATTCGAAAATCTTACACAATTATTGTCGGATTAATTTAAAATACTCTTTTCCTAGCTTTATAAGACACTGGGTCTCCATAGTAAAGTTGTAAATTTCGTAATTGGCGAGCTGTGAGTTCAAATATCGACTTCAACTGCGCAGCGAGGTCGTGATCAGGGGGTTGCAGCTTCGTACATTTTCATACGCAAAAAAAATGTCCATCCTAAATAAATAGCGGATTTGTGCACGTTTAATCTGTCGTGGCTCGAAGTCCCCACGACTGTGTCAGGTGCATAGGGTGTTTGCTCAGGTCTTGTCCTAGTCAGCTGATCATTGTCAAAATTACGACTCCCGGGTTTTCCTTTATGGAGAGATCCTGAACCAAAGCCCGTGCTATGTCACCCAACCCCTATTCATTATGATGTATAGAGAGCATTCTGTGTAAAAATACTACGACATGACAATTGCGGACCCGCCCTGCTGCTGCCTGTTGACCAAAGAGGCGCATTGTTTGCGAAAACTAGTTCCTCCATACGGAAGCCACGTGCAATCCAAAGTTAGGTTTTCTTAGAAAGGTGCGAATAGCAGCTGGTGGATCACATCTTATCCTGCTATGTGTTCAGGAAGGGGGGGGGGGGGTAAGCTTGTTAGGAATAAAGGAGTTCTTTTGAGAGCTGTGGTTTGTGTTGTTCAAGTAACCTCTAAATTACGCTAGTTTTTCATTGTAAGCTATTTTTTTGAAGAAAAAATAATCTGATTATATATTCATTTTTATTAAGAAGGTATATGTGTGTCGTTTAATTTTAAAAATCAAATTAGTGGAATTTGGGGAATAGCCATTAATTAGGTCTGACTATACAGGTTAAAATGTAAGGAAATCCAATTCTGGAACAATGAAACAAAAGACGTTCGAGAACTGTATCAGGCTTCGCAGCAGGTCCCTTTCTTTCCCTAAAAGTCCTTTTTTTTTTTAAAATACGGTCCCTTATTTTAGCAAAAATATTTTTTCCCCTTTATGCCTATGATAACACATTTCTGGCCCTTTCCCCTCTCCTATTTAACCAAATATTAATTATATTTATTTTGAAATCGCCATTACAAAAATCACCATTCATGTTAGTATTTATGTTGGGTCTGCTAATAGGGTGTTGCAACTCTCGAAATATCGTTAAATCAGGAGCAGGCTTACTGTTTTTGTCTTTACAAATGTAATTAATCACATTGGTGTAGAATATAGGGCCATGTGTAAAAAATTTCTGTCCTTCCAGAACCACCGGATCTCGTTTATGCATTGTATCAAAAACAAAATGTAAATGAAGACCTTGTTTAGGAGAAGAATGATAAATAGCAGGTTCAAGTGTAAATTGTAATTATATATATTCCCAGTACCTCATATTGTAATTAGAAAAATACTGTTCGATTTACATTTTATTTGTAAAATAGACATAAGTGGCATAAGTATAACTGCTAAATTTCAATTCGGACCATAATTTTAAAATTAAAAACAAACAAACGTGAGATTATTGAAAACATATTAAAAAAGTATTTTCGCACAATAGTTACATGCCCAATAATTTCTAAATGAGCAGATACAATTTGAATTTTTCTGTTACAAGCAACTAATTTTTCATTTAGATGTCCAATAGTTGACAGTGCGCGACTAGCATGTATTGTTACATAGAAAATATAGCTTTTTTTTATTTAAAACTCTTTTTGCTCTATTGAGTTTTTCCTATAATTTTGTATCTAACATTGATGACCTAAAATTTAATGAGTATTTAAGTTTTATAGGTCCTTTTTTTAAAGATTTTTAGTCCCTTTTCCCCTAGGGACACATGTAAAAAGTGTTACGAGCTCTGCTATATAGAAAATTCGAAAGTTTTTTAAATCTGTTATTTAAACGTTACCAAAAAAACAAAACACAGTTGAGCTACAAAGAGAAATAAAACATCTTGTATAAACGAAGCACGATGTCCCGAAAAGCAATTTTTCAGGTTCTTTTTAATCAATACAACTTCCAATAGCTGATTACGAAATATATTTAAACTGAATATATCCCGAGGCAAAATATTAATATGACACGTGTATGCCCTTCGTATGCCCGACTGATTTATAGTATGCGAGAAATATGCCAAACATGCTATCGAACTGATGATCGCGGAGGCTGTATGCCAAGAGTATGCGAACGGCATATGCTTCCGATTTCGATCCAATTTATAGCAACATTAATTGGATGTTTACAACTTCTTCAGTTCCACTTCATTATTTATGGGTTGTTTGAGGAGAATTACAAAAGCACACTGACTCGGCTTTTTTATTCCTACGATCTTATTTTACTCTATAGACTTGACTTGTTGGAGTGTTTTTGTGAGACGATGTGGCCAACGGTTTTTCGAATAGTATTCCAATTACACTGTTTGCGTTAGTTATACGGTCGAAGACAAAGGAAAAAATTGTTGTTTCTGCCAATCTCATTAGAGGCTAGTTGAGGGACTGTGAAATAAAAACTGTGCTGTACGATGGAATACTGTGAACGGTTCAGCCAAATACACAGAGGAATACCTCCCACAGTGGAGAAAGGTGCAAGCTTAACATGAATAATAAATTCGGATGGTTCCTCAGTAGAGTCTCAGGACGTGAATGAATTTATTACGGAAGATATATCTTCAGGTGCTGGTGGAATCAAGGTAGGAGTTACCAATAGACGCATTAGGCCCGTGCCTAGAGGCCACAACTTTTATTTCACTAACTAAAATTTATTCAACTTACGCGTGCTCATATATACTTAAAAAATATGCGTATTTTTCAAAATTGCAACATAAGATTCGAAGCTATTATAAACGCATGAGGTATTCTAAACTGATTTCGAATTAACTTTCTAGTTTGTTATATTTAATTTTTTAAATGAATATATTATTACGTCGCACGATAATTAAGGGTGTCATCTTAATAAATGAGAAGAGAACGCTGTGATACACTGTCCTTGTCTGACGAATAAAAATTAAAATAATTGAATGGTAGTAATTGTACGAAACCAGCATGGAAACACTGCCACTCTACTGCTTCTACGTCCTGTTGACAATGATTATACATAATCACTATTTCAAAAATAAGCAATAATAATCATTAAATCATAAACAACACAACTACACTAAAATCCATTAACATAATATCTTAACCAAATTGTATTCAGTAACTATATAAGAAAAATGTGCCCATCTCTACTCAGATGACGTGGAAAGAATGAAAC
The DNA here is from genome assembly GCA_963932185.1 of Troglohyphantes excavatus. Classification (NCBI taxonomy): domain Eukaryota; kingdom Metazoa; phylum Arthropoda; class Arachnida; order Araneae; family Linyphiidae; genus Troglohyphantes; species Troglohyphantes excavatus. The sequence continues at coordinate 72,136,462 of OZ010673.1, forward strand.
TCTTATAAAATGGAAATTTTAATGAGGAAAAGTTTTGACCATGCAATTAAAATTGTTTTGAATATAACGTAATCTATAAAAGTCTAAAATAAGTAAATGTAAGGTTTAAAATTGGAAATTTAAGAAAGGAAGTAATAAAACGATTTAAAAATTCGTACAAAGAGCGGTCATTTATTACGCAACGCTATTTTTCATTTTATTTGTCTATCCCTCTTCTCCATGTCACGCACTGATACATTAGTTTTAATCCTCCCCATACTTTCCTCCCTCCCCCTTGTCTCCACAATACATTTTTGCAGTTAAAAGACAGTCATTAGGGCCGCTTTTTCTCACACCGGGAAAACCGGAGTCGGGTACGGCACCGGCAGCAGGTGGCAATGTTATTAAATTAGAACTTTTCACGTAGCCCGATGCGGCAATGTATACCGTAGCATTGCATCCGGCGCCATCACCGGTACTGGTTTTCCCGGTGTGTGAAAAAACAGCCTTAAACTTACACTCTATTTACTTTATTCAACATCTGGGAATTTTATTACAATAGACTTGTATCATTGTCTGTAAAACAAAAAAAAAATGCACCCACCCCCTAACATTTTGCTATTTCTTCGCATATACTTATAGTCAGTGCTCGATTTCTAAAAATAGAGGTACCAGAACAGTAACCTTCCGTGGAGTGTGGGAGTGCAATGCAGCATCCATCAAACCCAAATCTGGAATCATAATAATTTTTTACTAAAGAGAGGTACCGGAACGCCGTTCCGGAGCGTTCCGGCTATACATTTAAACATTTTAGGACGGAACACTGTTAATTATTTTTAATAAGAGTAAGACTTTTAAATATAATTAATATTGTTTGATATTTTTACATTTCGCGGCTTTGGTAAAATATTGTCTATACTATAAATCTGCAACTTTATTTTGAAATACTTAGATTTACGAAGCGGGTAATCAAAAAATTATATAATCCACATAACAATCAAAAATAAAACATATATTTAGTTATTAATATTTTTTTTGTATTAGGAAAATAGTAACGTGTATGCTCTCAGTTATCAACCACATCTTCTAAATGTTAAATCTTCATTTGTTGCGCAGAGCCAAAAGTTGTAAAGAAAAACTACTTCCTTGAAAAGAAAAAAATGCTATCTGTACAAAACACTGTGCAGTGCGATAATGCACACTTTAAACTAAATCTCCCTTTACTGAGCACAACCACATCTGCGAACTAAACCGAGGGTCATTTCAACACCGGCCTTTGTATACTAATGATCTTTTGCCACGGGCGCAAGGGAACGCGTGGACGAACCCCTCCCTTCTGGGTTCGGTCCCTCAGTCCGCTAATTGAGCAATACATCACTGTCACTTGGAAAAACCGCAAAGGGGGGAAGGAACTTGCCTCTTAAAACTACCTGCCGCTAAGAAGGCCACAGCTTTTTAAGATGGGTGCCGTTTGCTAGGTAAAGGAAAATTTTAGATCGGCCACTGGGAGGGTTAATTTTGGAGTTTTGGTGGGCGCGCTGGGCAGTCGGTTAAAAATGCAAATTTTGACACTACAACTGCATAAATAATAGTGAGTTACAGAAAAATGTGTATTGTCCCTAACCCCAATTCGAGGCGGTTTTTGATAAAAGAAGGCCCTATTTGACAAGTAAATACTAAAAAGGCCCTAAATCTACGATGAGTTGGACATAGAAAAAAAGTAATAAAAGAAAAGAAAACTATCACCAAAATAAAATTTTGTACATGCAATAACTACTTTTAAACAACAAAAATCGTTTAAAGTATCAAAATTTGGTTGCGGGTGATAAATTTGATTTTTCTTTTTTTCCTGTAAAGTTCTGCTTTTTGGAGTTAGGACGTTCTTTCTTATAACGGCAGTATTGAGCTCATAATCGAAAGATTGTAAGTTCGAATCTCAAGTGCAGCGAACTCGTGATCGGAGAGTTGCAAGTTTCAATTCTCGTCGTAAATATTTGTTTTTTTAATCTCAAGAGTAGGTACTATACAGTTTACAATATGAAGTTTCAATTGATCTCTTTGTCTTCAATCCATGAAAAATGCCCTTAACACGTACATGCAAAGCAAAACAAAATTGCAAGCTTTAAACCCAACTCGCAAAGTCCATAAAAAAAAACATGACGTGTTACTTTAACAAAAGAAATGGAAAAACAACTCTTTTCCCGTTATTCGATGGAACGTGGGGTCGGATATCCGAGCAATCACAAGGAAGAAGAACAAAGAAAGAAATGACATCATTTGTAATTCACCCAATTGAAATAGACCGCCCTTCCCATTGGTCATCGGCAATCGTAATTATGACGTCTGCAGAGACACGGAAACGGCTTTTTTACGAATGTGAGCTAACGGCTGTCAGTGCAGAGGTGGAGTCAGAACAAAAAGTTGGATGGTTGGTTAGAAGGCTATTTTTAATCACGGAATGGTTTCCGCTGTTGTTTTTAGTGGAACCTTTAATCCGATGAGAGAATAGAATTAAAAATTATAGGATTTTTTTTAAAGTTTTTATTTTTCGATACCATGCTTGATTCTACGATAACAAACGACGTAGAAAACTATGGCAATTAAACTAGTATTTATTACATTTTTAACCCTTTGAGGGTGGAGGAAATGTTGGTACAGATGTAGTATAGGACATTTGGCGCGCGAGGTTTTTTTTTGGCGGGTTTTATAGGGGCGATAAATTTATAGTATGGCAACCCCACGTGATATTGTTGGTATTCTCCTATTCTTGTGGCGACATTCAATCTGGCAACCCTATGACGTCATCGCGCTGCCCGGAACTATGTTTAACGGCAATTTTTCGTCGCCAAAAAAAAAAAAACGCGCCAAATGTCCTATATACATCTGTTCCGAAATGTTTGATATTTCCGTTCTTTTTATGAAACAGTTCCTATTTTCTTTGTCCCAATCAGTACCCAAGCGATGTCATGTTTTAAATGGAGTTAGATAAAGAACACGCTAACGAAAGAAATAGGGTTTTCATCTTCAAGAACATGCAGTTCTCGTTCAATTTGAAGAAGAGGAAACAAAAGAACAGGTAGTTATTTTTGTGACTTAGGATCACATAACGACCATATAAAACAATTTTAACTCTTTACATTCCAAGAATCCCTTTGACATTTGCGTTCTTTCTACGAAACAGTTATTCCTCTTTCTGTTCTTTTTACCCATAATTCAATATGCTAATAGAGGGAAAAAAATCATAATCTGTTTTAGATATGCAAAAGAACATGTTGAAAATAAAATTATATTTTTTAACCTGAATATCATGTTGTTCTTGTTTATTTTAAAGAACAAGGAACCTTAGGAACTGGTTGTTATGTTGTCCTCTGAAAAGGTTCTTTGCATTGTTTTTTTGTGTTTGCCAATTTATTTATTCATTGCACTTCTCCCTTTTACGATAATATGTTATAACAGTTCGTAGCTCCGTTCCGAACGTCAGGAAGGCAGGTGTCTGTCCAGTAGTGTCACATTTGGCCGTATTCATGGCGAATCGAATAACTGGTTGCTTTGAACACCAGTTATCATGTACATCGGGACGCAGGGGGTCTGTTCTTCCGTTCTACGGGATTGGATTGTGGGAATTACACTGGAATCAAGTCTTGACTTGTGTTGAGTGAAAAATTAACTCGTCGAAGGACAGCACTGATGAACTGTGATCCGTTGAGAATCCTTCTTGGAATACCATGTCGCGTGAAGTCTTCTTCGATCAGAGTTGTGACACATTCACGTGCACAAACAAGAGGGAAAAGCTCAACCCATTTCGTTGCACAGTCCTCAACAACGAAGATCCATTATTTACCTGTATCAGTTTGTGGTAATGGTCCAAACAGTCTATTGAAATGATTTCAAATCTATGTGAAAAGACAGGGGTCCTCAACAGACCAGTTGGCTTTTGGTTGTTAGCCTCGTGGCGAATGCATTCCGGGCACTTTTTAACGTATGCAATGATGTATTTTCTCATGCCCGTCCAATAGTAGAGTTTAGCAATTCTTTGGAAGGTTCCTTCTTCTCCATAATGTTCAGCCATCGGATCATCAGGATGCTTCTGCATGAGGGATTCACGTTCAGTAGTCGGGATGACTAGTTGTTCCTCCTCCAGATCAACGTCTAGTACTTATCGGTAGAGACCTCTTTGATTCATTCAAAAACCTCACTCAGTTCAATTGACACATTCCTCAGTTTTCTGAGTGGATTCAAAACTTTCGATGACTTTCTTCAAACTCATCTTTAAAATGGGCTTCACGCATGTCCTTAGAACTTCTTACAGCAAGCAAACTAGCTGCAACTTTATTGAAAATTTTGCATTTGGATACCTCTTCCTCACTGACTTGGCGGAAAAGCCAGTCGCCATGGTATTTGTCTTTCCAGTGATATACTGTACTTTCAGGTTCAAAGAATGAATTTCGAGTGTCCATCTCTTGCAAGTCGTCCAGTTGGAGACTTGAGGGTGAGTAGCCATTTAAGATGTTAGTGGTGGGATGTCACTGTTACTTATGTTTCCTCCACAGAGGCACAAAATTTCTTCAATGCCCACACAACAGAGTGGGATTCTCCCTCGGTCGTGGAATAGTTGATCTCTGCTTGAATAGGTGGAATAGTTGATCTCTTAGTAAACGGTTTACATATTCCTCCAATGTGACTAACTAATGTGCAATTGGATTATTGTGCTCCTTTAATTCTTCTCCTTGATGAAAGACGTCTACAAGAGCACAACTGCTAGCATCTGTTTGAAAAGTGTATGCTTTGCTTGAATCACTCTGACGAAGGATAGGTGAACTACCCAAAATTGTCTTTCAGGGTCTTGAAAGAAGTTTCTTCCTCTGTTCCCCAATTTCAAATAACATTTTTCTTAATAAGATTGCTAAGAGATCTTGCTACTTCTGAAAAGTTTGGAATATACATTTTGTATCAGGAACTGGTCTGTAAGAACCATTGTAGTTGTTTGACATTTTTCGGTGCTGACATCCTCATTGTGGTCTCAACCTTCGCTGGATCAACTTCGATTTCTGTTGTGGTTATCCACTGCCCCAAAATCCCCCTTTGTGCAGTCAAATTGACATTTCTTTCTGTTATTTCGTAAATTAAGCTGCGAAAATCTTTTAAATACTTTCTTGAGATGTATCAGGTGCTTCTCGAAGGTGGAGGGTAAGTAAGATAATAAATGAAGGTTAAGAATTAGACTATGATTTTGGGGGGAGGGAGGGGCTCAGTATTTTTACTTTTCTAAATTTTTTTTACAGACGAGTCATCCAAATAGACGAGTATCTTTACATCAGGAAGACCACCTTTGAATCGGTCTATCAGTCTCCGGAGCGTTGCAGGGGGCATTTTTCAATCCGAAAGACATTCGGTTGAAAGGAAAAATTGCGAATTGGGCGGTAAAGGCCTTCTTGTCCTTATCTCCCGAGTAGACACTCACCTGGTGGTAGCCTGAACTCAAGTCAATAGTGGACTTGTACGCTACATGTCGGGCATCATGGATGAAGCCATCGATGTTCGGTAGGGGATAATGGTCTGTAACTGTGACCGCATTCAAACTGTGATAGTCCACACACAGTATTAACTTTCAGTTTGGTTTAGGTACCAAAACAACTGGAGCAGTGTATGGCGACTCACATGATTTTCTCTTGCAAGAGATCATCTAGTTCTCTCTTTCAGATTTCTTTCTTCACTGCATGCGGGGATATGGGCGAAAGGATGGTTTCCTGTTTTGATACGATGCTCTATGAACGGAGTGTTCTCTCCTCCTGGCTTGAAGTTTTTCTGGAAATTTTGGAGGAAATTATTGATCAGGTGCCTCTGCCCGCTATTCAAAATGTCTTCTTCACGAAGTCGGCAAGGATGAGATTAAGTGCGAACTGCCAGTAGACCATTGATTTCCGGTGGCGTTTCTATGAAGTTTCTCCATCTGAAGGGGATCCAGAGAAGTACCTATGTCCACTTCGGAAGTCTGGGGGACAGTCCCTCTGCTGCTCTCAAAAAAATCTACGCCGAGAAGAGTTCGTATTCCTTGGGCGGCGTGAATGGGATTTTCAGACGTGTGACGTCACCCAGATGACGACATTGCTGGCTACTTTCGAAATGACAGAATTTATTTAATTATTTGAATTAAACTAGGACTATTTTGTGCAAAAGTTGCCCCTCCGCAAAAGACACGAGCGCTCTTCCAAACAGCCATAATGAGGAATGGTTAAGTAGGGCTGCTATGAAATATGTGTCAGGAGACACTGAGAACACAAGGATGAAGTGTTTATTTATCTATTTATTTGTTTATTTATTTAGTTATTTAGTTACTTTTAATAAATCTTGAATATTTTGTTTCTGCAATGGCAACAACTAAAGGTGTATGGAAAATGTATTTAAATTTTTTGTTAAAATAATTTGTATTGGTATTAGATGTTAGAGTTAATATTTATGTTTACTATTTATTATTTATATTTTCTTCTCTAATTTTTTTTTATTACTATATTATTTAATATATTTATTTATTTAATATATTTATTTATTTAATATATTTATTTATTTAATATATTTATTAATTCAATATATTTATTTATTTAATATATTTAATATATTTATTAATTCAATATATTTATTTATTAAATATATTTATTTATTTAATATATTTATTTATTTAATATATTTATTTATTTAATATATTTATTTATTTAATATATTTATTTATTTAATATATTTTATATAATATATTATTTTATATAATATATTATTTTATATTAATTACTTATTTTAGATATATTATACATTTCTATTATTAAATTATTTATTTAAAAAAATTATTGCCATGCAAATTTGCCATATTATTTTTATTTTATGTTATATAAATTTTTACATTTAATTTTATTATTTTAAATTTTAAATAAATAAAATTTGTGCAGTTCATGTTACAATTAACAAGTATATCTCATCTAAAGCAATGTAAATCTAAGTAAATAATACTTGACATATCCATTGGGATCTGCCGGGATAAGGGAGAATCATCCCCCAAGGCTACTGAACAACTATTACATTTGTGTGTAAATATATTAACAAGTACCTTGCTTTTAATTTAATATCAAAACATATAAAATGTATTTACCTCACGTGACCTCATATAGCAAGTGCCTAAATCTTTATCGAAATAATTTTTAAAAAAAGTTACTGTGTGTCTATGTCATCACACAAAACACATACTTCGTCCACATATAAAAAGCTGAAAATTTATATAGAGATGCTACTTATGTTCAAGTTGTGCACCTAAGGCTCGGAACTTTAAAGTTCCGCTTTGTTTTTTAAATGAATTTATAACGGTTTTAGAAGTCATTTTTTAAATGTCCACTTAAAAAATATTCTTTCTAAAAAAAAAAAAAAAAAACGACTTTAAGAAAAATGCGCTCAAAAGTAAAAAAAATAACTTTTAAGTTTACGAATGCATTGAAAAAATTCAATTATTTAATGTCAATTTTAAAATTATTACAACTTTTTGAAATCGGGCAAAAATTTGGGTATGATTTTTGTAAATTGACACCAACTTCAAAAAGTTGTAATAAGTATTAAATTGACATTAAATAATTAAATTTTTTCAATGCGTTCGTAAAATTAAAAATTATTTTGAACTTTTTAGCGCATTTTTCTTAAAGTCGGTTTTCCTTTTTATTTAGAAAGATTATATTATTTTTCCCTTTTTAGTTTTTAATTTAGCAGGGGGCTACGTCCCCTATTCACCAAGAAATTCAAGTAGCAATTTGTGCTCAACAATGTATATTGTAAAACAATCCCTATTAAATGCTGGTTAAACGAAATGTCATTGTTGAACAACTTCTGTTAAACAATGAAAATATTTTTTAATCGGATAAATTGTTTAAAAAAATTCCAGTAAATCGACATTTCTGGGTATATAACAGCCGGATAACCGATTATTTTTTGCAGATTTTGCTCAAGTGGATTTTTCTTTATTAAAAAAAAAAGAATTTTCGAAATCGGACAATATTTTTTTTCACACACGGTCCGAATTAATTCCGAATTTCGGATAGTTAAATGCCGGGTAACACCGGATATTTTTTTCAAATTGCTCCCAAGCGAAACATTCCGCTGTTCAGTCGGTTAAAAAGAAATATTATCACCATCCTTATAAAATCATAATATGTTACCAATAATAAAATACTTTGAACTAAACTTTTAATGTAAGTGTTTATTGGTTTAAACAATTGACAAAATAACTCTTTGATATAATAATAATAATAATAATGTGTTTTACCAACAACAACAGAATTTAAAAGAACATATTTATATTTATTTTTAAGTTATATTTCGTTTAAGTTATACTATAACAAAAATGAATATATTTTAATTTTAAAATGCTATGGAGTTGAAAATATAAATTAATATATGCATTTCGAAACTTTGGCTTAGAGAATAAGTGTTTTAAAAATACGATTACAAATATTGACGACCAATAACAGGCTCAAGGCCCAACAAAGTTAAGGTCACAACGTTGGTTTTATCTCCTCACTATACCTCAATGAATATTCAACTTCTTTTCTAAATCCTTTACTCCTGTAAAATTATCAATATTCACTGGCAAGTTGTTTAATTTTTCTACTACCCTATTATAGAAATAGTGCTTTCTTCTACCTCGATTAACATGGGATTCGTTTCATTTAAACCCATGACCTCTTGTTCAATTACTCATATTAAAATTTAAATCTCCACCTCCCTCTGTTTAATAAATGTGAACGGTAGAATCAAACATCCCCTAACCATTCTCTTTCCAGAGTATACATATTCAAATTTCTTAATCTATCTTCATAATCCATACCTGAAGAAATTTGGAACGTTTTAGAAGCCCCGTGCTGAGCTTTATCTAACAAATCAATGTCTTTGATAAGGTGACCAAGACTGTACAGCATACTCAAGATTAATTCCTTTAGGTATATAGCTTTCTTTAGCCCCGTGAGAAGAACGGGTATTTCTACTAGTGTATAATAATATTTGGCAGATCCTTTGGGCTTAGCCAATATTTGAACCTGGGACCTCTCGCACTCTAAACGAGAATCATATCCATAGACAAGGACCTTACCTTCCTTGCCTTGCAACAGTTTGTAATGATCCGCTTTTGTGTTTTTCATTAAACCCTGTCAACGACCAGCAGTGTCGTTACACACAAAATATTTTGGGGGTGTTGAAACAAGAAATTTCCCCACTTAACGATTCGAAATTCTCAACTGAACAGTGCTGAAAATTCCCAGTTCCAACTCATCGACATTTTTCATCTTTTTTTATATATATTTTAGGTAATATTAAATAGTTCTCTCACAAGCATTGATTTGTTGCATCCATATTCCAATGCAGTGCCCGTTCTTAGGTCTAATTTAAATATAATCTTACAAGTTGGGCAATTTCTAATCTTCTCTAGCTTTCATTTGTTAATAATATTAATTTTCTTCAGGCATAAATTTTCCCGACTCGGAGTTTTTAGAAGTTGAAATTCCCAACTTTCAGGGTTTCCAGATTATTCGGGGAGGGGGGGGGGGGGGGGGGTCGGACTACCCAAACCCCACTGCTGCGACGGACCTGCTTAGAGGAATGTATTCCGTGACAAATTCACGATTATTATAAATTTTGTCTCGTTTAATAGAAAATTAGGCTTATAAGAATAAAAATAATAATACAGACTTACTAAAACGAAGACTTACTATAACTAGCCTTCATTTGTTAATAATATTAATTTTCTTCAGGCATAAATTTTCCCGACTCGGAGTTTTTAGAAGTTGAAATTCCCAACTTTCAGGGTTTCCAGATTATTCGGGGAGGGGGGGGGGGGTCGGACTACCCCAAACCCCACTGCTGCGACGGACCTGCTTAGAGGGATGTATTCCGTGACAAATGTCACGATTATTATAAATTTTGTCTCGTTTAATAGAAAATTAGGCTTATAAGAATAAAAATAATAATACAGACTTACTAAAACGAAGACTTACTATAACTAGCCTTCATTTATTAAAAATATTAATTTTCTTCAGGCATAAATTTTCCTAACTCGGGGATTTTAGAAGTTGAAAATCCCAACTTTCAGTGTTTCCAGATTATTTGGGGGGGGGGGGGGGGGGCTCTGAGGACCAGCACATATTCGACAATGATCCGTTAGACTTTTGTTCAATTAACAAAATCGTCTTTTTTTTAAGTAAATAAATAATCAAATTGGGCACCCGATAATGTATTCTTTTTTTTTATGCCAAAACAATCAAATGAGAAATCTACAGCTTTTTCATTTGCGCATTTCATATTCTTAATTTTTTTATTTTCTTCTTTACCTTATAATTTCTATGGATTTTAACCTGAAATTAATTAATTTTCATATATTAATAAAATATGCAAACATTTCCTTTCTGATGACGCTTTCTTCTAATATATTATATTTATGAAACATGTATTTTTTGAGTGAAAAATGTAGGTGGAACTTCCAATGCAGCTTTAAAAGTGTATTTTATTACATTTTTAAAAATATTCTATATTACCCATGAATATGGAAGATGGTGAAATGACGTTATTTCAAATGACAGGGACACATAAAATCAAATGCATATAATTCTATTAATTTCAAAATTTATCTGATCAAATTAATCAATTAAATTATCAAAATAATCAATTAAATTAAAAAATAATCGAGGTAAATAGATTTTTTATTAATAAGTTTTTTTGAAGCATGTAGTATTTAGTATCTGAATAACAAGTATATTTGGTTCCTGAATATTTTTTAATGTTAATAGATAGTGGTGGTCCGCGCAATGCTTAACTTTCAACTAGGTGGTCCGCGGCCACTGAAAGGTTGGGAACCTCTGGACTAGAGTATAATAAGAAACAATCATCTTAACACATTAATATATAAAGCTGTTGTACAGCAGAAAGCTATTGTTTAATTTTCCTAAATATTTTCACTCGAGGTAAAAAAAAAAAACTTTTCACCCTATGAGCGAAATCATCTGGTCGATTCGATTGTGGTAGATTTTTTTTAATGTCATGTAATAAGACGTGTGTGCATAAAGGCATTTATATTCTCAATTTCTGCGATAAAATAATGTTCAAGCTAAAAATTTACATATCAGATCATATCACAATTTAATTAGTTTCGAATAATAAATTTAGAATATTTTTAGAAAATAAAAATGTTAAATAAAATTGCAAAGATTCCTAGTTTTTTATAATCAATTGAAATTCGCTGTAAAACGTGATGGGAAAAAAGCTAAGTCAAATAATTTACGGATGCTAAACTGGTGTCACTTTGCACCAATAGATGGCGCGGTAAGACTGAAAATGACTCAAAAGTTGAATTGAACTGAATTTCACGAGTAATTTTCATTGTGACATGCAAAAATTTTGTCACCAAGGGAAAAACGATGTTTTTTTAGGGCAGAAGTAAATTAAAGAAACAATATTGTTTATTTGAAGAGAGAAAATGCACATAGGAAAGTTGTTTAAAATTTAATAAATTAAATATTTAATTAATTCAAAAAAATCTTTATTTACAGATACTTAAAAACTATATAACCTTAAAATACCACGCATTGTTAGCTTTCAGAACACTTTTGTGGTATGTTTAGTTTTTTACTAAAAAATTATAACATATTACCACGCAAAATGTTTTCATGTTTCTTACACTTTTGGACTTATGCGCTTGCTGTCATAGCAGTATTATAGCTTGTATTATAGCAGTTTACCAGAAAGTAGTTGTATATATAGTTTGGTGAAGAAAATATCGGAATTTTTAATGTAGCATAAATGTCACTCATGTCTTTATGAAAAAATATGATTTTGAAAAGACGAACCCTCAATAGTAAGTAACAACTCAACAGTACTGAAAATTCCAAATTATCGACATTTTTCATCTTTTTTTATATATATTTTATAATATTAAACAGTTCTCTCACAAGCATTAATTTGTTGCACCCATATTCAAATCCGTTCTGAGGTTTAATTTAAATTTACAAGTTGGGAAATTTCTCATCTTCCCTAGCTTTCATTTGTTAATAATATAAATTTTTTTCAGGCATAAATTTACCCAACCCGGGTTTTTTAGAAGTAGTTCTCAACTTTCAGGGTTTGCATAATATGGGGGATCAGTGGCGGCGATTGGGTGCTGAAAGTGGGGGGGCAAGATAGAGGGGAAACAAGAAGTCCCCCAAAAGGGGGGGGGGGACTAAAAAGAATTTGCTATTATATTGCTATAAAAAAGCTATGGTATTGCACACTTGTATTTACTCACTATTTTGTGTTACTTGAAGTATACCAACTTAAAATACACAGTAAAAAAATTTAATAACATAAATTTAAAAAAATAGAAGTTTTCATACCTTTTCGTTAAAATAACGATAAATGCCTTGGCTTCTTTCTAGAAAAAACTTCAACACAGTTATCGAGATTTAACTTCGTTTTTTCTATAGCAAGTAGCGCTAAATTTGACAACCGTTCTTGTTTTGTAGAATTCCTTAAATAGTTCTTCACTCTTCTGAGAACACTAAACGACCTTTCTGCTGAAGCAGTTGATACTGGAATTGTTAAAAACAATTTAAAAAGTTTTAAATGTTCGGGTAGACATCTTTATTGTATGAATTTTCAGCTGTAAACTTCGACATTAATTTTGAAATAAATTTTTTATCAGTTTCTGTGCATTCTTTTCCTCTGAACACACTTATTTCTGCAGACAAACTTTCACCGTCAATTTTATAAACTTCCATTACAGCGCTACAAGCCTTTTTAAATTCATCACTTTCAACAGAGTCCTGTATAAAGGGTGAAGCCAGCAAAAATTCTATCTGGCATAACAATGTCAACTGGTTTTTTTCAAAACGTGATTTGATGTTTTCTACAATATTGTCTAGAAATGGAAAATAAGCTGTTTTTAACATAAATTCTCGAGGTGAAGCAAAATCTGGATCGTTGTCTCCCCCACCAGCTTTTTTAGGTATTTTTCTTTTTCGTGGAAGGGCTGGATCTTCAAATCCATGCCTTTCGCAAAATATCAAAGCCTCGGACCAAATTTTCTCAAACTGTGTCTCATTTCGGAGATCTGAAACTACTGCTATAGTTTGGTTGGCAACCTCAACAACTCCTTGAATAGAAACTTCATGGTTTTGTATATATTTTGAGAGAATATTTGTTTTTTCAAATACTTTTTTCATAAAATATAAACCGAATACGAATTCAAATTTGGTTATGCATAATAACAAACCATGAGCCTCACCACCAACTTTTGTGTCTGTGGTCTCGATTTCTTCTAGTGTCTGTATAATTTCCAACAAATGCTGTTGGACAGCTCGAAGGCTTTCGTACCTACTACTAAACCTTGTATTGCTTAAAGCTTTTAAAGACAAATTTGATCTTGTTTGGGAATCATTTTCTGCTGAAGAATCTGAAGTTTGTTCTTTCATGTTGCAAAATACTGCATGGCGCTTGGGAGAAGCCTCGATAAAGCAGTATAGTTGTTGAATGGTGCCGAAAACATTACGAACTAAAATAATGCTTTTAGAAACATCCACGAGAGCAAGATTAAGTGAATGCATATAGCAGTGGACATACATAGCATGCGGATAATTTTCTTTTAATCTTGCCGCCACACCTTTAAATACGCCTGAAACGTTTCCTGCCCCGTCATAGCATTGAGCAACAATGTTAGAAGGATCTAATCCCACTTGATGCAACACAGCCATGAGCAAGTTGTATAAGGATTCGCCATCAGTAAGATCTGTTTTAAAGAAACCAATAAATTTTTCTTCGATTTTTAAAGCATCGGTAACATACCTAATTACAACTGTTAATTGTTCATGGTTGGCAATATCTCGCGTCTCATCAATCATTACAGAAAAATACTTGCTCTCTTTTGCTTTTTCAATAATGGCGTTTCTTGTCTGATTGGCCATTATTTCAAGCATTTCATTCTGTACGTCATGATATACGTAATTAAAATACTTTTCTCGTTCTAAAAACATCTTCTTCAAAATCAAATTGTCTGATGATCGTAGCTTTAAAAGTTCTACAAAATTACCACAATTACTTGATATTTCGTCTTCTCTATGGCCTCTTAGTGCTAGGCCTTGTCTAGAAAGATAAAGCAAGGTTTCAAACAGCAACTTAAGATATTCGCGATTTTTTGTGACTTCTTCTTTATGTTGAGAAGATATCAGTTCGGCTACGCTATTTTTCTGTTTCAGGCCTTCTTGCCATCGTTGTAAAGCACTGAGATGTGAAACTGTTCTTCCGTGCTCTTGAAAACGCTGAACTGCTTTTTTCCAGTTTTTAAATCCGGCCGTAATGAACGCCTCCTCACGACATCCAGTACTAGTACTGCCGAATAACCGGCAAGGAAAGCAAAATGCTTTATCTCCAGAAACACTGTATTCAAGCCATTGAAATTGGGAATACCACACACTTCTAAAACGTCTTCCATTTGCCTCTGGGAACTGTGACAGACAGGGTTGGAATGGGCCATCTTTAAAATGTTTGTAAGCAACATCCATGCCACAAAGAGGATCTCTACTATGAAGGGCAGGTTGCAATTTGTCATCACGTGCGGTCAGTTTATTCGTCTGATTCTCAATCGAACAATTATCGTTAACTTTAGAGGTAGATGTACAGGTTTTAGAAGTAGTCCCCATTGTCGGGCTATTGGTTTGAGATTCATCACTTTCTGGTTTTAAATTTTGTTTTTTATTAAAAAAGTTTAATAGTGTCTTTTCTGATCTACGTTTCATTCTGACTTAAAAAGGCAAAACAAAGCACGATAACTTTCAGAAATACTGTATAAAAGGGCCACAAAAACTAAAGTCCAATTTTCAGGAGAATAAAAAGTATGAACTGTTCAAAACATCTTTATATCACTTGGCTATTTTAGCTATAATCGAAGACAATTTAACTAGATCCTTAAGCGAAGGCTGTAAAAAGACTGAACCAGATTGAATAAAAAAAAATCAACGGCTAATTTAAAAACAAATAAATATCTATCGGAGTCATAAGTCATATACAATTTCCTCTGTAGACTCCAAAATGACTGTTGAAACGAGTCATAAATAATATTCGGCGCCTGTTTTCGCCTTTTTTTTCCTACTGCTTATATGTAAAACTGAGAAAACTTGGGAATGAGTCATTCTTCCGAGAGCCATTTTGTAGATTTAATACGTAGTTACAATAAACTATTTTCTTGATGTTTTCGAAATCAAAGCATTGAGAATTAAAAAAAAAAATATTAATAATAAAATAGAATTAGAAAAAAAACCTATTAAATCTTTTCTGCAACTTTGAGAACATTCGGTGATAACTAAGGTAAACAAATATATTTTGTGGATTGTGTTTTAAAAATGTTAAAATCGGAGATTTTCTGACTAAAATAAATTATTTCAAAACCAAACTATTTAATAAGTAATCATAAGTAAAATTATTATAAAATATTTCTTTCAGAAAAACTATAGAAATTATATGGTTAAGAAAGTTAATCGCTTTGATTAGACTTTGCAAATGTATGTTTTGTTTTGATTTAATTTAATAATTACTGGTACTTTAGAAGCATAATTTATTAAAATATACTACTTGATTTAAAATTCGAACTCGCAATTTGGCGCTCTTTAAAGCGCCAAGTTCATTACCGGGAGGTTGCAAGCCTGTTCTCCCATCGTCCAAACGTTTGGAGGCGACTAGTGCACATTAAATCTGTCAATGAGAGGGGTTTGAACCTCCTGAAACCTCTCCCACCCCCTCCCTTATCTACGTTCCTATGGTAGTGTGAGGAAGTTGGGGTTCAAATTTTTCCCTTTGTTAGGCAATGCAGTAAAACAATTGACTTGTACTTTAGTTTTAAAAAGTGCAATATAAAAAAGTTGAGGGGCTACATCCGAAAAAAGTGCGGGGGCAACATCCAAAAAAAGTGCGGGGGCAACCGCCCCCCCTTGCCCCCCCGAATCGCCGCCACTGTGGGGGATGGGGGGTCGGACTTCCAACTCCCCCCCCCCCTATATTTCGTCCGCAAGATCTTCCAGAACAGTCGACGAAATCTGCCTATATTTATATCTTATATATCGATAGGATGTTAGCTATAGTCAGTGGCGGCGATTGGGTGGTAAAAGTGGGGGGGCAAGATCAAGGTGAAACAAGTGTGTGTGGAGCGCGGGGGGCGGGGGGGGAGGGGGGTGTAATAAAAATATTGACCACCAAAACAATGAATATTGCATATTTATATTTACTCTTTGTTTTAAGTTATTTAAAGAAAGAATGCTATCTTAAAATAGGTACGAGACGCCCAGGTCGATTATTAACCCATTTCCGATTATTCCCCCCCCCCCCATTTTTTTTATGGAAGGATATGGACTGTTGCAAAGAATCTAATTAATATACTTGTTGACCGACCTCCAAAGGGATAGGTATCCTTTCCATTTGTGTTAGTTTTGAAAAAGAAATGAGAAAAATTTTATCTTCTCACCCTTCCAATTCCCTGAAAATTTCTTGCAGTATTTGCAATTCTGCATTTGTGGTGTAACTTTTGGAACCCTGAGAAAAATACTTACAGTTTCAGACTGTAAAATAGTGCAGGCAATTAGGTATAGATTTTATAGGGGTTCAGTGGAATCCTTAACCCCACAAAATCTTCACCCAACCCCCCACCAAATCTATAAAAAAAAAAATCTCAAAAAAATTGTTAATTTTTATTAGTAAAAAGAAATACGTTGGCATTTGAATGTCGAGGAAGCAACAGTTGTCACTGTCATTAACTACTTTTAATAGTTGTCAATAACTACGTATTCTTAAAATTAGTAAATCATCCCTAATTCTGAAATAAATTTAGAGAACAAATTTAAAGTTTGAGAATCCTTATAATATATGTGTGGGAACGATTAGTTAGATAATTTATAGTTATGGTAATTTAAAGATGCAATAAGCGTTTTAGTTAACCAAAAATTTAAAGAATAATATAAAGGTTACATGAGCTAAAGAAATGTGGGAGTCGAAAGACTCGACATTGCATGGTATTCTGCAACACAATCGACATTGCTGATTTTAAATTAATCATTAAATATACATAATTTAATTCAAAAGAAATTATTTACTTATTACCAATAAATATTAACTTCCATTAATTAACTTTAAATTATAAAGGTAATTTTAATTCAAAGATCTAAAATAAACAAGAAATTTACCAACTTAACGGCGCCAGGTGTTGTCCTCGTTATCTGACCATGGTTCAAATATATGAGGCATTGTTCACGGGTCTTTCCTTCAAGATGGGCCCCGAACCGTCGCCAATAGTCCAATATGCTGTAGTGCGGCGACGTCCAATGAGAGGTCCGTTCAGAGGTCTATTTTAAGTGTAAGGCAAGTTGGGCGATTTAACCTTCCCTCGCTTTCTTTTGCTATTTCTTTGAGCTTATATTTTCATAAATCAGGGATTTTTAAATGACGGATGACGAAATTCCTAACTTTTAAGGATTCCAGATAGGGAGGGGGGGGGGGGGGGGGGGAGAGAGAGAGGAAGTCGATCGAAACGAAGCCGCAAATCACATGCACAAACAGTAATAACACAAGATATATTACCCTTATAACGTCAAATGCTCAGACGTTCGGCGCCTATAGATTGCGCAATACTACATTTTAATGTAAGAAGTTTCATACAGTCGCTTGATAAAAAAAAGGGTGTCTGATATTGAACTATATTTAGAACTAAATAAAAAAAGGCGATATTAGCCGACTGGTCTGGGTTGATTCTATGGTCCTGGATTTTAGTCAAAGAGGACATTACAAAAAGTAAAATAAAAAAAATTACTAAGTTAGATAATAATCAAAGAGCAGGTGCTGGGTGTTTTCGCGGGCAAATAAATTTAAAACTATTATAGAAAACATGGGAGATGGTTTTGCTTTAGAATAAACTAGCAACTTATACTTAGTTACACAGAGGGGGTATCAAGACAAAATACCCCCCCCCCCACCACCACCAAAAAAAAAAATCTATATTGTTATGATTTTCACAGAAATTCGGTTTTTAATTTTTTTTTTACTTACAATGGGAGGAGTTTGCCCCCCCCCCCCCCCCCCCCCTCCCTTACTTACATGAATGTGGTAGTAGGAGGAAGTTGGGGTTCAAAATGTTTCCTTTGTTCGGAAATGCAGTAAAATAATTGACTTGTAACTTAGTTTTTAAAAGGTGCAATATTAAAAAAGTGCGGGGGCAACATCCAAAAAAAGTGCGGGGGCAACCGCCCCCCCTTGCCCCCCCGAATCGCCGCCACTGGCTATAGTATGTAACTTTCCTTAATCTTCCTATGGAGTTAAGATATTATTACATGTAATTACATATAAGGTATACACATCTCTCTCTGTATATATATATCTGTATATAATTGAATGTAATACCTTAACTTTCCTATGGAGTTATCTAATTGCAGTACTGACCCGGCGATATATTAACCTAAATTAAAAAGTTCCCTGATTTCCATGATGGCGTCACAAAAAATTTCCCTGATGTTATAATTACATTAAGAAATGTTGCAATAAAGTTAAGGTAATAATTTATGGATGCAACACAAATATATGCGATGCAAAGTGTGCGACAGGCATAATAGTAGTTAAACATGTTATTTGGAAGCAGATAATGCAAAAAAAAAGCGAGATTGTTCAAATTATTTCCTTTTTAGATAATTTTAAATGTTTCCTATCCCAATCTTCAATAAATCGCATATTCATTAGTCCTACACATGTTGATTGCAATCCAATGACCAACATGCTTTGCTTTCGCTTCTCCTTCCATCAGTGGTTCAATAGCCCACTGGGCAGCTCTAGTGCGACGTTAATTAACAAAACCAATCCAGCAGTGGTTCACGTTTCTACAAAAATAAAACTGAATATCTCAATATGCCCACTAGACATGCTTTTTTTATTTTAAATTCTTTTTCAGAACTAAAAGAAAATACTGACAACTCAAGTACCCAGAATAGAGGTCATAATATACGATAATTTCCATTTTAATGATCCAAATTTAAAATATCCCCGATTTTGTCTGTGAAATTTTGAACATTTCCCTGATATTTCCAGAATTAAAACAATCCATGATAATTCCCCGATTTCCCAGGTTATGTTGCCACTCTGTGTACGCAAGTATCTTTCCAACAACTGACACTGTGCAATGAAATCCAGGAGAAATAAGATATACAAGTTATATGTTGCTTGCAAACGCAACAGCACTACACGAAGTTTTATCAGCACGCAATTAAAAAAAATGTTAAAAAAGAAATAATATTAAAAAGAAACTGTTAAATAAAACTGAGTGTGGCTGTTACATATGCAAGCAACTTAACATAGCTATTTTATATCTTCAAGGTTTTATTGCGTATCAAAATTGTAAAGCTACTTTTCATACATCCTGTATATTAAACTTGTATTAATTTTATATATTAATTGATTATTCTTACCTGTATGTATTCAATTAACAGTACAACCCATAATCAGGATTGTCAATATCTGAATGTCTAAAATTAAATTATTTGACGTGGCATAATACCATATTTTTATAATACTTACTGCGTATATAGCGTTCGCAATACCGACGCCACTGAAAGCCCCGATCGGTTTAATTTGTATCATTCTTGTAACTAAATACAACGAATTTTCGGTATAACGACTGAGCGGGGGGTCGACATGTTTTAACGATAAAATAAAAATGAGACACCAGAGACAAAGCTTTTTAACGAATAACATAATTTATATTTCGTTTATTCAATACAATATGTGCAGTTTGCAAAGTTTTTTAAAACACAAAACTTGTATCTTGTTGTTGTTTGTTGATTGTACACTACGAGATCAGAACAGGGGAGGGAATAAGAAGAGTTTGTCCTTGTTGTACACAGCGCGGATATGTTGCAATTTTGAGACACGGGCCACAGAATGAAAAAATAAGTAGAATTTACATGACTCAGGAAAATATTTACAATGGGTGTGGTTTGAGAAATAAAATACGTCAAGGGCGTGTTTTACACTGAAGACTGAGAAATTCGAAAGTAGACGCTGGTTTCAGAGAGAAATATTAAGTTGAGGACGATTTCCCTGTGTGATTCGAGGAAATATTTTGTACACATCTTTGAAACCTTTAGCCAGATAAACAAAAATACAGTAATTAGAATAATAATAATTAAAAACGAAGGCTATGTGTTTAACCATTCCATGTGTTCAAATGCGAGATATTGTGTTTGCAGTTTTTTTTTAAAAGTATTAACATAAAAAAATTAACCCTTTGTACTCGAAGAACATGATTTATATTTACGTTCTTTTTACGGAACAGTTACATTCCAGAAAGAATAATTATAAAAATTAAACATGTGCGTGAAGCTGAATATTAACCCTTTGCACTCCAAGAACACTTTGCGATTTATGTTCTTTCTATGGAACAGTTATTCCTCTTTACGTTCTTTTCCACAGATTTTTTTTATACTCATAAAAAGGGAAAAAATCCTAATCTGTTTTGTATTTGTAAGAGAACAAGTTGAAAAAAAAGATTGATGTTCTAAACACCAGATCATGCTGTTCTCGTTTATTTTAAAGAACGGGGAAACAAAAGAACGGGTCGTTATGTTGGCGCCTGAGAGGCGACATCCGAGAGCAAAGTTTTAATGTCAGCATAAAAAATAAACATTTAATAGTTTATAACATTTGTCAAATTTGTTACAAAAATTTAAAAAAAAAAGGATTTTGAGTATTAGAGCCGGAATCGGTATGGCACCTGCCATACCTATTTTAACCTAAAACTGTGTTGCAAAAAAAATTCACAAAAAAAAATTAGTAAGATATTTTTTTTCCTTGCCATGCCTCTTTTAAAATAAGTTCCGACGCCACTGATTGTGAAGATGTTTGTTTTGGAATGCCAACATACTTGGTAGCTTCTACACGCAAAAATGATTTCTATTTAAGTTTGTGAGAAAAACACTTTTTAAACTCAGGAATGTATTGTTCTCTTTCATCTTCAAAAACAAGAGCAAAATAAATAACAATTCGGTATTTTGGAGACTCATTTGCGACACTCGAGTGCGAAGGGTTAATAAAATACGTAGTGACGTCATACCAAGTGACGTCATAGTTGAATCGAAATACCGTAAATAGACATAGACTTAACATAGCACATGCCACCTCTTTACATCTTCCGATTCACTTTAAATAAAGAAAAATAATCTAACGGAAAAAAAAACGCTTGTTTTTATGTTTAAGAACAAGCAGTTCTCGTTCAATTTGATGAACAGGTGAAAAAAAGAACGGGTCGTTATTTTGATAACTTTTGAATAATTAACTTTTGAATAATTAACTTTGATTAACTTTTGAATCACTAATCGATAAAAAATGGTTAAAAAAAATAAAAAAAATTACATAAATAAAAATTTTACTCATTTCATTGTTTAGCAACGATTTTTCAAGGAAAAAGATTGCGTTACTTTCAATAAGGGTACAACATATCATGATTAATTTACATGGTTCATTCTTATGTGTAAAAATAAAAAAAAGATGTGTACAAAATGAATATTTGAATCGCCCTTTTAAGTACAATAGGGGGTCTATCACAGTACTGATAAAAACACACGAGATAAAATATTAAGTACCCCCAAAATTTAAAACATTTCCAAATTATAAAAAAAATACATTTGTCAAAGGTTGATTTTGAAACTGTGTACTAAAGCGCCAATGCAGTGTTGGCCAATGTTTAAGTCTTTTGATTGTATATCATTATTTCTCACTATTAGAAAGCATCGAAACTTTACGTATTAAGCATCAGAAAGCATGTATTGAAATAAAATATTGAACCATTCACAGAAGCCAAAATTAGTTATTAATTCAAATTCAGAGTACTTAGAGAGGAAGTGAAAAATAGGATGATTATGCAAATTCGGAAATAGTATAATGCTATATTGCTCTTTCACCTCTCATTTCCAACTTAAGATTGAACAAATGTTTTCTAATTTCTGAATTTTGAAACCCGTTTTATATAAATTTAGTTTCATTTCTAATTTAAAATTAAAAACTCTCAAGCAGATTAGGAATAATATCAGGAAAAGAACAGTGAAAAGAATTTCAGAATATGACTTGAAAAGTAATGGTGCATTTTTAATAAAATACATGCTTCCATATCATTCATGTTGTACATTATAATTTTTTCAATCATATTACCTACACAATTTTTATCTTATTACATATTCGGAAAGTTTTTTTACATAAGTTTTGTTTGTATACATTAAAAAAAAGGAGAGAAATAAAATGGTGTCCACTAGAAAATACACTGGCAAATGAAAATAAAGGGGAGTTAGGGGAATAAAACAAGGATAACATATCCTAATGGACGTGAGCATATAATAACAGCGATCTTTGGGCCTTTTTAAGAAACTTTTATGTAGAAAAAGAAAACTTGAAAGCATCACACGGCATTTCCTGCCCACTCCAGAGCTCTCATGCCGTAACTGCACATCAGGTGGCGCCACTGTTTTCAGTCTTGGTATTTATTGGTGTTTAAGGCAGCGACTGCGCTTGCGCGATGAGCTTCGAACATTATAAACTAAAAAACCATGCCACTACTTATTTTTTTAATAAAGTTTATAGCTAAGATTGAATGTCAAAATTAATTACAAAATAACTTCATTTTGAAGAACGGTTCGTAATATTTTTACCAAAATCTCCAATTACAATTATACCCTTTAAGGACATTTTTTCGTTTTTAAGAATTGTAAAAGTTATGTTGCACTCAAAATAATAGAGTGCGACTCGCTAATTTCAGAAATTGCGAAGTACGCCATTTTTATTTTAAAAGCGGAATGTGTTTGTACGCTAAAATTTAAAAAATAATAATAATATAAATAAATTTTCTTCATATGATCGATTGCGCATTTGAAAAAAAATTAATATCTCATGAAAAAAATATATATATATATTAATGTTTGTAACAAATATATTCTTAGCAAATATATTGGATTAATATTGAATCTCTTAAAAGCACCAACTTCAATTTTAAAATTAGCTAAAAAAATGGCAAACTCTTGTTTCTTTTAATAATTTTGGAATAATTGTAATTATGCTAAAAAAATTTTTTGAGGGGGATGGGCTTGTATTTAGTAGAAGAGACCGGATATTTTTACAGTCACTCTTCCTAAACTATATAACCAATTTTTATGATTAAGGTGTCATTTGAAAGAGAGTGAACTGTAGATGTGCCTAAACATGTCAAAACTATAAAATATAAAGCAATTAGTTAGTTTATTATGCTTTGAAAAAAAACGAAAGCTATCATCGTGGCGCCATCTACATTATAAATTTTTAAAAACAGTAAAATTACTTTGTTTAAACGGGCTGAATTCACGCAGGAAAGGCATGGACCTAATCTGAGCAAAGCGAGCGTTGCGGTTAGTTGAATTTTATTAGACTTGTGGCAAAATATACAAATCGGTGGATAAAGTGTCACTGTTCGAAGTTCATCACACAAACGAGGACTTGGCCTTAAAGTCGAATGTAGCCCAGCTCAGATGCGGGAACAAACTCTCCCTTTCGCATTCAACGAGTCTGTATTTGCTATTCCCAAACACAATGGCGGTATATCACTCCATATTCCAACAGTTTATATTAATTTATATATAAAAAAAGTGCACTCAACCTGACTTGTTGCTACAAGAGTCTTAAGACGAACGACGACGACACTGACGAGAGAGGAGAAAAACGAGACACTTCGAGTCCTCTCTTTTTTTTTCCCCTCTCCTCTTTTATTTGAAAACAGATGATTTCATCACAATGAGATAGTTTTCTTTCTCGGAAAAGAAAAAAAAAGAAGAAATGTACACTTAAAATCGACGAATGATTTTCAATGGATGAGAATGACAACGACGCTAGAATTACACAACACGTGGGGAAGCTGTACAACGAAACGTTCTATACACTTCCAGACCGCCCCCATGATGGGTGGAAATTGTTCTTTGTCGCATGTTCTTCCTTGCCATGATTGGTGGAAATTGTTCTTTGTTGCATGTTCCTGGAACTTTCTTGTGCGGCATTAGTGCAAGAAAGGAGATGTTATAGTTTTTTTTAAAGATGAAACATGGTTCTTTGAGGTCTGAGATAGTTTTGAGTTCGAAAAACGTATATCATGAAGTTGCAAGAGTCCCCCTTTTTCGCGCCCTTCCTCTCGATTGGCTAGATTGAGCCCGGGGCTCTTTTGTTTTTCTTTTAACCGATTGGCTGATGGGTTCTCGACTTCACTATGGATGAAGCTCTGGAGGCTGAAAAAGAAAAGCACCGTTAAACACAAGTCGAAAGACAACACAAGAAACATGTAACAATGTCATACGTGTGCAGTGGTCCCCTCAAATAGCGACTTACAAGAGTATCTAGGTAGGCAACAAAAGGTCCCTTTACAAACGGAAGAACGTGTTTCAAACAGGTGTATTCATGCTGCTGAATTTTAGCAATGATATATCAGGTATATATGCACTGACATATATATGACACAGAGTTAAAATTCGCCAACTATCAACTTTAGTCCAATTTGAACTAATGCTGTTATAAATACAGCATAAGCATGGGATTTCTCAGTGTAATAAAGACCCCAGTTTAATCTTAAATCACTTCCTGCCAGTAGTGTGCTGGTTTTCTTCCCTGTTAATTTCACTTCTGTTATTCAAACTTCGAGAACCACTTTATTTCGAAATCGACTTTCATGGAGTTAGTCCCCCATGAAATGGCAGATCATAACCAGATGAATGTCAGATCACAACGTTCATGGTTC
The DNA here is from genome assembly GCA_963932185.1 of Troglohyphantes excavatus. Taxonomy (NCBI): domain Eukaryota; kingdom Metazoa; phylum Arthropoda; class Arachnida; order Araneae; family Linyphiidae; genus Troglohyphantes; species Troglohyphantes excavatus. The sequence goes on from OZ010673.1 coordinate 72,161,258, forward strand.
AACCCTACGAAAAAACATGGGAACGTTACATGACTGTGTAACCAATGAAAAATTGGACAGATTGCTTCTTCCTAATCATTGTCACAGACCAAATCCAAACTACTACTACAGGAATGTATAGTAAAAATTTGTAATGACTTTAAACATAGTTTGTGGCGACGGATCGGGAGTTATCTGCCATTTCAAGTCGTTTACGAGATAGATCCCGATCGTCGGTCGACAATCCGTCGGATAGGCGATGATGGATCGGGATCTATCTCGAAGAAAAAACCCGGGAACATTGTCTCTTATTTTTGAACCATGGTCAGATGATGAGAACCACACCTAAGCTGGCATCCGACGCAACCTCAATAAATATATTGGACCGCGATCAGATTTTATGCGCACTGGTGTGGATATTCCTAGACAACTTTTTTAATTGAGGAGAGAATCTGGAAACCCTCCGATCCCGAGGTCAATTCAGTTTAACCTTGTCAAGTTCGCGTTGGATTTGAACTCGCAATCTTTTGACTGCTAGTCGCATGAGGTTCCAGTGACCAGGATATGACTACTTTAAATGTGGAAACAACAATCAAGCCGTGTTTTGTCCCTTACCGGCATGCAAATAATTTTCACTAAATCTGTTTAGAAATGTACAGATTCCAATCTTTACTTAGATTCCAATCGTTAATTCCAAATTTCAACAAGAATAATAAAACGTATATAAAATATTTTAGTTCGATACGAAATTTTTTGGGCGAATTCAATGATACAGTAGTCTTTTTTTTTTAGTGTTTGTAATAGTAAGTATAAGTAATGTAATAGTGACTCTAAACAAGAGACTATAGAATTCGAAATTCTTAGTAACATAAAATAGTATAGTCCAACAGGAAATTTTTGGGGCGAATGCAATGATGTAATACTATAATTTTTTGAATGTTTGTAATAGTAAATATTATTAATTAAGTATAAGTAATAGTGATTCTGAACAAGAGACTATAGAATTCGAAATTCTTAGTAACATAAAATAGTTTACTTCGACAGGAAATTTGTGAGTTCGAATTCAATGATGCAATAATCTAATTTTTTTTTTAGTGTTTTTTAGCGTTTAAAAATAAGTAATGTAATAGTGACTCTCAACAAGGGACTATAAAACTCTAAATTCTTAGTAACATAAATAGTTTAGCACGGCGGGAAATTTTTGAGGCGAATTCAATGATCTCATAATTAATTTTTTTTAGTGTTTGTAAGCATAAGTAATTAAGTTAAAGTATAAGTAATGTAATAGTGATTCTAAACGAGGGACTATAGAATTCGAAATTCTAAGTAACATAACACAGTTTAGTTCAACAGTAAATTTTTGGGGCAAATTCAATGATGTAGATTCTAAACTAATGACTATAGAATTCGAAATTCTTAAAATAGTTTAGTTCAACAGTAAATTTTTGGGGCAAATTCAATAATGTAGATTCTAAACTAATGACTATAGAATTCGAAATTCTTAAAATAGTTTAGTTCAACAGTAAATTTTTGGGGCAAATTCAATAATGTAGATTCTAAACTAATGACTATAGAATTCGAAATTCTTAAAATAGTTTAGTTCAACAGTAAATTTTTGGGGCAAATTCAATGATGTAGATTCTAAACTAATGACTATAGAATTCGAAATTCTTAAAATAGTTTAGTTCAACAGTAAATTTTTGGGGCAAATTCAATAATGTAGATTCTAAACTAATGACTATAGAATTCGAAATTCTTAAAATAGTTTAGTTCAACAGTAAATTTTTGGGGCAAATTCAATGATGTAGATTCTAAACTAATGACTATAGAATAATGATCTTAAAATAGTTTAGTTCAACAGTAAATTTTTGGGGCAAATTCAATGTAGATTCTAAACTAATGACTATGGAATTCGAAATTCTTAAAATAGTTTAGTTTAACAGTAAATTTTTGGGGCAAATTCAATAATGTAGATTCTAAACTAATGACTATAGAATTCGAAATTCTTAAAATAGTTTAGTTCAACAGTAAATTTTTGGGACGAATTTAATGATGTAATAATCTAAAGTGTTTGTTTCGGTGTGTTCCATCACCCCCTTACAGTATGTAACCTAGAGTTTTGAGTCCCGCTGCGATGAAGAGTGACACACCACACACTGCATTAAGAGAGACAAAACAGAAGGAAGGAAAATAATAAGAAACAAAAGGGGGATAAGCGATTGATACCTTGTCTATATACGCACCTGGTGCATTCCCGCGGGGTCGTAGAGGGAGGCGGCGGAACCGTCGGCGTACCCGCCCCCCGCCGTCTGAGAGATCACGTGCCTCAGCGCATTCGCCTGCAAAGAGAGAGAGAGAGAGCATTACTTATAGCGGATCGTCGCCTAATTCATTTTGTATTTCTTGTTAGACACAATCAAAAATATATTGGATATTTGTGTAACGCTCAGGAACGGTTTTTTTGGGGGGGGAGGGGGGAAAAACACCGCGACTAAAATCTTACCCCCAATCATTCGGTAGGTATAGAAAAATATTAAATGTTAATATCCTAAAATTTCTAACGTTGATGTGCAAATCCCGTGTATGATCTCCGAGTTAAAAGGGTAGAAAAGTGTCATGTTGCAAATATTTAGCTTAAAAAAAACTGCATAAAAACGATTTGTACTACTTGTAAAAACGATTTGAATCTCGGATACTATTCTATCCGAGATTAATTAAGATTTTTAAAGATGTCTATCTTTAACAATCTTAATTAATCTCGGATAGAATAGTATATTAGTGTTGTTTATGTGAAGCATAAACTCATGGCAACGCTATTTGAAAAAATTGAATATAGAACTCCTAAAACCAATTTTTTTTTAATAAAACACATTTTTCTTTTAGGTCCATTTCACACGGACGCGATAAACGCGCGTGGACTTTTGCAGATGGCTCCTCTGCGATTGGTGGATACAAACCACGTGGTTTGTATGCTCCAATCACAGAGCCGTCTGAAAACGCTCGCTCGCGTTTATCTCGTCCGTGTAGAACGGATCTCAGATTTTATAAAGGAAAATAAATAAAATTTTTTGGTGAAAATTTGTTTAATTTTCTAACTTGTACTTTTGTCTAAATTAAAATAATATTGTTTAGCGAGTTCGAAAAAAACACATTTCTTGAGGACCTTTTTTCAATAGTCAAAGACCAATACACTAAAAGACCCTAATAAAACTGCATTTTATAAGGATCCATATAAATTAGAGGCATTCAATGAATACCAGATTATCAAAAATTGAAATTAAATATAGTCAACACATGGAAAACGATATGGAACAAAGAATATTCCGTTTATGCTACTGCTATTAAACTACAAAATGATACTCTTGAAGACTAGAGTTTCAATTAAAGACTCCGTGAAACCCCCCTCCCCCAGGCAATATCCCTGAGTGTTTATCCAAATAATCTTAGGCAGAAGTGGAAAGCAACCACCCCCTATAAAACCCAACCACCGAGGTGTTTTTCCCGACACGCTACTTTTAGTTGTTTTTTTTTTAAATATATTTAAAACTTTTAAGAAAAACAAATAACTTCGTCCCAAAATGCCAAGGTAATGACGACAACGACGAAAAAAAAAAAAAAAAAAAAAAAAAGTGTACACATACAAGAAAAGAGTTGCAAAAGAAAAGAAAAAAAACTGTGAACCGGGCAACAACAAAAAAAATCTTGGATATACTTAAGGAAAAACTTCATTGTGGGGGGATAAGTGTGATCCATTAACTAGATTAACGAGCTAGGATAAATAACTTCAAGACGATGCTGCAAAAAAAAAAAAAAAAAAAAAAAAAAAAATCCCACTTTGAGGGTGGAAAAAAGGGGCGCCGCCACTGGAGTTTCTAAGTGAAAAAGCGACGACACTGCAGGAAGGAAAAAGGGGAAAAGGTGGCGGTTTTTATTAGTAGTTGGGAGGTAGAAAAGTTCTAAGAAATAGCCCCCTCCCCTCCAGTACCTTTTATGCCCTAAAAGTAGTCTAATGTTTGTTAAATCATTGGCGCCCGTGTTTTTGTGAAGGTATTTGACAAATTACCCCGATGGTGTTATAAGAAGGGGGGGGGGGGGTCTATTCTTGTTATTAAAAAGTTATAAACGGACGATTTCCTTCAGACTATGGAGACCACCAGGGAGTATATAAGCTTCAAATTGGCTTGTAGTGATTGGGAGAGACTTTGTATGCGTTTCTTTTAACCTGGTGATTTCAGAATGAAACTAGCGACGAGAGACGGACGTCGCAGATTTGCTTTCGATCCTCCAAATACTTTTCTAAGTTCATGGGTGCGATGCGATATTTCTTTAGAAGTATAAAAAATCCGGAAACGATTACCGATGTTTCAATGCAGATATGCCTTAAATGCATGTTTCGTGAATGGCGGAGCTCATTTGAATCCGCGAATTGTAATCTATGTAGTACTTAATTGTTCAATCCGCGAATTGTAATCTATGTAGTACCCTAACTATGTAGTATTGTTGTAGGCGAAAAATAATCATTTTAATTGACAGAAACAGTAGACCATTGCACTATGGAGACCACCAGGGAGTATATAAGCTTCAAATTGGCTTGTAGTGATTGGGAGAGACTTTGTATGCGTTTCTTTTAACCTGGTGATTTCAGAATGAAACTAGCGACGAGAGACGGACGTCGCAGATTTGCTTTCGATCCTCCAAATACTTTTCTAAGTTCATGGGTGCGATGCGATATTTCTTTAGAAGTATAAAAAATCCGGAAACGATTACCGATGTTTCAATGCAGATATGCCTTAAATGCATGTTTCGTGAATGGCGGAGCTCATTTGAATCCGCGAATTGTAATCTATGTAGTACCCTAACTATGTAGTATTGTTGTAGGCGAAAAATAATCATTTTAATTGACAGAAACAGTAGACCATTGCACTATGGAGACCACCAGGGAGTATATAAGCTTCAAATTGGCTTGTAGTGATTGGGAGAGACTTTGTATGCGTTTCTTTTAACCTGGTGATTTCAGAATGAAACTAGCGACGAGAGACGGACGTCGCAGATTTGCTTTCGATCCTCCAAATACTTTTCTAAGTTCATGGGTGCGATGCGATATTTCTTTAGAAGTATAAAAAATCCGGAAACGATTACCGATGTTTCAATGCAGATATGCCTTAAATGCATGTTTCGTGAATGGCGGAGCTCATTTGAATCCGCGAATTGTAATCTATGTAGTACTTAATTGTTCAATCCGCGAATTGTAATCTATGTAGTACCCTAACTATGTAGTATTGTTGTAGGCGAAAAATAATCATTTTAATTGACAGAAACAGTAGACCATTGCACTATGGAGACCACCAGGGAGTATATAAGCTTCAAATTGGCTTGTAGTGATTGGGAGAGACTTTGTATGCGTTTCTTTTAACCTGGTGATTTCAGAATGAAACTAGCGACGAGAGACGGACGTCGCAGATTTGCTTTCGATCCTCCAAATACTTTTCTAAGTTCATGGGTGCGATGCGATATTTCTTTAGAAGTATAAAAAATCCGGAAACGATTACCGATGTTTCAATGCAGATATGCCTTAAATGCATGTTTCGTGAATGGCGGAGCTCATTTGAATCCGCGAATTGTAATCTATGTAGTACCCTAACTATGTAGTATTGTTGTAGGCGAAAAATAATCATTTTAATTGACAGAAACAGTAGACCATTGCACTATGGAGACCACCAGGGAGTATATAAGCTTCAAATTGGCTTGTAGTGATTGGGAGAGACTTTGTATGCGTTTCTTTTAACCTGGTGATTTCAGAATGAAACTAGCGACGAGAGACGGACGTCGCAGATTTGCTTTCGATCCTCCAAATACTTTTCTAAGTTCATGGGTGCGATGCGATATTTCTTTAGAAGTATAAAAAATCCGGAAACGATTACCGATGTTTCAATGCAGATATGCCTTAAATGCATGTTTCGTGAATGGCGGAGCTCATTTGAATCCGCGAATTGTAATCTATGTAGTACTTAATTGTTCAATCCGCGAATTGTAATCTATGTAGTACCCTAACTATGTAGTATTGTTGTAGGCGAAAAATAATCATTTTAATTGACAGAAACAGTAGACCATTGCACTATGGAGACCACCAGGGAGTATATAAGCTTCAAATTGGCTTGTAGTGATTGGGAGAGACTTTGTATGCGTTTCTTTTAACCTGGTGATTTCAGAATGAAACTAGCGACGAGAGACGGACGTCGCAGATTTGCTTTCGATCCTCCAAATACTTTTCTAAGTTCATGGGTGCGATGCGATATTTCTTTAGAAGTATAAAAAATCCGGAAACGATTACCGATGTTTCAATGCAGATATGCCTTAAATGCATGTTTCGTGAATGGCGGAGCTCATTTGAATCCGCGAATTGTAATCTATGTAGTACTTAATTGTTCAATCCGCGAATTGTAATCTATGTAGTACCCTAACTATGTAGTATTGTTGTAGGCGAAAAATAATCATTTTAATTGACAGAAACAGTAGACCATTGCACTATGGAGACCACCAGGGAGTATATAAGCTTCAAATTGGCTTGTAGTGATTGGGAGAGACTTTGTATGCGTTTCTTTTAACCTGGTGATTTCAGAATGAAACTAGCGACGAGAGACGGACGTCGCAGATTTGCTTTCGATCCTCCAAATACTTTTCTAAGTTCATGGGTGCGATGCGATATTTCTTTAGAAGTATAAAAAATCCGGAAACGATTACCGATGTTTCAATGCAGATATGCCTTAAATGCATGTTTCGTGAATGGCGGAGCTCATTTGAATCCGCGAATTGTAATCTATGTAGTACTTAATTGTTCAATCCGCGAATTGTAATCTATGTAGTACCCTAACTATGAAGTATTGTTGTAGGCGAAAAATAATCATTTTAATTGACAGAAACAGTAGACCATTGCCGTTTTCATTCCTTAAAAGGAAAAAAACTTTGAAACGCCTCTTCTTAAGAAGTAGTGACCTGACAAATTATGTCACCCCCCCCCCCCCCCCCCCCAACGCCATTCATCTGAAAAATAAGTGCCGGCGCCACTGCAAATTACCCTAATGATGTCGTTTATAAGGTTAGGGAATATTTTTATCTCTTATAATATCTTATAATATTATTATTATTTTAAAATGTTATAACAGGCGGCAGTCCCAAAGACTATACCGATGGCTAAAAACACAATCATTCTATGTACACTTTTGGAAACGTTCAGTAAATGCAAAAAGAAGATTTTGAACAAAACACGAATTTTAAACCTGCACCACGGAATTATTATTTGGAGGAAGGGACAGACAATGTTTGTGCATGGAGAAAGCGGACTCCACCTTTATGTTGATACCAATATCTCATTTGGGCAAAAAAAAAAAAAAAAAAAAAAAAATTAGCCATCGACATTCGCCTTATTACAATAAGGGCATATAATAATAACACAATAAAGAGCTGTAAATTGGTTTGTAAAGCTTAAAGATTTTCGAAACAGATTAGGTAGTTGAAAATACGTTTTTGAACCAAGTAACATCCTGCGTAAAACAAGTATCGGGTAACGAATAGATTTTTTTTCCAATCCTTCTAATATTTTTATTTCTTCATGGGGCTGTACCATTCCTTTTAGACAGTACAACAATTCTGCAAAGAACATCTATAAAGCAATTTACCGTTTTACGACGTTGCTGTCGACTGATGTATTTTCTGGATCTGCACAAGTGGTTCTTAACCTTTGTTTACTTTATTTTTTTTTGTTCAACCCTTCATAGAAAATGTGTGTTGTTTTTAGAAGCATTAAGGGTACGTCTCAAGGCAATTGCGGCCGAAGGGAGTCGGGTTTACCATATTCTCAAAGAAAAAAAACAATTGTTTATCGCCCAGACAAAAGGTTGCCATGGGCCGCAATTGGAACTTTCCGATTGACACGTCTCAAAGTGGAAAAAATTGAGCAGTTTTTTTGTCTGTTTCGCTATTTCTCGCAAATGAAAATATTTTGATTTTTGATTTTTCTGCCTTAGAATCGTTTTTGAAGCTAAATTCATAAGGTTTTTTTTAAGGAAAAATTTAAAAATTTATTTTTTACATAAAAGTTATATTTAGAAAATATTTTCGGAAAAGAAGAATTTATTTTTTGATCACTCCTAACGTAATAATAAATGTACCAGAACTGCAGAGCTCATAAGACATTCTTCTTATTCCAGAATCTGAAAAAACAACCGAAACCCGGGAAACACCGCCAATTTCAACAAAAACACTGGACAAAAAAACAAAAATATTGACGACCTAATTAAATTGGAAGTGGAAGACGACGGACATCAGGCGACAAGGCCTGTAGGCGGCCTAATTTGTAGAGGCGGCGGAAACACCATCGCAAATTCACTAACTGCCTCGTCACGGCCGGCGGAAATCCAGTTAAAGAGAGAACTGCAGCGGCCAAATTCAATTGGAGCCCCCCCCCCCCCCCCCCCCCCCCCCCTCAACAAAAAAAGAACATTTCTTTCCGATAATTTTTCCTTCAAGATCCGTTACTTTTCTTTTAACAGGGTGTCTCCACATCTCCTACTAGGGAATTTTTTTTTCTCTCTTTCTCTCGATTTAGGTTTTTTTTCTTCTTTTGTTTAATTCCTTTGTTCGGTGACACATCCAATGAGTAATTAAAGAAAGTTGGAATGGGGGGGGGGGGATGGCTACTCAATCCCGATTGATTTTTTTTTTCGTTGCTTTTCTTGATAGGGTAGGTGAAAGATCTATCTGTCGATAAAGTTTTGGGGACAAATTTTCTCTCGGCTTGTTTTCATCAGTTACTGGAAACACAACCAAAAAATATTGTGTGGAAAGTAATAAAAAGGACAACCGTGTTTCTTAATTAAAGATGTATTTAAGACATGTTTAGGATGAATAGGACTGTAAATTTGGTGGTAGTAAGCCCCCATCAGAGCAATTATTGAAAAATAATTTAAAGTAATCGAAATTAGCTTTGAAAAAAATTTATTGTATTGCAGAAAAAAAACAGAAATGTAAAACGGTCATGTATTTATAACATACTTTAATGATTAAAAAAATTACTCTTTTTTTTATATATAACAGTTTTTCTACAGCTTTATTGCATGGTTCCACTTTGATGAACCATTAAACCTATTGTTTGATGAACCATCAAAAATATTGTCTTAGTGGGTTTTTTGCATCTAAGTTAGTAATCGAAGCTTTGAAAAAAATTGATTGCATTGCAGAAAAAAAACATAAAGGTAAAACTGTCATGTATTTATAACAAACTTTAATGATTTAAAAAATTATCCATTTTTTAATTATAACAGTTTTTTTGGAGCTTTATTGCATGGTTCCACTTTGATGAACCATTAAACCTATTGTTTGATGAACCATCAAAAATATTGTCTTAGTGGGTTTTTTGCATCTAAGTTAGTAATCGAAGCTTTGAAAAAAATTGATTGCATTGCAGAAAAAAAACATAAAGGTAAAACGGTCATGTATTTATAACAAACTTTAATGATTTAAAAAATTATCCATTTTTTAATTATAACAGTTTTTCTGGAGCTTTATTGCATGGTTCCACTTTGATGAACCATTAAACCTATTGTTTGATGAACCATCAAAAATATTGTCTTAGTGGGTTTTTTGCATCTAAGTTAGTAATCGAAGCTTTGAAAAAAATTGATTGCATTGCAGAAAAAAAACATAAAGGTAAAACGGTCATGTATTTATAACAAACTTTAATGATTTAAAAAATTATCCATTTTTTAATTATAACAGTTTTTCTGGAGCTTTATTGCATGGTTTCACTTTGATGAACCATTAAAACTATTGTTTGATAAACCATCAAAACTATTGTTTGATGAATCATCAAAACTATTGTCTTAGTGCATTTTTTTGCATCTAAAAATTACATTAAAAATGTTTCGTGCTTTGATTGTGAGGAAATTGAAACTGTTATGAGAAGCATGATAAAAAATCTCCGTATTTCGCGATATGCTGGAAAGGGAAAAGTATGTTCGATATACCAGGTTAGTAAAAATGAATAATTGGAACAACTCATTTAAGCTAAGTATGTCCGCGACATTTTGAATGCAAAAATTATTTATGAAAATACTTGGAAAACTTTTAATTGAGAAACAATTATTACAATTCGGTTTTGATAAAATATAAAAAAATACATAAATATAACAGTATTTCGGTATCCCTAATCCCCAACTGAAAAAATAATGTATAGAATTTTTAGAATTAACCCAGCTATTATTAAAATTTTGGTATTTTAACTGTCAGGCAATGAATGCTGAGTTTAAATATGTCTGAATAATAAGGGGAACAAGAGAACCCATTTTGAGGCCTTTTAAGATATAATTAAAAAAAGTTTCTAGAGCCTTTATATTCTCCGGGCTAAATAAATTTAGACAAAGCATATTTTGTAGAAAACATTCCTACTAAGACAACTTGTAAAAAGATCAAACCAAGGAACCAAACAGATGTGTTGGTATTAACTGGAAACGATATTTAATAGGGGAAATGGGTCTTAAAACGCGATTTTGACGTTCATTCGTTTTTAGGGGGAAAAAAATGTAAAATCACAACTGTTTTACAAAAACGTTCACTTATTTATTGGAAACATAATCGTATATTTTTATTTAATTCTGAGGTTTATAAATATTTGTAATAATTATTTTTCTAAAATAACCTTTAAGATTCATAGACAGGAAAATTTGGGTCCCCAGTGAAATTTATGGAAATTTTCATAATAAAAACGCATTTTTAGAACACATTTTTAAGTCAAATTACTAATTTAAATAAAATAAAATAGAATGAAGAAGAACCTTCAACTTTTCATAATATATTTAACTATTAACGGAGAGTTTTATAACAGTATTAAAATCAAGTTTAATGTGCCATTTTGAGAACAAAAATCGTATTTTTTTATTAATCATTGTATTCGAAAATGAACGTATGCTATTATAACTTGTTTTATTTTATTCAAAAATCTAGGCTGTATTTACGTTATTTTCAATTTGATTCGCAGACGATTTATTTTATTTCATTTAAAACATTCTTTTTTACTTACAAGGAAAGACGTCCATTTTTTTTTATCGAAATATATTGTTTTGTTGACAGTTTATTTGGAAGAAATACAGGTATGTATGTTTATTATATTAACAAATAAACAGTGTTATATATATTGCAGTTACTTTTTGTCATTTATAAGCTTCGAAATTCATATTTTTGTATAATGATTGCTCTTTTGACGAAGATTGTTACATTTTTACGAATTTCCTATTCTTTAATATTAATAATTCGAAAACCCATTTTCCCACTTTGAAAAACACTGGGGAAAAAAATAAATAAGAAAAGTTAATTTTTTTTATTGAAATGCATTAAAAGGATTCTATTCTATACAAATCCCAAGAATATTCGTAAATAATTCGATTTTCTATTTTATATACAGAAGTTCTCATTCATCAAACTATCCCAAATGTTATTTGTATACTTAAACTAATCGACATTTGAACTTGAATTACACAGAAATATAATTTTTCTTTAAAATGTACTTCATTAACAAATTAAATTAAAAAAAAAAAAAAAAAAAGAACGGAATCAAAATAAAAGTTTAACATTGTGTAATTCAATATTTTATTTAAAAGACCCATTTTACCCCATCTTATCCTCTTTCATTGAAAAATATCCACTAAGCCCCTTTAAGAAACAAAAATTCATTTTTCTGATAATTTAAAATATATGTCAAACAATATTCTACGATCCAGTAACTATAAAACAACATCAATGGATTCAGGACAAATTCGATTAAAAAGGGATTTTAAGCATTTCAAAGAATTAGTATAACGAACCAACTTCTTTCTTCTAACTTTCAGGCTGCAGTGCCAAATGCCCCAAGTGCCGCCTTCTCATTAGAACATCTGGATAATCGTATTTGCGAAAGCCTCCTTTTTATCCCGGAAAGCAGAAGGGACAGAAAACCCAAAGCGAAATTACTTATATATCCACTAAAACCCCCAATACTAACCACGCAGCCTAACATTCCGCTATTGAATTAGAACCGTGTTTAGCCAGGAAAAAGATCTTTTCCATTTTATTTTATTATACTTTCCCGCGAATTCGATTTTTTTTTCATTCGAGTCTTTTTTTTGTTGTTTGGATCGAGTGAAAAAACTCGTTGGCCAAAAGATTCTGCCGCACTTGGGTCTCTCGTATAGAATTTTGTTTGGTTCTTTTTTTTTCTGCGGGGTGGGATTTAGGGGGGTGGGGGGGGGGGGGGGTAAGTCTTTTCAAATTAGGCTTCCTTATTTGTCCCTTTAACTTTTCGCCCCTCTTATAACGAGCTGTGCCAAAAGCAGTTTTCGCCCCTCACCTCAATACGTTTTCTAAAGACTTTTCTTCCCCTCGTTGTCTCCACTTTTGTTGTTCTTATTTCGATTACGAGGTTTTTATTTTCGTTGTTTAACTACTTGTATCTATCGTTTAGGTGTGTGTGTTTTCTTCTTCTTTTTTTATTGGGGGGGGGGGGGGGGGGGGGAGGGGAGTTTCTTGAAGGCTGCCACCTTTCTCAAACAAAACTTTCAACTTTCATTTTCTAAATTCTTGTCTGTTAACTTTGTTTTTCCGGCACAGCTCTGATTCGATTTTAGTGCGGAGCGCCGTTTCATCTCGTTGTCCAGGTCTAGTTTTTGCCGATCACCGGAATTATTCTACAATATTGAAAAAGTTAAGATTATTTTTTTAATTTTAGTTTGCTTATAAACAGTATAATTCAAATTATCCGGATCAATATTGATCAGATACCATCCGGACAATCGAACATACGGGTAATTAGATAATTCACGAAATAGCTATCTTCCAAAAAAGTTTGCTTTAGTTTGAATGACTTTTAAAATGGATGGATATGGATTTTGATGATTTGCTATTTTATCAAAGCGATCCGGGTCCGGATAATTGTCGATCCGCTTTGTTTGATCCGGATAACTGAAGTTTGGATAATTGGAGTTCTACTGTACCATTAGTATAAGGTTGCAATTCAAGTAAATCATAGCCAATATAATTTTATTGCAAAATTAATAAAGGTTTGAAACAATTTTAGGAGAAATCGGGTATTAAGCATTTGAATATTATTTTAATTATATTCTTTTTTTTTTTAAATTTTTTGTTTTTAATTTAACAACAAATAATATATATTTCAGGTAATCAAAAATTCTGGTTGACTAAGAGCTCGTATACATGGACGAGCGATATATATATATATATATATATAAATTCACGAATCTATATTTTTTTACAACCAAAAAAATACATCCATAACGAAGGAAGGCCAATGACGGGGTCGTCTTAACTAAATTTTTTAGAAAATATCATTGACTTTTCCCCTAAAATTTTTTAAATTGTTCAGTATTCTTGACAAATCCCTGGCATATTACGGGATTTTCATTGTTCCCTTTCCTGTTTTCCAGGTGCGTGCGGACCCTGAAATTGTATTTTGTCCTAACTTTCCCAACAATTAAATACTAATAATAATAATATTAAAATAATAATCTGGACAGGAGGGAGTGCGTACCTGTGACTGGACGTTTGCGCCCATGGACGAGTATGAGTCTCCGTTCATGCTGCTCATGTTGTACATGGAGGAGTCTTGGGGCGTGCCTGGGGGCGGACTGCTCAGCATGCCGCCCTGACCGCCCTGCGAAGAGGGCGCTAGGCTGTAGGGAGAGGAGCCCGCCGCACTAGGAGGGGAGTAGCAGTCGTTGATGTAATCTGCAAACAGACAAACAAAAACACACAATAAAGATAACATGTTACATTTGATTGATAGGTTCTTATTGTTACTCTTCAGGAGAACATTACAAACATATCCTCAAGAACTGACTAAATGGCGATTTATTATTATTAATTTTGACAAGGGTGATACGAACAAATATTATTTTACTAAATTTTCTTTAAAATAATATCTGTTCGTATCATCGTATATATTATTTCTATAGTATAGATCCACTTATACGCCTCTTACACCCGAAAGGTCTTAACAAGAAAAGTATCAAAAGAAAGATAATTTTAACTTTTATGTAAGTCGAGAATGTTATTTGAAAATAGTCTAAGAAATGTTTATTAAAATTTTTTTTTAAAGAGTTATGCGTTTATTTTTTACTTTCGAGCAGTTGAGATTTTTTTTGACAAATCTTACGTCCATAAATCGTGACGAATTGTACGTTCATCTTACAAATATCAACATACTGTTTAAAAAGAATTATTGCAAAATAAACATCATAAAAAAAATACTTCCAAGATCTAACAAGTACATTCCTAGCAAGTGGGACTTTGGAACAGTAGGTCGCGGGTTCGCCAATTTTCTTTAATGTATATTATATAGTTACAAGTTCCCCTTCAACGTAGGGCTAAATAGCTAGTTTTATATAGTTTTGTTTTAAAAGCTTTTGTAGCTCTTGAAAAAAAAATTATTGATTATGCAGGGAGAGGGAAAATTTTTTTCCACCCATTCTGGCCCTCTACTTACGCTACAGTTTTCAATTACATAGTTCTAAATTTCGCTTAGAACATACCTTGGTTATTTTTAAAAACGAGTTTGTACAATATCAGCGATGGCGTGGTCTGTACAAATATTGTACAATCCGCACCAATACAAGTAAAAATCAATGTTCCATCCCCTGATTTCTTTTTTTATATAAATAAAACAAAAACTCCCCCACTATGCAAAACTACCAGGAAAGTTTTTCCAGAGAACTTTAATTTCACAAAAAGGGTCTTCCTCTCCCTCTCTTCACATGCCGCCTCGCACTGGCCGGAGAGGAGACGCACTGACTAATGCCCCTGTCACCCGTCCGTCCCGTCCATCGCAGACGACAATTTAGGAGATTAAAACTACCCCCACCCCCCACCCCTTCTATCTCATTAGGAAGACATTTTTATTTCGAATGCATGGCACTTCCTGTCACTAGCTTAAGAAATTGCCCTTTTTTTTTACCCCTCTCTCTGACAATATTATTTCTGTAGATTTTTTTTTACTCAGGGTTTTTTAAAAAAAAACTTTTAGGAGCTTCGGATTTCAGTAAAAAAGTGGGTCACTTTGGATTGGAAGAATATTAATAAGTCGGGAGTTTTTAAGTAATTTGAATTTTTGATATTAGAGAGAAGGAGTCATAACAAGAATTGGTTTTTTTTTTCTTCTTCATCTTTTTCAATTACCGTTATTACTTTTAACTTTTATGGAAGTCGAAAATCTTGTTAGAAGTTAGTCTAAGAAATTTCTATTATTTGTTTTTTAAGAATACTTATTTTTTTACTTAAAAAAAAAAACTAAGAAGTTTTATTTAGATTGAATTTTATGTAATACACAATCCCTAAAATTTGTTGCTTGACATTAACGTTAATATCTATGTATTTTCCAAGACTTGAAGTTATTTATGCAACTTTACAGAACACCCATGTTAACCCTTAACGCTCGTGATTTTTTCTTATAATTTCGACCAACAGATCGAGGGGGTGTGCCTAACTCTAAAAGTATCAAAGATATTTTTGGTTTAGTTACTTAACGTCGTACTAGAGATGCACAGTGGGCTATTGGCGACGGTTCGGGGGCTATCTCAAAGAAAAGACCCGGGAACACATACACATGCACCTCGTTATTTTAGAACCATGGTCAGATGACGATGAAACACCTGAACTGACACCCAACGCCTTCAATAGACGTCGGGACTTTGGACCCCGATCAGATTTATCGTACACCAGTCCCGTATACACGCCGTTAATTTTTGCGGATGTACTGGACGACTTTTCTAGTATTTTGTAGCGAAGCTGGCAAACCCTCCGATCACAAGTTCACTACTTTTTACTTTTCTTTGTCAAGTCCATCGGCTGGCATCGAACCAGGAACCTTCGTATTCTCAGCTGACGCTTTTAACCGCTCGGCCACGGAGGCCCCAAAGCATATTTTTATGCCGATTATTTCCATTGCCGACCGTTTAGCGACAATCATTGGTGTTTTATAAAGTGGGTCATAGTAGTGTAGGTCGTATGTGTAAAGCGGCATGGTAATCGGAAGGTTGTCAAATTTACAAAACCGAAAAATATCCACCATGACTGGTGCATATTAAATCTGATCGTGGCTCAATATTCTGACGCCTATTGAGGTTGCGTGGGATGCCAGGTCATGTGTTGCCCTCGTCATCTGACCACGGTTAAGAAATACAAGGCAGTGTTCCTAGGTCTTTCCTTCGAGATAGACTTCGAACCGTTACCAATAGCTCACTGTGCAGCACCAGTGCGATGTTATTTCTAACAACCAACTAGTGGAATGTCACACATATGTGCACTGTGTGTGAATTCGGATCAAGAAAGTCAACTTCTCGATGCAAAATCCACATTCATTCCCTTGTACAAACGAATTCATAAATATTTTTTTTGTTATGAAATATCCAAACAAATTACAGCAAACAAAAAAATACCAGAAAAATTCGAATAAAAAAACAAATCCCATCTCCACAAATGTATTTATTTTTACACCGGCTCAATTTGAAATTCAACGGAATAAACATTCACCTTAAAATTCCCGGAATTATTCAATTCCTGAAAGCGCAGACAGGATATTGAATGAAAGAGCGAAGAATAACAACAACAAACCCTCGAATTGATTTGCGAAGCTCCTTTCAAATACGGATCCATCGTCTTGCGGAAGATGCAAAAACTGCCCCTAAATGAATATAAACATAGGGGAAACCATCGCCCCTACGGACTTATTTTCGTTGTACCTAAACATGCAAAAATTAGGGTTGCGAAGGGAGAAATAATGAATTTTCCCCCTTCTCTTTCCTAAAAATCCCTCACTATTGTGTAATGTTCCCAAATTGACATTTATTAACCTTTAGAAATCTCCAGAGCCAAAGTTTCTATAAAAGCGGGTTCTTTCCAAAGCTTTCTCTCAACCTTTTTGTTGTTTTTTAAAGGTGGCCTTTTTTATACAAAAAAAAGGCCAAAGTTATAAGGGGGGGACAAAGAGCTGCCAGACAAACAACAAGTGGAAGTTGATTATTATCTGATATTCAAATTAAGGTGAGGGATGGGGGTGGGGGGGCGTTGAAAAGAATTTTAATACGGTCGCTATCTTTTTCTGAGGGTGGGAAAAAGAATGCCACTTTTTGAAGAGAGTGGATTTATTTGTAAGAGTAGGTGTTGCCACTTTCTTCAAGTGAATTCTTCACACTTTGTCGGAGGGCCGTAATTCTCGCTTTGTGAAAAGGGACCGGGGCTCTTCATTTCGAGTATTTTCACATAGGTTTTTTTTTTTACCTGAAAACTTTTTCAAGATTGTATTTCATTGATAAGTCCTAGTGCTTTATTTAACATCTGAACACAGTAAACTGTTTAAAAAAATGTGAGAGACAAAAGTAATTATTTGAGTTTTCTAACAGTAAAAATTCATCGCCCCCGTTTTCCAGGTACTATTAAATCTTAGAACGTACAGGCGAAATCCTGTCAGAAGGATTTCTGGAAGCACTTTTGTAAGTAAAAAATTTTACAGTAGAACTTCAATTATCCCAACTACAGTTATTCAAAATACGGATGAAACAAAGCAAATCGAAAATTATCTGAATAGTTTTGAGAAAAAAATAGAAATCAGCAAAATCCATTTCTTATTGATGAATATATTAGTGTTTTTAATAGTCATTTAATTACACTACATATTAAAGCAAAACTTGGTTTTTAATTAAAAAATAAACTTGTTTCCATAAATTATCCGATTATACGGGTATTCGATAAGATATTTTTCCGGATAATTGGAGTGCTACTGTTTTGGAATTTTTAAACTTTTATTTTTGCGCCGCTCACAATTTTCTTATCTTTCTGGTTTAGAAAATTCCGACCTTTCAGAAGGTAAGAAAAACCTCTATACGACTGTAAAGGCGTGTCCTACCGATAGTACATAACGTCCTTCGAGGAAGGACGTTGTACCTTCTAAGTAAAAATGAAATCGTCAAAATCTACATAGAAATTTCGCGGTAAGGTAAAAAAAAGTAGAACAACTATTTTCTTCTTATAAAAGTTAGTAATTAGTTTTTCCTAGTTAATTTAATTTGCTATCATAGCCATCTGGAAAGCCGTCTCCAATCTCTAGACAGCGAATTTGCGCCAGGTCGCTGCAAAACTTTTCTTAATTTCTACAACATGTTCTTAATTACTACTATTTCTTCCGTCCTTTAAGTAATGCTTTTCTTTGCATTTTACTATACAGATATTAACGCACGTAAAAGCATTTTGCACACCCTACAAAAGTTGTTATTTGCGAAAGCAGAGGTTAAAGCCAAACCTTAATAAATATCGAAGAACTATAAAAATGAAACTTTTCTCCTCCAATTCTTTCAAAATGAAACGAATTTGTAAAATGCGAAAATGTTTTCAAAAAACACTTAAAACCTTTGTTCCATGTTCATTACGATTATTCGAAAAGGAATCCAAAAAAAAAAAAAGGTAATAACAATAATAACATTCTTTTCGCGCGAAAGGGGGGAAAAGATTGAATCAATCATTTCTTTTCTTCCGTGGCACCCGAAAATTGTCGCTTTTCTAATAATATCTTAAGTATTCCATTTCGTTTCCGCATTAATACGAAAGGGGAAAAAAAGAAAAGAAAATTCCTTTACAATTTCGTCAAAAATCCTCCACTTCCAACAGTCGCAGCAAGAATAAGGTGGACATTCCAAAACTGTTTTTCCCGCCTTTTCATGGGAAAAATTCTCCCGTGACAAGTAAATGCAAAAGGTGAGATGCCAAAGGAAAAGAGGGGGTTGTGAAGGAGGAGGAGGGGGGGGGGGGGGTTGCTCTCACTTTCGATATAATTAGCGAGAAAGCATCCGAGATACCCCTTCTCTTAAACAGAAAAGGAAAAGGGGGAAAAAAGACGCCTGATAAAAAAAAAAGGGAAAGGCCCGAAACTTTTCCCAAACGTGCGGTGGCAACGAGCACTAGTAGTTGCAGTAGAGAGGAATGCGCGGGAAAAGCCTCCTCCCTCCCCTTTCACCTACGAAGGGGGGCGCAAAGAAGTTAGGTAATAAAAACAAAAGAATGCTTAAAGCCGCTTCATCCCAGGGAAGTAACCAGGCCACTAATATTAAATTCCGTGGATGCTTAGCGGGAGATCGGAAAAGGGCTGCCTGTTCGGGAAGGGACGTCGCCAAGGGGCCATTCAATGGCGCCAAATGCTGTTAAAAAATATCTCATTCTCACTGAAACTGTGTGCACTTATCTCTAAATTTCTGTATCGATTCGACTCGAACTGAGCATTTAACACGGCAGTTACTATAAAAGAACCGTCCCCTTATCACGCCTTGAGAGGCTCGAAAGAACTAACAAATGATCTATTCGAAGGGTTGTTGGTTTATTTTCTATAGTACTGCTCTGGAAAGTGAGAAAAAAATTTTAACATCCGAGTGAAAAGATTTATAAATATCAGGCAATAGCTTTCTGCTGTATATTTATGTGCAAGACAATCATCTCTTATTATACTCTAGTCTAATGAGTGCTGGTCCTTGGCAAGGTTTTAATGAAAAACTAAAAGCGGATCAAATCGGAATGTGTGGCGCAAGCGATGATGGCCCCACTAACGGCCTATCAAATATACAGGGTGGCTACAAATTGTTGGGCGATGGCCATTGTTTGGCTGTGTTACATTTAGCTGTATTGGCATAACAAAAATTCTAATTTTTGCCCAACTACTTTTCTTATATTTTAAACAAGTCGCCTACTTTTAGTAGCAACAAACAAAATTGATAGAAAAATTAATTTATACATTTGCAAAAATATTTTATATATTTAATATTCAAGACCGAATATTGTGACAGTCAATCCTCCTAAACTATATAACCAATAGTTATGATCAATGTGTCATTTGAAAAGAAGTGAACTGTAGATGTTCCAAAATTATAAAATATTAAGCAATTAATTAGTTATTTACGCTTTTAAAAAACTGAAAAGTTATCATTGTGGCGCCATCTACATTTCATTTGAACTACAGAGCAAGTAGGGGGGAGGTAGTGAACTCTTTATAGGTTATTATGTGTAGTTAAGCATCTAAACATTGACAATCGCCCAGATATGTGTGCCCAACCTGTATTTCATATACAGAGCGCTAAAAAGTAATAATACCTAGAAGAAAAAAATTCAGGAAACGAGAATGACGAAACAAAAAAAAAAACTATAACCCTGTCACAGAACCACCAAACGATAAAATTCAGATAATTACATCGACACCCCCTCACACCCCATACATCAAACTAATCGCGCGCAATTTCAAAGGAATTAAAGTTGGAAACGAGACACCCGTACCTGATCTACAATGAAACGCACACAATACCAGAAAAGAGACTTTTATATTATGCCCTTTTTTATTCTTCTTCATTCCATTCTTTCCTTTCTGAGCGAGAGAGAGAAAAGAGCTATTTTGCACGCGGCTCTTGGGAATCGAGTTCGAGTTTTTCAGCCCCCCAATCATATTTGGGGTCTCTTCCCTATTATGACGTTGGAAAATTACAGTGATAGTTTCGCTTGCCGCCGCCGGCCAATCAAATTGGGGCAGGGGGAAGGGGGGTCTTACAATACAATCAGATTTCATAGTGGGTTTCGCTTTGAAACGGGGTCGTATCCATATTGCAGGAACTATATTCTTTAGTTGAAGGCACGCATAACTCAGGTTTCTAAATGATGAAATTAAAATGAGCAGTACGAAATGAACCATTTGGACAAGAGTGGTGACTCTCAATCACCAAAATAACGATCTGTTCTTTTGTGACCTGTTCTTTACATAGAACGAGAACTGCATGACTCTTGAACAAAAAAAAACACTTTTCTTTCTTAGCTTGTTCTTTATGTAATTTCTTTTAAAATTATGACGACTTCGGTATCAACATATTGAATCCTTTGTATTTTCAACAATCCTTTGTAAATCAACATATTTAATCCTTTGTATTTTCAACAATCCTTTGTAAATCAACATATTTAATCCTTTGTATTTTCAACAATTCTTTGTAAATCAACATATTTAATCCTTTGTATTTTCAACAATCCTTTGTAAATCAACATATTTAATCCTTTGTATTTTCAACAATCCTTTGTAAATCAACATATTTAATCCTTTGTATTTTCAACAATCCTTTGTAAATCAACATATTTAATCCTTTGTATTTTCAACAATCCTTTGTAAATCAACATATTTAATCCTTTGTATTTTCAACAATCCTTTGTAAATCAACATATTTAATCCTTTGTATTTTCAAGAATCCTTTGTAAATCAACATATTGAATCCTTTGTATTTTTAACAATCCTTTGCAAATCAACATATAACTTTGTAATATTGTAACGCTTTTAGGTCACTAAAATAATGATGCTTAATTTTGGTCTGTGTTCTTCAAAGTAAAAGATAACATATTCTTGAGTTTAAAAAAAATTATTGTCTCCCAAACTTAAATAGAAATGATTTTTATCTTCTAGAAACGTCAAATATGTTGGTGATTTAAAAGTTTCTTCAGATTGCAATTCCGCACAACCCGTGTTTAAACATTAGACTAATGTCAAACGACTCTATATATGTTTGCTATGCCTGACATTAATATTCAGTTATAAGTTCTTTTATTTTATTAATCACCCACCCTAAACGTAAAAGTAATGAGCTAAATAATATATCTTTTAGAAGAACCAGAGAACAGGATGTAATCGTTTCATAAAAAGAAGGCGATGCTGTTCCACTTATCCACTTTTTTGTTTAAATCCAGATGTCAACACTGTATATTAGTACTTTGTAAATTGTGAAGCTGGTAAAAACCACCATAGAACATTACAAAAAAAAACATTAGAATTTGGGGTATGCCTACAAAACATGAAACTTTGTGAAGGTCTTTTGAATATAGTGGATAAAATATTTTTAATTAATAGAAGTTTCACTTTTGGTGGACCAGTTATTCGCCTGGAAAGTTCAAATATATATATTTTTTAATATGTAGGAATTGTGTATAAATTTTAGTGACTTATAAGTAGAGACCGATATAAAAACACACATTCCCAAAAGCAAATATTTAATTCTCCATTTGGCATGGACCTAAAAATTTTTAAGTTTGCATTACTGTTTATATAATTGCACAATATATCATTTAAAAAAAATCGCACAAATCCTTTATTTAAAACAATATTGCTTTAAATATTACATTCGATAAAACAAGTTACGATAGGTAGGGAAGGAAGAAAAAAAAACGATAAGTGGAAGCGAATTTTGTAGCAAAAAGTGCGAGAAGTGAGAACCTGCAATATGGACGCACTCGCGCAACTAAAAGAAAATACAAAGAGTAACACCGCTCTGGAAAGAAACGGCGGATTCGAGAGAAGTGTGAATGAAAATAAGCCCAGCTTTCCTCTAAAGAAAGGGAAATGACACAAGGAATCGATTCTTTGGCGAACATGATGGATGGATTCGAAAGGGAATGAACATTGAGAGGGCGGCGCATTCTCCCTTGCCCGTAATAAAGACGCCGAAGCTGTTTTTTAAAAGGGATTAATTGATTTCTATAGTGTGTCAAGTTCCGATGATTTCTTTTTAAAGGAACGGATATTTTCATGGGGAAATATTGAAACCGCTTGTTTATGTGTTTATATACACAGTAATGTATAGTTTGGTTTTAATTAATCGGAGGTTGGGTAACGCCCCTCGGAACTGGTTTAAGACAATCGATATCCGAATATGGGTGAGTTGACCCATCGTTTTATTAAACCACGCAAACTAGTAGGTTTGAGAACAGTAGACCTGACGACCACACACAAAAAAAAGTTTTAAAAAATAGCATAAAAAGCAGTTTTTAAGACTTCAATAAACATTCATTTTAAATTTGAAAAAAAAATCGAATAATGCGTTTCGTCGTGACTGCGTAACAAACAAATTTACAGACAAACAGACGAAATGCTGAATGGTCAAGAGAGGACATCCCTAACGCTCGGTAAACCATGGGACACCCATTTAGCTACGCCTGATTGTATTTTATCTGATGTTTAGACGGACGTTTTATTTGAAATAGGTACTTTCGGCGATTTCGTTAGGTTGATTGGTTGAAAAAACGTCGCACGGCATCTGCACAATGAGTAAATAGCGACGGTTCGGTATCCATACCGAAGGGAATAATGTATCGGAACCTAGGTCTGATGACGAAGACAACACATGAGCAAAGCACGCATGGCATACCGTAATCGTCAAGCCAATGAACTCGCACCGTCAGACGGATATCTTGTTTATCTTTCTTCTGATGGCAAGGTTTTCATTAGCGACCCATTCCTATAATCAGATGAAACGACGTTTTTTAAAGACCTCTTAAAACCTTTTAGTCCCGCGCTTACACAGTTATGTTCGATTTTTAGCAAATTACAGGGCGCCCGTGTTAAACATGCAGCTCCAGGGTTCGTAAACATTTTTCGAAAATAAAAATAAGGAATTTTTTAAGGACTTTTCAAGAACCTTAATGTTATTTATAATGACCTTATCTTTAAATGCAAACAATTTGTATACATTTGTAACGAAATATTAGTTCTAAAGCGGCAAATAGCCTTACTAGTATATATATATATAAAATTAAATAAATATGAAATAGGTGCAAGCATAGAAGGTAAAAACAGGTAAAAGCTATCTGGTGCAAAGAAGCTGTTTTTTTTAAAATCAGATACACAGTGGTGTTCATTTCACATTAGGATAAAATATTTTTAATTAATAGAGGTTTAGTAAACTGACTTATATGATAGTCGTTTCAATGACTTCTTAAGAACCTTCTGTAACTTTAAGGACATTTTGAACAAAAAAAGCAGTTTATAAGTACTTTTTAAGAGCCTTTATGGACATGAAACCAAAATAAGGAGTATCTAAGAACTTTCAAGAGCATGAGCAAAACCCGCCCATACAAAGTGAAATAATTCAATTGAATGCGAAATCATACACCAAGAAATCAAAAATTCCATCTACTCCGAATTAAAAAAAAAAAAAAAGCCAACCCTTTCCATTTCCCACAATAACTCAAGTTGGTTGCCGCCCAAAAACTAAAGCAATCCCCAATACAACAAACTAGGCCTAAGCAGCCTCCGACCTCTTGCATATAGGGTGGGCCCCCTTCCCTTACATCATTATCGGCGCTTGCAGAGGCGACGCCTATTGGGGGGGGGGGGGGGGGGGGCAGCAATCAAGCAGAGAGAGAGAGTCCCCCCCCCCCCCCAACAATCCAAAGCTATCTTGCAGAACAGAGACCCATTACACTGATGAAAACGACGGGTCACCACTCCCTTTTATCCCGATTTTTTTTCCTTTATTTTTTTTTTCTTTACATATATATATTTTTATTATTATTATTAACAGTATACTGCTGCGCGCACACTTAAAATGAAGGTTTTTATTATTTCGAATTCGGGCGATCAAATGCAGAAAAGGGAAGAGGTCCACCTGGGGAGGGGGGGGGGGGGTAAATCGCTAGCTGGGCTACGGTTGTCGTTTGTTGAGGAGGGGAGGGGCCGCGTTTCTGGAATTGCTGGTGAGGACATGACGATTTATAGTAAAGGGGGGGGGGGGAATAGAGAATACGATATCAATCCCCCCTCTTCCTTCCCATCCGGTCCGATTTGACCTCAAGTAGAGTAGAATCTATTGCAGACGTGGGTGAAAGAACCAGACAGCTCCAGTTTTAAATATCGTTCAAGATGGATGAAAAACACTGAACATTTATTGTAAGTATTATACAAAAGTGCAGCTCTTTTTCTTTATATAGCCATTATTGCTTAGAGAGGATATTTTAGTTTACAAGTTAAATAGGAATAAGTGAAAAAGTATGAATGTGAAAAATTAAGAGCTGTCCACTTCTTGCAGTCACGTCATCAATTTTTTTTTTTTTTTTTTTTTTTGCTGTCCTGGAAAGCACTAGAGTTAGACACACGACATTTTGCACTGCCAACAACGTTATTCGGTGTTAAGGTTTCCCTTTTATATAGAAAATCAAGAGAAATCAAAAATAGGATTCGTGATAACTGATACATTTCGAACTACAGTCAAAGAAAACGGATCAGATATGAGCCAGCGCTTGATTACCGAATAAGCCCTGGCTAACACTTTAAATTTTTGAGGCACCCCAAATGACACATTTTATATAAATATTTAACACCTTTAACATAGTTAAGTTTTTTACTAAATTTAGATTAAAAAGTTGCATTACAAACTTTAGTAAAAAAAGTTGCCATTTGTGTTACATTTGTTTGATTATTGAAACAAAAAAAAAAATCCAAACATACAGAATATTAGGAGTACTCATTACTTATTATTATATTTTGTTACATTATTTATAATCTGTTTCATTTGAATGCCATTCAGGGGCAAGGATTTTAGTGCATGTAAAAGTTCGCTTTGCTATTCCAGAGTCTATTTGAGAGCAATGGGCCCTCATTTAAAGGGGGGTGGTTTCCCTTGTTTCGATGTTTTAATCGGGCCCTGATCCGAGCCACACACATCAGTATGACCCTATTTTCCGAACAACTACACAACGACCAACAAGAGAACATTTGAGATTGGTTGGTTAAATAACTTCGTACTAGAGCTACCGCACTATTCGGGGTCTATCCCGAAGGAAAAAAACTGCCTGGTAATTTTGAATTATGGCTGGGGACAACATCTGAAGTGACACTCCATTCTCCAAAACCACGACATGAATGAATTTGGACCAAGGCAGATCCAACGTGCGCCAGCTCCTTCTACACCCCATTTTACAGTAGACCCTCGATGAAACGATCCCTCATATAGGACCAATATGAGTGGTCGCTTTGCCAAAAAGGTCGTTGTAACGAAGCGGTCGCTATATCGAGGGGTCATTGTAAGTAAGGATCTATTTATCAAGGAACAGCAATTTAAGGATGCTCTTTAACTGGGTAAGTGATGACGTCATCATAAGTCTGACGCTGAGGTATTATAGAAAGAGAGAACCTACCTGCTTTTTTCGCAGCGTAGAGATTGGCTTCTTCTTGAGCTTTACCAATATTTTTTTTATATCGTATCCTTTTGTTGCCGAACCAATTGGATACCTACAACAGAAAACACACACATTACAGAAAAGAAGGTCGCATTTGCGCTACACAATGGGCTATTGGAGACGAGAAAAAGTTTGACCACTTAACTCATTTTTCCAATGGTCATTTAGATCAAAAGATCGTGCACATAAATATATGCATAATTTGAAGCATTATATGCATAATTTGTTTTTTCTCTTCAAGTTGAAGTCTCCGAAAAGTTGAATTTTTTTAATGGAATCAGCCAATGCATTAATTGTGATACACTAAAAATCAGTATTTTTTTAAAAATAAATATTTAATTTAAATTATTTGTGCAACAATAATTATTTATTATATTTAGTGTCTGCAATAAAATAAAAATATGGGAGAAATTGAATTTAAAAAATAAATCAAATATTAACCCTTGAATACTAACCATATGTAAATTTTATAAGTAGTCTCCTCTTGACTTTATATTAATGAACAAACATGGTTAGTATTTAAAACTGATAAACTTATAATAATAGAAATTAGTGCTTTCCATCCATTTTCGATTGATAAATGCCAGTTTACAAATAATTTCATTGGTATATAATTAAAAAAAAAAGGAATCGGTCAATTCATGATTTCCATTGGTCAAATGCAACTTATTGGCCGATGCAAATTTTTCAACTCACAAATAGCGATATTAACTTATTCAAACACAGTCGTGAAATTTAAAAATTTAATGACTACTGGCATTATCATATTAAATCTAAAATTTGTTTAGTTTAATTTCTTATGACTTTTTTCTAATTTTTATAACTTTTTTTTTTCAATTCCTATGATTTTTTTTTAATTCTTGTTACTTTTTTTTTAATAACTTAATTGAAAGTGAATGTTGTAGAATTATTGTTATTTACTACGTCACCTTTTCAAAAGGCCAAACGCAAAAAGAAAAGGGTGAAAAAATGGCGCCAAACCAGCCAAAAGGCACAAAACCAATCACTCGTGTCTCGGCCGACCACGTGACACGACTGACGTCACAGCAAATAAGATTTCGCGGCAAAATACGAAAAAGCGCGCGCACGGACAAGGTGGAAGAAGCCCTCCGCAGATTCATTATAATTTAATGAGTTTGTCGTTCGCATCTCCTAAGAGATGGCCTCATAAATATTAATAAGCTGTCGCGGATGGGAATCCGTAAATTTCGGGGGAAGAGGACATCCCAAATATCCCCATTCCTGCCTTCGTTTTCCCTCTCTTTTTCTTGTTGTTTGCGGCGGATACATTTTTATTCAGGGAAGTTTCTTCTCTCAATAAGGACTTTGTGTAAGATGGTAGGGAAGTTTTCCGACTTTTACTTGTCCTTCAGGGATATTTGAAGTTTGGTTCTATTCGACAATTCAGCAAAAAGTACATATATAAAAAAATAGCAGACCTAAAACAAAAAAAAATTAGGTCGGTACAAGTCGCACTGCAATGTTAGGCATGTGAATACTGTTGGGCCTCAAGCGGTACAAAGGTCAGAGGGGGTGATGCGTAAACAATCGGCCTGGCTTACATTTTTTTTAATTTAAATTCTTCAGGTTTGATGAAGGATATTGAAACAAAAACTTTTAATTTATTAGATAAAATAAAACTGTAGTATTCTGCATAACATTCAATTTCACAGTTTTGATGGTATTATGATGATTTTATATTTTATTTTTTTAGGGGAGTCAGTTAACTCATCCAAGTTCAGGCAGAATATGTATATTGTATACAACTTGATGGCAACAAGTGAATAACAATTTAACTTTTACTCTTGTTATTAGAATAATAGGTTGCAACACTCTAACCCAAATGTGTCGATAGATGGCGCCAGTGGCATGAGCGGTGGAATAAGGAAGGAAGGCAATACCTGAGAGACTGTGATGCCACACTTCCTGGCCAGTTCTTCCTTCGCCTCCTCGCTGGGGTAAGGGTTGCTGAGATGGGAATAAAAATACTCGTTCAGGATTTCCGTCGCCTGCTTGCTGAAGTTCCGCCTTTTTCTCCTGAAAACATTGAATCACCACACAACAGTGAGTATTTACAAAGATAAATAATTGAGGAGTGACAAATACAGAAAATTGGGGGTTATTCGCTATTGGAAAACTTATTCAGTGTATAGGATCAAGACCAAAGGATTTTGAGTTTTAAAATGAAAGGGATATTTGGGTTTTTAGAAGAAGAAAAAACAAAGTTTTAACAATGTTCTAAGAAAGTTAAAATTTCACTAGGAATTCAGCAATTATTAAACATTTAAACAACTGTTATTAAAATTGTTTGAGTGGGCAAGTATTTAGTTATGGACAGCCAACTGTTCTGCCAAGTTCGAGAAACGTCGGAATTTCGGGACGATTTGTAAGACATTGAAAGAAAAAAAATCATTTTAATTACATATTTTATAATCCAACAAGCTTTTATTCTTCTTTTGATTGAATTTTGAAAGTATTGAAATATAAGCAGTCAATTAACGATGTTTCACCAAAAGAATGAGAAATCCAGAAATCAACTCAAAAATATTTTTTTTGTAATTTCATTGATTTTTTTTTTAAATAATCCCCAAATTCACTGCCAATTCGTTGGTTTTTCCAAATTGACCTGATATTTTCCCTATTCTGGGGACACCCTGAAATGGGCATTAATAATAAGTTATTAAATTCGCCAATTATCCTCGACGTCAACCACAATTAGTGATTAGCCGTCATGAATCGCATTTTGAGTATCATTCTATCACAGGCGTGGGTGGGAGAATCCAGGGCAGCAATTCCACTTTCATCATTTTTCAACCCCAACCACGGACGTCTTTCAAAAGCGACATTCAAACCTCCCTCCCCCCCTGCACAAGCGAAATATATCCCTGCAACCGAAAACTTTCAGAAACGAGGCAGTCACATAAAACCAAAAATGCTAGTAGTTAAGAAACGCGAGGTTGGGGTTGTAGGGGGGCTAATTAGCCCACCCCCACTCGTATGACATCTGGTTGCCTAATTAATGGCCCCATTCATGGCAGGTAAAGGCTTAAGAGGGGGGTAGGGGGGGGGGCTCTACCGCTTGAGCGAGCTTCTGCATCGCACAACTTTTGCATTTTCGTTAGCGTATAACCCACTCACACTCCCAAAGAGAAAAGTTTTCGCTCTGGGTTGGCGTGTAAAAGTTTTCTCCCCTTTTCCCGAAAAATGTCGTCCAAATGGTTCTTGAATATGTTTAAAATTGTAAACGGGAGGGAAAAGGGGGGGTTAGAAGTGGAACGCGAAATAAATCCATGGGAGTTTTCTTGGAATCACTGGAAATTAAAAGTTTTGGGGATTTTCGGAATGTGAAATTTCGAAGGGGGAAATGGATGGAACTCTGTGATCTACATGTTCTGTGATTTACCATGTTAAATCTAAGATGCTATTATTTTTTTATCATTTCGTTTTTTTATAATTTGTATTTGAAGCCATGGTATTAAGTGGTGGTAATGAGATGACAAAACCGATTGCTTGGAGGAGATGAGAAGCCCCAAACGACTACTCAAAGGGGGTACCAGCTGTTTTTGAGCAATTATTATGATGTAATTTTGTAAAAACGACAAAGATTCTAAAAAATATCGACAATTGTTGAAACATTTAATGTCGTTTATTTATTTTCCGATATCTGAAGAACAAGCTTTCGCACCGATTTGGAATACGAGTATCTGCTGACTCCCAAAACTGTTAAAAATAAGTAAAATATACTCATTTTTGAGTACATAACTCAGTATCCATTTAAGTAATCGAAATCAAATAACGTGGAAAACCATCTTCTGAAGAGCTATTTTAAATGTGTCAGGTCGCTGTGTTAGGATGGCTTGAACAGAAGCCGAGATTAGCAATATTAAATCACACTGCTCATTTTTGCGAAAATATGATTACTTAAATTTATTTACGTCATCGTTCATTTACGATGCAATTGCACTCAAAGAAAAACAAGTAAATTCAGGTACTCATTTTAAGTACTACTTTTTACGGTGTAGTGAAAATGCAGAAAACTCTTATTTTGTAGGCAATTCCACATTTTCACTGAACAAATTAGTGAATCTGCAGATACACTTAGTAACCTGACACACTTAGTAAACACAACACTTAAACAATAGTTGTTCAGAATATGGTTTTTTACACTATATGATGTCGATTGCTTAAATGGAAACCGAGTTATTACCAAATTATCTTACTTCCCATTCTTTTGGCACACCTTTTTAACATTACTTCTGTTTATAACTTCTATAAGTCTGCGGGGTAGTTTAACAGATAATGTACTGGATTGCGGTGTCTGACGATCTGGGTTCGATTCCCGTTAAGTTTCGGTTGTAATTGTTTGTATTTATTGAAAGTGATTTATGAAAGCAGCATATGTAGGTCGGTCAGCAAATGCTCTTTTCATTCATTTTTACTTATTATACTCATTTTTGAAAACTTATGTATTCGAAGCCATGATAAGAATGTACTAAAAAATGAGCACATTTTACTTATTTTTGCGTACCTAGTTTTAACAGTGTTCGATATCCTTGGAAAATAAAACAGTCTTGTCGCTTCACTGCAGCAGCAAGCGGCGAATTTCAAAGAACGTAGCAGTCAAGGGTATTTAGTGTTAAAGAAGAGAGAAAAACACAGAAAAAAAAAGATTTAATTAAAATGACAAGTATTCAAAGAGTGATTTTCCTTTTTAAAATAGCTTCTTTCCAAGAGATAAAAATTCTTCAACCATTTTTTCCTCTTCAGTTTCCATCTTTATTTCCAATCCTATTTTTTACACACTCTACTGTATTTCACTTATTTACTTCCTCTTTATACATACGTTTTCTTTAAATACTTTCAACAGATTTCTTGGGCTTTAAATAAAAACACAAGTTTTATTTTTAACCGGTTTTTTTTCCCTTCCACAAATACTTTTACTGGTAAAGAATTTACAAATTGTGGCTGTAAAAAGACCCATTGCTTTGCATGAGACGGAACGCATGCATAAATAATTCTGAATTCTTTTATATATCAATTAATTTGAAAAAAGACAACTTGGTTTTCTCATCAACAAATTCCGACTTTTTTTTTTAAATGAAAGCTTAAGTGAACGTTGCTTTGAATTAATCTTTTTTTTAAATAGCAACGCAAGACTTCTTTTTTGTCTGAGGTTTATATGTCGATGTTTTATTTTAGGGGGTTTCCAAGGATTTTTTAAAAGTAATCAAGTGTGATAATCCTGTACATGCAAACATCTATTATTGAATGTGTGATGTAGATAAGTTTAAAAAATATCCGATTATGAAAAATATTAATGAATGGCTTTACGGGTGGTTCTACCCGCGAAAAGGCTTTAATTCTTTTGACAATTTTGTGATAAAGAAGAAAAAACAAAATTTTTGCAGCAGTGGCAAAGGAATTTTGCAACAAAGTAAAGTCAAATTCTGCAACACTCAAAAGTTTTGCATCAATGGCAAAGCACTTACATAATAATGACAACGGACTTTCGCAACAATGGAAAATGACTTTTTTCAAAATGACAAAATACTTTAAGAATGGCAAAGGAATTTTACAGTCTTGCGGAATTTTTTTAAAGCTAATTTAAGCGCGCTGACCAAAACCGGCAAAAGCGTAAAGGAGATTATCACTTCGATAATTATGTATTTTTTAAAAATGTATTTTCGAGTATGATTTCTGTTCTAAATCAGATATTTAGATATTTTTTTTGTTGAATAGGGGATTGGTATAACAACAATACAATTTTGTTTACAAAGTTTTTATTAATCCGGTAAATCTCAAAATATACTATCCGCGGCGTGGAAACAAGTTAGGAACAACTGAAGTTTCCTGGTAAATAATAGAAAGGGGCGAAGGCCCGCCTAAATTAAAAAAAAAATTAAGTTCTTTTTTCTTTAAACAAAGAAAAACAAAAAAAAAAGTAAACAATTATTTTTAACTTTACAAACAAGTTCAAAAAATTTTATATTAATTTTATGCTAACTACACATTTTTGAAGTTGGCACTAATTTACAAAAAAAAAAATTCTAAATTTTTGGGGCCGTTTTCAAAAAGTTGTAATAAATATAAAATGAACATTAAATATTTAAAATTTTCAACTTGTTCATAAAAATAAAAGATTATTTTCTCATAAAACTTCGTATGAGTTTCACTATTACCTCACCTACAGTAATGAAAAACTTTTGCAATAATGGACACTTTCACACATAATCGCCGGCAATTTCTTATTACGTTTCCATCGTGTCGGAAGGAAAAATAAGTCGGGGTGGGGGAGGGACTCGAACTCAACACCCTGAGCATTAGCCTAATTCGTCTTCGGGTTGTTTCTGTCAAAAACTCTCTCTTTATCCCCAAAGAAAAATTCCATCTGCAGAGAAAAAAAAAGACGGAAGAAAACGAAGAAACATTTCAACGAAGCATTTTTCAAAAAACAGGGGGGGAATGACGAAATTCGATGCTGAGGGGGGTCAACACCCCTTCCGGTTTCTCACAAAAAATCATAAAAAAAACCTTCCCCTTCGTCTTTTAACAACACCCACACGGCCCTTTCAACGACCAAAAAGAGTGGCACTACATCTTTCTCTTATTCGCTTGACGATTCATCACGGGATAAGAAGGAAGGGGGGGGGGGGGGGGGGGGATCGCTGCCATTCCTTGAAGATATAATATATCCCAGAGTGAAAATAATAAGACCGAGGGGGGAAAAGAAGAGAATCGTTTACTTCCAATTGTTTTTTAAGATCGTCTGAGGTGTCGGATATCTCCACCCATCGGAATCCCGCGTATGGAGCAATAAGAAGCAGAGCAATCGGGGCAATTTTTGCCAATATCATTAGCGACTTGGAATGGATCGGTATATCAACTTGAAGAATGCAGACATATATTTTGCGGTTTCATTTAAAAACGTATGTTTCATATGCTTTGAAATTATAAACAAATGTTTTAAAGCATTTTGAAAACTTAAAATTAGCAATATTATTTAAAACTGTATGTACCAGAACGCACTGTTCATTTATTACGTCGCGCTAAATTTCATCTTTTGAATACCCACTAACTCATGTCGTGTCGCTATAAATTTTTATAGTTAAAAATCAGTCATTAAAACATCTATTCTGTGCATTATAGCATAAATCCTAATATAAAAAATGCCATAAACCACAATAGAAATCAAAAAACATTTAAGTGACATTTTCGTATTTTTTTTACATAGATTTGCTACGTCATGCAACCACAGAGATCCCCTTCACGCCTTTTGCAAATTGTGCTGAAGTAATAATTAAAGGGCTCGAAGGTAATATGCTTAGAAATTGTAAATAAATGTTGTAGAGCATTTTGAAAAGTCGAAAAGTTAAATGAATACTAACCGTTTTATTTAAAACAAGCGATTTCAGGTACGTGCGCATAGACACCTCTCCAACCTATATATATCGGATAATTTATCCCTTGGTAGAAAAGGGGTTAATGTCCAAAATCGTCAATTTTGAGTTTTCAAATAATTGGTGGGCAATAACTCAAAATCGGTAATTTTGGCTCTTCTCCTTCCAAGGTTCAGAAATGAAAGATAGAGTTTTAATGCGATATTATATTTAATTCAGTCGATTCAATAGCAGGGAATGAGATATGCCGACTACTTAAATTCTTACTACAAGGAATGGTCTTAACATCTCAATCTGCTGAAACACCGATGTCCAAAAAACAAGTGGGGAAGGTTTTCGTAAACAGTTTTAGAAAGCACTTTTAAAGCGCCTATAAACCGCTATAAGCGGTGATTTTTGCCAAGGGTATTAGCGACTTGGAATGGATCGGTATATCAACTTGAAGAAAGCAGACATATATTTTTTGCAAACAGACTGTCCAGAATTTTTTTTTAGCAGTGCGGTAGAGGATTGGTTGACATCTTGAAACACTTGCGGATAATTACTGCACGGGGTTAATTGACACACGTGTCGTACTTACGAATAAATACGGATTTGACCGTCTGCACTGGACGTGTTAAATACCATTTTGAGTGTCCCTGCCATTATCTTTTGGAGAGACACAGTAGACATAGTGCGCTTCTCAACGTTTGTATACCGGTCCATTCTGAGTCACTAACGACATTATCATCTAAACATAGAAAGAATAAGAAGTGAGAGTGTGTGCGTACCTGGCGTCGAGGAACCTCGACCTGAGTATCATGACGGCCTCGCAGGTGCTCTGCTTGAGCTGGACTTGGATGGAGTTGAACTTCTTGTGGATGATCTGCACCATGCGCTCGATCTCTTTGGGGGTGATGGGACGCGTCCTGCTCTGCTCCCGCAGCAGGTTCATCACGTGCGTCGTGAACTCGTTGCACGCCTGTGAGACAAACACGAGGGGCATTGTTAATACACTTCAATCGATGGCTTGTTAATACAAAATGCACAAGGATAGACAACACAAATAAATATCTATTGAGTATGACGCGTTTCAGCTTTCATGTATATGTGGCTTGGAACAAGAAAGACCAATGGTCATAATTGGCAGTTTTAGAGAAAAATTTAAGTTCATGAACATCAACCTTGTTGCAACGTTACTTAAATCACGGTATTTTTTCATTTAAAGACTTAGAGAAGTTTGGCAACAATGGTTTCTAAGTAGTAGTATCGGGAATACTGATAATATGCTCCTCCCAAAATACCCCCTTCTACGAGGACGACTCATCTATCACTTTGATTGACAGGTGTCCACGCCCATTTCTATTGTACAGTCTAGTACCCACTATACTATTTTTCTATTTCATTTAAAACTTTAAAAACGATTATATATATATATATATATATATATATATATATATATATATATATATATATATATATATATATATATATATATATATATATATATATATATATATATATATATATATATATATATATATATATTCAAGATATTTCTTATTGATAGAATTGACATTAGTTCTTCTTGTTCGAAGCCATAGATATGAAAAGCTGAGTACGTGTTCATTTTTCCCAAGAAATAATTTCACAAATTTTTGAGTTTACCATACATATTGGTTTGTCTGTATTACAATGCATATTATTGTTTTTAGATTCGATAACCACGAAGTTTATTTGCATTGTGATAAACATCGACCAGCTGTATCCATAGATGTCGATAATTGAAAACTGTGCTCTGTTTGTATTCTCAATTCCTTCAAATGTCTGAATTCAGTAAAAATAATGAACGAAAAATTATCTATAAAATTATTCCACTGGTCAAACACAGTTATCGCAAAACTTATTTTCTAGGTTAAACTATGACTGTTGGAAGTCATTGTTCTTAAATACAAATTTCGACCTTTTTCATACGGTCTGTGTTCATAGATATAACAGTCAACTTTAGAAATTTTGACATAGGTTCTAATGATACATTTTACAACAGGTTCTTAATCACTTTTAAGAAATATAATATTTTCCTTTAAAAATGTAAAACACATATAAATGAATATAACACAAAACTATTTTTAAATACAATTAAGCAGAAGATTAACGGCAAAAAAAGAAGCGCTATTTTAAATAAATTAAAAAAATCGGGTAAGTACAATCCCCACTGTACCAAGCACAAGGTTTGGTTCGTGTATACATTTGAGCCCCACGCGGTACAAAGAGAAGGGGGAAGAAGTGGTTAATGTGGGTCGTCTTCCTCTACACCATGGTATGTCATTTAACTCCAAAGGTTGATTTCCCGTGGAGTTATGGCATCGGAATCGTATACTGCAGCTAAGGCCATTTCCAAAAAAACATACGTGGTATAAATGTCAGAGGGGGGAACGAGTTAACAAACGGTCGAAACGTCTCACTTTCAACTACACAATGACATGTCGTTTATCTCCATAGCAAAAACACAATGAGTATAAATGAAACAAATGGATTCAAGTAGCACAGCACCCGACTTGAAGATGCCCTGCAACCAGACCACACACACACCCCGCGTTATCAAATACACTCATCACACAAACTATTACACATTCACAAGGTGGGCAATAATCACACAAGTCTGTGGTTAAGACGTCGTGCCCAGTGCCCACCCCGTTTGACTCCCCAACCGAGTCCATTAATCACACGAAATCAAAACATCCAGGACTTGTTGGCCCCCTAATAACAGCCAACAACCGATTCGACAGGGAATTATCCGTTTAGTTTAATAGCCGCAATGATACTGATTACGACTTCCGAAAGAAGGTGTCGTTGTGGAAAAGAAATGATTTATATCGGATTTCTCTCGCTGTCCTTCTTGGAGGGGTGCGAAAAAAAGCATTAGTTTTGTTTAATGGTGTTGTAATGATACAGGTAAATAAACAAGGCCAAAGTGTGTCATTGGTGGGGCTGCTGCTGCAAAATATGGGTCTTTGATTTATGAAGATTCTTTTGGAGCTTTTTAGGATGACTTAATTCTTTTGTTTTTAGAGAGATGTATGGAGGGGCGGTTGAGGGAATCATTTTTCATGGTAATGCGCGGGGATTAGTGGTTTTTACCACTGTGGTTATCGTATTGGTGTGGTGGAAGAAGGGAAGATATTTTTGACGCGAAAAGTCTTTAAATTGAAATGACAATTGATGAGACATGGGGCAATAGGATAGAAACACGATGTTACGGGCGATCCAATGTGACAGCTACATCATACATTTGGTCTCGTTTAATAGGGAATTAGTTATATGTCATAAGTTACAAAGCCCTAACTCCATTATATTGGCTCTAACTCTGTTCTACGAGGTTTTTGATAAAAGAAGGCCCTATATGACAAGTAAATACAAAAGAGGCCCTAAATCTAAGATGATACTTGCATAGAAAACCTCGGTAAACTTACATGGTAAAAAAAAATATAATCATTACAAATTAAAAGTTTGGACATGCAAACAACTACTTTTAGACAATAAAAGACTTTTAAAGTATCCAAACTTTGATGCAGGTGACAAATTCGTTTATTTTCTGTAAAGTTATGCTTTTTGTAATTAGGGTCATCTTTCTTATGACGGAAGTATATTTGGCAACCAATCAGTTTTTATATTTTCTACTCCGTGACAAATGACTCGAATGACATAAATTTTGTCTCGTTCAATGAAAAATTAAGCATCGATTTGTTTAAGATCTTGTTAAAAAAAAAGGGGAAGCACGTGCGAGGCGTAGATAGGGCCGTCAGACGAAAAAACTTGTTTATCTTCCTTCTGTTGGTGACCAACAGAAGGAAGATACCAACCAATTCATATTTCCATACACTCCTGAAAGGAGTTTCACGAAAAACCTTTCTGACCATGCTCCTTGACTTTTATAGTGTGGAAATCACAACGGCCAAAAAAATTAAATAAGATGAATTTCAAAGAAATATAATAACTTTATGATGCTTATCAATATAAGTTATTTAATTATTATAGTTAAGTTATTATAGTTAAGTTATTATAAAGTTATTATAGTTAAGTTATTATAAAGTTATTATAGTTAAGTTATTATAAAGTTATTATAGTTAAGTTATTATAAAGTTATTATAGTTAAGTTATTATAAAGTTATTATAGTTAAGTTATTATAGCTAATTTATTATAGTAAAGTTCTTATAAAGTAAAAAAAACGCGAAATAAAGATTATAAAAACTTAATCTGCGAAAAATTATTTACAGGGTGGCAACAAAATTCTGGAAAAAAAGTTCCCTGATATTTCCCTGACTTCCATGATGGTATCACAAAATTTCCATGACTTTAAAATTACATTAAGAAACATTGAAATATATGCTTTGTATAAAAACAAAGTATCCACGCTACAATACAATAAATTTACTGTATTATAAATAAAAAATTATAAGCAATATTTATTGTCAGTTAAAATAATTATTTATGGAGACACAAATTATACAATTGTGTCAGCATAATAGTAATTAATCATGTTCTCTGTAAGCAGAGAATGCAAATTTGTCCAACTACCGTATATACTCGCGTATAAACCGATCCGCGTATAAGCCGACCCCCTAATTTTAGGCCGATTTTTTGTGCAAAATCGGAAATTCGCGTATAAGCCGAGTTGTATTTTCGTACATAAAAAATTCCGATTAAAATCGGCAAATCCTCGACAAAAGAGTGACATTTTAATTAGAAAAATAAATATTTAAGCCTAGAAATTAAAAGTTTAAATAAAGTGGCTGAGGAAACAGCCTTCCTCGAAGTTCATGATAATTTATCGGGCTTAAAAGTATATACCATTCGCGATGTTCTGGTGTCTTTCAAACCTCCATCGGACTTCTTAAATTAAATCTCCCTTATTATCAAATAAAATATTTTAAGCCACAAACTTAAATACCAAAATGTGCAATTTCTAATCCTTAGCATCGTTTTGTAAAGATTTAAAAACTTAGAAAACGTCAACTATTTTCTGTCAACATCGTTGACTACTGTCGCTATTAAATACGGATGAGCATTTTTTTTATCCATCTCGGAAGGAAATACTACTACTTTATGGATGAATATATACTTCTTATTAAAATATTTAGTTTTTAATTACGAGATAAATGACTTGAAAGTAGAACTTAAATTCGCCGATTAGCAACCCCGATTTTACAACTTTAAAGCCAATTTCATCCAAAATACTAATGAAACAACTATTAATATCTGTACATAATATTATCAAGGAATAAAATCTGCATTGGGGAAATAAATTTTGTTTAATTATTGCAATCGAGCAAGAAAGACATTGACTTTAAAGTGGTGTCATTCGCTACGCACGATGTCAACTTCTTAGTCTTCCATCCGAAATTCTATTAAAGTAGCGTTTACTAGCTTCATAAATTCTACAAATCAATCAAATATTTATCAAAATATATACTTTTTATTAAATTAAACTGATTATTTATGAGTATTTAAATTTTGCGTTACGATTACGCCGCGATGCGCAGAACGGTCTTCAGTCAGCACGTGACGCACATTCTCGATCTCGGAAATGTGTCGGCGCGCTTTCAGAAGAATCCGCTAATTTCAACTTCTCTCCTTTTCCCATTTTAGGCAAATTAAATTAGAAATTTTAATGACCCGCGTATAAGCCGACCCCCTACTTTTTGGTAAAAATTTTGACTTAAATTTCTCGGCTTATACGCGAGTATATACGGTATTTCCTTTGGAGATAACTTTAAATGTTACATATTATTTCCTATTCCAATCTTCAATAAATCACATTCATTAGCCCCTCACATGTTGCTCACAATTTCAAGGTTCAATGCACTTTGCTTTTTACAAAAATAAAACTGAAAATATGAAAATGTGCATAACCATACTTTTTTTTTTTTAATCTTTTTCAGAACTAAAAGGAAATATTGACAACTAAATTACCCAGAATAGAGTGCATAATGGAGGATAATTGCCGTTTTAATGATCCAAATTTGAAAATTTCCCTGATTTTTTGTGAAATTTTGAAAATTTCCCTGACTTTTCCCTGATATTTCCAGAATAAAAAAATTCCATGACAATTCCCTGATTTCCCGGTTTTCCAGGTTATGTTACCACCCTGATTTATGTTTCGATGCGATTATAAAGTTAATTTGCGATAAGTTACTTACACGATGCAATACAACTGATTAAAAACTAACGAATTAATTTATCAAACTTTTACGAAGACACACACACAAAAATAGACAAAAAGAACATTTTCCTTGATTCATTGAGCTTTCAAGTCATCTAAAATAGAAGTATTAAAATCATTTTAAGTTTTAAAAGTAATTAAAGTCACATGTTTCAGCAATTACTATAGCTACCTCGAATACAAAATTCAGTATGCAACATTCCATTCCCAGAATTTTAATAATTTAACACACAGAATCTTATGTTACGCACTATAAAATAAAACAACAATCCATTCTCGAGAGTCGATAAAAGCAGCCATAATCCAAACCAACCACTATCCTTCCAAATGACCACTGAAAACGACATCAGACTTCAAACGACACCGTGATCAATGGTCATCCAGCTGCAGCCCCTGACACCCCTTCGAGCACCCTGGTCAATCTCTGTAATTATGAGCTCCCAGCTTTTTCAACAGATCTGCAGCGGCGAAGAAGGAGGCCATCCAGCACAATCCAAACCGTCCAATTTGTCTGCCATGTATAGAGGAAAAGGGGGGGGGGGGACAAAAATTAATAATGGTGCCGTGGCCTGACCTCCGGAGCAAGAGACGACGGGAGGTTAAAAGACGCCATGTATAAATGTGCGATGTGTCGGGGACATCACCTTCCCCCCCCCCCTCCTTCACTTTAAGCGTTGTCATTAAGGGGGGGTGGGGGGGGTCGAAAGACAAATCATATTTCCTGGAGGGACGATCCTTGCACGAATGCTCTGAGAAACAGTGGAGTGAAAGGGTGTTGAAACCTATGCTGAAAGTGACCACTGTGTGAGAAGCCCGAATGAGGAGCGAGTTAGTATAATGAAGGGCTTATTTTCATTTACTCAAAGTTTCCTTTTAAAAAAACAAGCTTCTCACATAAACTTTTAACTATCTGAATGAAAAAAAAAAAAAACACGAAAAACAGTCAAATCTTATAACTGGTTTTGTAGCTGTGGGACTTTTTGGATGTAAAAAATGGTTTTGCAACACCAATTATCGTAAACAATAAAGTTAATCATAATGTAAATTCACTCTTTAATTTTATAAAAATATAAATTTACTACTTTAAGTACGGGTTACTTCGGCCCTTGAGTATTACTTAGTCAAAAAACAAAAAAATGACTGAGCCGTGCGTGTTACAAGCTGATTGCTACAGGTTTGCATAATAACCAAGAGGCGATCGGCAGTACTAGTTAGGCAAGCCCGTCCTTTCAATAGAGTTCTAGTTTTCACTGTTTGGTGGGGCAGTAACCCGTGTTTTCACTGTTTGGTGGGGCACGTTCGCTGCCGGTTATGCATAAGCGAGTGACATGTTCTTCAAAATAACACGTAAAGAACAATAATCGACTTGCATCCTTTTACACATGGTTTGAACGTCGAAGGTCTTTATTACCAATTTTACAAAATTTTATATCGTGAGAAATTTTAAAAATATATTTATAATTTTTTTATCTTTGCAAGTTTATCTGTAAACAATGGAATTCTGTATTTCAAACGCATTAAAACATTAATTCAACATAATTCGATCGACAGACGCAATGCAATTTTGTATTCCTGTGAGTTTATATGAACGTTTGTGAGAGAGAGTACAATTGAAGACGTGGGTGCAACAACAAGGCAGCTCCACTTTCTTCCGACTTACACTTTTTCACTTATTCCTATAAATAAGGAAAAAATCTTATCGATTGGTGCAAGAACTAGACAGCTTCAAGCAATATATATAGATACATAAAGAAAAAGGAGCTGTGCTTTAGTGTTATACGATACAAGAAAAGTTCAATATTTTTAGTCTTTCCAGAGCAATTTTGAAAACTGGTGTTGCCTTGATCTTGCACGTCTTCAATTCTGATTATTACTGTGAACAGGACCATCGCTAACCCCACATAGAACCAGGACTAAGACCATTGTTCCTTCAGGAAAAGGATGTAGGAGTGGGGGGGTGGGGTGGCAAGATATAAATTCTGTCGCCATGACACTGCCCCCTTGGAATCGGTAGCGACAAAATTACAAGGCTCCAGTGTCTCTCCAAGCAACGTGGGTATCGTAATTAATGACGAACGTCCCGAACGGGTTACCTAGGAAACCGGTGGGGGCGTTAATTAAGATGTGGGGGGCTCGAATAAAGGGGAGGGGGAGGGCTGCCTATTGTCTTATCTCTGACCAGTTCGAAACATCTTTTTCTCACCCGGGCGACGATAGATGATAAAAGCTGGTTTCTGCTGGACTATCAGTCTCCTTCGGTTGA
Source organism: Troglohyphantes excavatus (assembly GCA_963932185.1). Lineage (NCBI taxonomy): Eukaryota > Metazoa > Arthropoda > Arachnida > Araneae > Linyphiidae > Troglohyphantes > Troglohyphantes excavatus. The sequence goes on from OZ010673.1 coordinate 72,203,155, forward strand.
CAACAGGGTGATGGCGATGGACAAAAGAGAAGAATAGAAGAAGTGGGTGGAGATTTATATGTCGAAAAGGGGACGAGTTATTACGTCGATGGGGTGTCCAGTGCACGCTGGTCAGTCGGGCACTGGTGAAGGGTGGATTCTGGCGAGATGATGTATATTCCGAGTCGTAATGCTAGGGTAGAGAGAGCCACTTTGTCAGAAGATGTAGTAGGGGGAAAGTTCCCCACTAAAGCAGTTAAAGATAATTACTGTATTTTAGTAATTCAATTAAAGTTATACCTATTAGGATTTATTTCTTTTCAGAAACAATAGTAATTATTTTATAGTAGATAATTTAAGCTTAAAAAGCAAGTATTGACACTCCTGTCAAACACAATTAAAATATAGGACTAATTTTACACTCAGCATAATTTAATTATTCATATTAATTATCTATGCGTTTAATTAAAAAGCTAATACACACGAAACAGTAATGTATCTACACTGAGTGCCCAAAATATTAAGAACACCCCGCTACACAGTACTAATATTGTGTTGTACCATTTCTAGGTTTGATGACATCTAATCTTCTAGGCAGGATTGGAATTTCTAGCATATTCTGGATATCCGAATTTGTGCGGAAGCTTCAAGCTTGTGTGGGAAAACTTCCACACATGCAAAATAACTTTGTATGAAAATTTTCGTTTTTCGTACTCAAGTTTTCTGATTTCCTCACAATTAGAAAATACTTCGGCAATTGTATCAACATACTCACTAACAATCGGGTTATATGCTGAGTAACCATGACATGCCACCTCTGTATAATGTGTGCCTAAAAGTATGGAAGTTTGAGATAGGATACCGATGCTCTTGAAATAAATTTCATCAGTGCTTTTAGTACTTTTTCTCATGAACTCTACAAGTTGCTGAAACAACCGCTGGAAAAACCATGCTAACAAAATGGCAGCTTTTAAGTCCCTCATATTGAATGGTGGTGTTTTGGAGCTTTGAACAGACCTTTTCACCTCGTCCCACAAATTGAGATGTGAATGGATCACAATGGTCCGCGATGGAGAAGAATATCTAGACACATCAGACCAGACAATCTTTTTTCTACTCATCAAGTGTCTAATGTCGTTGGTCTTTAACCCACAACGAAACGCCAAGAGTTTTTGTTAGTCGGCGGCTATCAAAACTAATTCATTTTAAGATCCGTCTTGTAGGGCGCATAAATACTTTGCAAAGATCCTGAGTAGTATTGCGCTGCAATATGCTGCGCTGTTGCTCTTCTGTGCTGCACACAATGCTTATCGTATCAGTCGTCTGACGCCTTTTTCGTTCACAAGCTATTCCCGTTCTCAATTCCGCTTTTGGCTCGAATTTGTTTGACTTAGCTACCATTCTAGAGGCACTGTCCTACGAAAAGAGTCAAGAAGGTTAGAGGTGTCGGAGATACTGGAACTTCAAGCGCCCACAATCATGCTACGTTCAAAGTCACTCGTGTATCTTGTTTTCTCTCATAAACCGATGCATTGTTACTCATTTTTTTTTTCAAGCCCAAGGCTGACCCAACTTTGTTCCCCTTAAAGAAAACATGCCCCTCCGAAGGGAACTCATCAAAAGACATGAGAATACAGGTCAGCCCGGGAAAATACATTACAGCATTCCAGAGACTCAAGCACCATTATACAAGTTCAAATTTGTAACAGTAACAATCCCAAAATTACAAAGTTTAAAATACATAAGTTACGAGTTTGAAATTACATAACAAGTTTACAATTACATAAGTTAAGTCTGCTGTGCGCTGGGCAGTCACTCGGAATCGAACCTGGGACGTTCAGCATGCTACGCCGATACTCTAGTAGATTAGATAATACATACCATATCAGTCTGAATTTTGTTTTTTGATTCCGCAACTGAGATCGCTAAATAAACGTTTGAGATCGCCAAATGAACGTTCTACGTACATCTTTCTTTCCACTGGGAAGATTAGTATCCTTGTATAAGTGGGAAGCGGGGAGGGGTGCTACTAGCTATAAAAGCACGATCCCCCCCCCCCCTTCAAACCCGCAAATAACGAAACAGTTCCAGAAATTACCACATTGTGCGCGCGCACCAATTTGAGATAATTATTTCTTTATGGAATCCGCAGCGCCTAAAAATTAAAAAAAAAAAAAAAGCAGCGAGATAAAATAAAATAAAAAGAGCACCAATTCGTGATCGGACATAATAAACCAATCACAGGCTCAGCGAAATTAGAGCCAATTACGCCGCCTTAAAGACCGACCGATACACTCGAATTACAGAAAAGGGGGAGAGAGAGAGACCATTGGTCTTTATCGCCAAGGCCAATAAAAAAAAGCAGACAATCTGGACCGGGGCAGAGTGTGTGTAACACCAACAATAATAACCGCAGTGCACTCAACACATAGAGAAATAATAAAAGTAATCGAAATTACACGTTTTAACCCGCCTTTTGCCGTACTCGTACCATCGGAATTTTTGTTTGATTCTTTCTTTGCCATGGGAACCGTCGCTGCTGCTGTTGCCACCGGAATAAAAGAAAAACAAGCGGTGTGTGTGTGTGCACTTTGGGCAAAAAGAGAACGATTTAGAGGGGGGCATAATAAGCGTAATGGCGCCGAATCTGTGTGGTTGGAATAGAAGCGGGTCTGCTAGAGAATTTTTTTTATTATTATTTTTAAATTGTTTTGTCCTGATTGGAGTTTATAATAATCGATGGGATTCATTTCTGAAATTGGCAACACTTAAGTGCTGTTAGCATCTTTGGCCCCTCAGGACAGACACGCCCATCATGGAAGAGGGTAATATTTGAAATACTACAGTAGAAAATGTCAGTGCTAGAAAATATTTTAAAAGTGAGAAATACTTAAAATCACAATTACGGTGCTTAGGTTATTTAATAGGAGGTGCAAAGTTGCCGAACTTGAACATGTACCGAAAAACTTCAAAAATGGGCTTCACAGATTTCTAGCATTTAAGTTCTTTATAACACGAATTTAAAAACAAATGGCATCCAATTTACACATGCAGATCTCTTCTTGCCCCTAAAAACTGAGAAATGGCGAAAAATATACCAATGTTTGTATGAGTTCACGATGTTTGCTAAAAAGTACAACTTAAATGTCGAATACAAAGGAACCCAATGATTTAAATTTATCCTCGAAAAGTTGACAGAACTCGCTTCTTAAAGAAATGTAAAGTTTTTAAAAGCTTGCATTCAAAATCGTGTTATAGTATCATTTGGATAAAAATACAATATCTCATGTGAAAGGAAACATTAATATTTATTCCATGTCCAAACTTTGATTTTATATTACTAATTATCATTCTTGACCTGCTTTACAACTTGGTACAATAAAAGTAAATCCATATATAAGCGAACCTTCGTCGTTTTCTGTCCAGACCTTTCGAATGAAACTAGTGTAAAACAAGCGTAAATTTAAATAAACATGATTAGTAAAACTAGGGCGCAACACAAATTCAGATCTCAACTAAACGAAAGCTAGCTGGCAGCCCAGAGCAAAAGCATTCAGCTCATAATCGGCGGGTTGTATCGGTTAGAATATCGTCTTGGACAGTGGAGCGAGCTCGTGATCGGAAGGTGGCCAGTTACGTTCTTCATCGTCCACAAAAAATATCCACCGTTTAGGATTGGTGCATTTGAAATCCGTCGTGCTCCAATGTCTTCAACGTCTATTCAGGTTGCGTGGGGTGCCAGCTTAGGTGGTGTCCTCGTTATATAATCATAGCTCCAAATGACGAGGCAATGTTCTCGTGCCTCTCCTTCGAGATACATTCGGAACCGTCGCCAATAGCCCATTATGTAGCTCTAGTGCCGCCACTGAGCTGAAAATAGCAACTGGAGAGTAGATTAAGCGTGTGCGACCGCATTACACCCTTTTGTGCCAAGGTAGAAAAATATAATCCTTTCGCATAGGATGAAGTGCAAGATATCTTTGTTTTAAAACTTCAATTCTGGCTTTCAAATATACATTAAATGATTGCCATACTTGCATTCATACTTACAAGAAGAAGAAGAAGAAAAATATAAATTAATCTATCAAATATTTAAAACTGGCGCAACACGACTAACAGTGCAAGAGACAAGGTATAATGTTAGAACTACTTGGTCTTCTGAACAGTATTCATCCACGCGCCACAGCAAAGTACATTGTCCCCAATGATAGTCACTACCTCAGTTTTTTTTTTAGCTCAGTGAGTGCGACGTTAATTCAACCAACCAACTTAGCGATCCTAAATTGACAGGGCAATTACTCCACCTAAACCTATCTTCTAAATAAATAAATGGTCCTCAGTCCATTCAAAGAGGAAAATTAATCGAAATATTACCGTCCGGCGTTTCTAATGAGCTGGAAATAACGAAAAGAACAAACACAGCATCTTAAAATCGCCATTTGATTAAAAGAAACGGCGCCATTATTGCCGCTTATCGCATCCGCACAATCCTTCGAACAAAGCCGAATTTAAGAACCCTCTAAATGCAACCGATACCGCCGTAACTCAACACAAAACAATTGGACCCACCGCGCATAACTTAAGGATGATTTTTTTCTCTCATTTTTTAAGAGAGAGAGAGAAACACAACCACCTCCGGCAGACGATTTAAAAAAATAAAGATAGAGAAAAAAAGGTGGCATCCCATTAAGTTTCCATGCACGAAGCGTGTGTACAAACGACTCCCGCAATGGCTTGTTTATCAGTGGTTGAGACTTCCATAAATCTTATCGTTTTTATCGCTGTCTTCGAGATGCCATCTTATCTCGCTGACCATAAACTGGTAGGACGGTCGTAAATAGACCCTTCAGTGGTTCTTATTTACTTTTATTTGGTTTATTATTAAGGTAGCCGAAAACGAAGAGCGCGTTCGACAGAAGTGTCTTTTAAGAGGAAAATAAATATTTGCTTCTGCTTCAACTGCATTTCCTGCGATTGAGTAGTCCATTGGCAGGAAACATGCTTTTTTTATTAACTTAAGTTCATTATTTAAAGTTGTAACATAAAAACCGAATGGATTGGTGGCGAATTATGGGGGTTCGATACAGTTATAGCATCGGACTAAAAATAAAATTCAGAATTTAACTGTGGATAGCTTTTTATTAAGTTGATTTAGAAGTTTAGAACATGATAATTTTTCTAGTGCCTAAAAATGGTGAGTTTTTTTATTAAAAAAAAAATTACAACAATATACCAAAATTTGTAGTTATAATATTTGAAATTCAGGTAGTCATTTAACAAATGAAGTTAATATTTTGTTTAGATAAATGTTATTTTCGATACAACATTTTGTAAAACCAAAAACATACATCTTACATCGAAATGTCATAACGAAATCGAAGTGTCATGAACATCAAAACCTACGTTTTCATGAAATTTGGTTTTATAAATATTTTGTAACCAATAAATTAATAACACATTCTTCCAACGAAAGTAATAAAAAAGTTTAAAAAAATGTATAACTAAAAAGCTTTATGCAGACTTTTTAAACATTTCAATAATTCTTATGTGCACAAATAGGTTGATTTTTTAACTTTTGAGGAACCATTATAATCAAACAATATTCAAAGACATCACAAATCCATGAAGTATGGTCGATGCAACTGAAACAAAACTTTTTTGTTGGGTCAGATAGTCCCCCCCCCCGTTCGTCTTGAAAGAACTAAAAACACCTTTAAAAAAATAAATTCAAACCAAAAAAAAAACTTCAAACACTATTTTCCCGCGAAACAACAATCTTCTTTTTTATATAAAAAAAATATAACACCTGTCTCATCCCACAACAGGTAACGAGCCAATTCCAAAAAGAGACATTCTAATTTTTCTCGTCCTCCCCCCCACCAATCTCATTCATCAAAAAACAACTCCAATCATCCCACATTCCTTAAAAAAATATCGTTACATTTTTATGTTTAATAAAAAAAAAGACCCCCCCCCCCTAAATAATCACCCCCCATTCAAAAACAAAACTTTCCGCCCCGTTCGCCCCTTATTAATGAACGAAACCGACCGCAGCGACACCAAGAGAGAGAAATCTCGTAATAAAGATTATCACATTGGAGAAAGATGAATCCCTTTTCGAGAAGGGGGGGGAAAAAAAAGTTTCTTTTTCGTCGCGAACGAGCCTTAATGGCCGGGGAGAAAAGTAATTCCCTCTAACTAGGCTCTCGCCAAAAGATAGAAGGGGGCTAATCATATTCTTGTTTTACATCTCCCTCCTCATACCTTATATATTACGAGAGAGAGAGAGAGAGAGCGCAGACGATGGAGTGGGGGGCTAATTCATTAAAAATGATATTCGAGGAGGGGGTGTCCTACCTTTTTAAAGGGGGGGGGGGCTTTAATAATAATCAGGTTCTTCTTCTTTTTCGTCTCTCCAGTCGGTCGAGGTCTTTCGCGACTCCGATGTATCGCCTTACTGCCGCGCTTGTAAAGAATCCCAATTGGGGGAGGATGGAGAGGGTTGCCGGTTTTGGGGTTTCGGTCGCCAAGGGATCGCGCCAGGATATCGGTTGTTTCGGAATGTGGATACGAGAAATATATTAAAGACGAAATATTTCTTGAAACCTCTATTTTTTTTACTACAATGTTCAAATAAATTAATCCATTTAAATATTTTCTTTATTGACTTTTGATTCTTGCAGACTGTATTCCTAAGTGATAGCTATTCCGCGCTTTATCGTTAACACATAACACCAGAAAGGCAACAGAATTTCATTACATTACCAAGTATAAACTGCCTGTACCTAATAGGTAATCAAACATTTAAATATTAGTTAAAAATTTCACATAAATATTCTTTTTCCTATATCAAACATTAGTTATGATTATTGGTAAAATTCTAAAAAATAGTATTTTAAATTACAAAAAATTTGAGCCATTTAAGCCTTTGTACACGTTTTGCGTCCTATTGCTCAAAAAACTAATATATAAATAAAATGAATTTTTATATACTTTATTTAAATAATCCTATCTGCATTGCTAAAATATTTTCCCAATAGAATAAAAGTGAATCCCCCTCCAAAAAAAATCGATTGTCGTAGACCCTTGCCTAATACTAAGCATTCATCTTTAATTGGAAAACAATAAAACTATACTTGAATTGTCTAGTTTCAAAACTATATAGGTCCATTTTTTAAAAAAAATTACAGAAGACACCAAAAACGATTGACAGTCACTTACTTTTGGATCGAAAGTCATGACTTTGAATGGATTTTTAAACTGGATTCAGATACTTTCGGCCAATACTGCTTTGCATTGTGTTGTAGTAGTCGGCCTCTCTGAGCCTGCGGCCGTAGGCAGATGCCTGGTCTGCCTAGTGGTAAATGCGACGCTGATAGTAGTGGATTGAGAACTTGTAAAAAAAATATTTTAAAAACGATTTTAGGAGAAATGTGGATCTATCTGGTTTTGAAACTAGACGGCTCCACAAGTTGTACATGGATATATTCAACGACCTAAGAGCAGCGGAAAAATTATTTAAATACAGTGTTATAAGTTGTTTGGGAGAACGCGTGTTTTATAATTAATAAAATAGTTAATTTATTTAAAATAAAAAAAAATTAATTTAATTTTTTTTAAAAATTGCAGAATTGAGGTTTAATAAGAATTCTTAAAATTACACACATTTTTCGTAGCTCACTCTTTAAACTCGTAAATTAGGGAGTTGTATCCAATTGCAAATGAAACACCTAAGATCCCCCCCTCTAACTTTATTTCTACTTTTTATTTTGTAAAGAACTTCCTAAATGACTTTTTTTTAAAAAAAAACTTGCTAGATTACGCAGAGAAAACGTTCAATCACATAGTAGTCTCATTAAGAAGCAGAAAGAACACAAGTAACCAACTAAGCACTACCTTTATTGTATTACGACTCAAATACCATATCATTGCAGCCGCCAGGATGAGGGATCCATCGCCAAATCCGGTGCCCCTCCGCAGCCCACCGGATCCCTTTCCCGTGGCGGTAAGGTGCGCTCATCAATCTTAAACTCGACTTAATGTCATTATATTTGGTCGCAAAGGGCTCGAGTACGGGGGGGGGGGGGAGGAAAGAACCCCTTCCCCCCTCTCAAAAAGAGTCGCGAAGTAAGGAAAAGGCGTGAATATTTCATACTTGATTTTGTGCCTCGTCTTTCGTGAGCAGCAAAAAAACAGCTCTCCTCTCCTTTCAGATATTACAACATATTAGGTTAACTGTGAGAGGTGGGGGGGAAGGGGGGGAGGAAGGAAAAAAATGGCGTCCCGTGTTTCCTCTATACAATAGGATTCATTTCGCGGAAGTTTATTGAAATTTTTGTAAAAAAGGAAGAAGTGAAGTGAACACCCCGAAAGTAAGTGGTTGCTTCGTCTTCTCTCCTCCTTTTAAAAGGTTCGATTTAATTGAAACTTATTCCTGGAAGATGGGGGGGCCACTCTCATAGGGGATATTTATTATTCAAGGAGCCTCTAAGAGTCAATTACAGGGCACATGTGCGGTATTAAATGCACACCGAATGTCGATTGAAATGGGTTTTTTTTTACACGAGTTATTTTGGTCCGTCGGAATTTTCAACGTGTGATTATTTTGCGAGGGCATCTGCTTTTTAGGGGATGCAATCGTTTGAAGTTACTTTTAATGAAGGAATCCGATGGGAACTGGATTCGGATGAGTGACATTTTTAACGGAGCATTAATCATGATGTTATAAAGGGAAAAATCGGGTGTGGATGTGTGGGAGCACGGTCAGAAGGTTTTTAGGTGAAACGCCGCGGTTTAATACCAAACGAGACTAAATGTATGATAATTTTGATATTTATCCCGGAGCTAAATACACAAAGCAAAAATTGAAAACTCGTGCTTTTTTTCATAAAAAAAATATATAAATACAACGAAGTCTTAAAGTAATCGAATTTGTGTAAAGTACTAAATAATATGATATTGAACCCTGACTCTGAACTGAAACATGTTGATGTGACATTTTTCACAAACATGAAATTAAATACATGCGTGTCCATCCGAACAGAGTTCACGACTGGCCATTTAAGAAATTCGAATGTTATTATCAGAGTAAAGCATTCCATTTTTCACTGCCGATTTGGATTTGGTTTGCCACAATCCGTCCTTGCACTCGCAACACCGTCCTACGCAGACTCGCTCCGTCGTCAGTTGAACGACATCCACAGCAGAGAAACCACGCCAATCAGGCCAAGGCTGACGCAACGTGGGTAAGCGATCAATCCAATCCGTCTTTTCCCATTAAATTTCAATAAGAGGTTCTTTTAAAAGCTCCTTTCGAAAATAAGAAACAGAGAAAGGTCAGGAGGGACGTCCCGCAGAGTTTCGCATTAGGTTTTCCGAGAGAGGCGCGTTTTCATTAGTGACCGACACTCCCCGGAATTAGCATACAAATTGGACCAGTTTGTGACACACATTGGGGGGGGGGGGAAGGTGTGGCCCCCTTGCAGATGTTCCTGGATGGAGCCTCGCCCCTTTCATCAAGGGCTGCTAACTATGAAGGGGGGGACGGAAGATGTCGAGGAGAAGCATCTTTAGTGGTTAATGGCCAATGGTACATATTCAAGATCAGAAACCAAGTACAACCAGCCCTTAGTACAAAGCTATAGTGACCCCATTTTATAAAGAACGCCACTGAAAATTGTTGCGCTTTTGTAACGATTTCGTTTAATTCGTTAGAACGACTTTTTGTAAAACCGATAGTCTAGTACTGGTCTTTTATGGGTGGTATATGGCATTCGTAAAGTCAAATATTTTTAGTTTAGTTGAAAGCAAGTTAAAAAAATATTTTCTCCATGAATGAATTCAATCCATTTGCTACATCCATAGGCTATCAGAAGTGACAGCTCGTGAGTATGAAAAGTGAGGAAGGCCCGAATGACAAAAAAATACAAGCATAACTGAGTAATTCAATAGTTAATTATTAAATTAGACGTTATACTTTGAGAATTAATAATAGGAATAAACTATAGTAACAATTATAAATCCTTTTTCTTATAAATATGCAAACCTAAATAAAACTGAGAATTCATCCGAATTTAAACATTATAAATAAAAATAATAAATATTAGTCTAAAGGAGGAAGAATGAATCGAATTGACAACAACAGTATAAAACCGCGAAAATATTGTGTAAAATTCGAAATTTTTTGTCTGTCACATTATTCATATTTAGAGGAGCCAGGGCCCAAAAACGTGACAGAGTGCGTGCACTAGGCGCCATTGACTATCATGTACACAATATCGAATTCTCGGTTCTAGGATTATACATACAGAATTTAGTATTTTAAACAGTATTTTAGCTCGTGCAATACGTTAGAACATCGTCAATAGTCAGTTTAGTTTCTCTGAAAAGGGAAATCTGATTCTTCATAATAATAAATTACATTTCCATTCACATTTAATACATGTCCTTGGAAAGGGCTTTTATTGCCTGAGTTATCAACTCTCAATTATTTGCTTGAACGTCTTCAAACAGTCAATAAATAGTTGTAATTAATAATAGCCTAGTTCTAGATTGCTAAAAAACAAATATTTAAAATAACTTCAAAGTTTTCAAATAAATATATTTCGAAGAAATGAAACAATTCAAATGAAATACGAAGAAAAGGGAACAGAAGCTGAATTTGAATTCGTTATACGATTGTCAAAGAAAAATAAGGAAATTTTCAAAGGAAAAAATATTTCCTTCCCTGTTCCACCTTTGAGAAAAGAGAAAATACACACAAAAGTACAAAAAAAATAACATCGGTCATCTTTGCTCTATTGGATGCACATACCACGTCTCCCTTTCAAAAATGCTGAGACATCTAATGACGAGTGCAAAACGATACGGGAAAACTCGAGATCCCCTCCCTTTCCTATTTATCAATATCACCACCAGGGGGCGTGTGCAAAGTATGCGGACACTCTTCACTAACTGGACTTCGCGTAGCTTGTTTAATCCCCGAATCGGTTTTAACCATTTGCGGTCGAGGAACATGTGTGATGTTTACGTTCTTTTTATGGAACAGTTGCGACCTTTGTTCATGTTCTTTACCTCGATAAACGTTAATGATACCCAAGTGATGTCACACTTTTAAATGGAGTTAGTTAAAGAACAAGCTACCGAAAGAAAAGCGTTCTTTTTATGTTCAAGAACATTCCATTTTCGCTCAATTTGAAGAGCAGGGAGCAAAAGAACATGTCGCTACCTTGATGATTGTGAATTACATCTCAACAGCAAAGGGATGGTTAAAAGCGAAAAAAAATGTTTCTTGTTTGATTTCTAACTTCTTAATGATAATAAGAGTAATAAATTATCAGAAAAAACCCGTTTTTTTTATAGAATTATTATTCGCAATATTGTGGAAAATTGCGTTCCATTTTAAAATTTATAACGCCGAAATGGCAACACGTAGCTTTCAATTACTGTTCTTGTGATTTTAAATGGCTGCATAAAATTTACGCTAACAAATGATGTCGAAAAAAGTATATGTTTGCGTATACGTCAGCAGTGGGTAGTAATCAAAGTTAAGGCCCCAAAGGAAAGGTATATGTCGTTAAGCATTTTTATTTATTTGAATGGGATACTTTTAACTTGGAACAAAAAAACAATGGGTATTAAGGGGAAAGGCTAGAATCAATCTTAATACGTTGAAATGACAAAAATTAACGGCCTCCATAAAAAAACATTAAAATTTAATAAGCTCTAGGTTTTTTTTAAATAAAAAAAATAATACAATGTTCGTGTTATATTGAACACATTTAAATACGCACCGGAAAAAGCAAAATTTTGTTTAAAAAAATAAAAATTAATTTCTGCTTATTTAAAAAATATATACGTATGTATAGGGTAATAAATTTATGAGGCTTTTAGTATATCTAATATAGAATGGTACATTTGTATTAAAATTTTAAGTGGTATTACAGTATAGTAAGATTTTTATTTATCTATTGACATTTAGGATTTATTTAAAATCTTCTACGAAACAAATGAATATTTATTACGATTTTTGATTTTTAATAAAAATTCAATTTAACTTTATTTTTAACTTTCATCAAATTTAATACGCAATTGGCAAATATTTTATATTAAAATAGCTATTAAACTATAAGTAATAGCAATACATCAGCTCTCTTGTTGTTTTTTTCTATTCGTCTCTCAAGTAACACGCCAAACATTCCTCGTTTCGCCAAGCAATATAAAGAAAGCTTATCATAGGCGCGCAAACACTTGGACGATAGAAGAAGAAAAAAACCGCCCTGGACATATTCTAGTAACATTCGTTGTTTCCTTTATACATATATCCAACTACATACCTTCTCTCTAAGCCCCCTATCCCCGTATCACGTGTTACTACTGTGACAAGCTGTCCAGTCAGCTATGGGCACAGCGAATTTTCATTTCAAACATCCCCCCCTTCCCAAATATCTTCTATTCTTTTTGAAAAAAAAAACATTTTAAGGGGGGGGGGGGTAGAAAAGGAATTGAAATAGCCCTTACATGCTGTATATAGCACCGTGACAAAAATATATATAAAATAAGCGGATGCCGGGATCCGAGAAAGAAAAACAGTAAGGCATTTTGAAAGCTTTGTGGAAGGAATAATGGTTTTTAAAGGTGGGCTGTGTCACGGGGGAGGAGGGGGAGGTGAAATAGTACATGGGGGGAGGGAGAGAAACGTTTCTTGCCCCCCTTTTTCTACATCTGATACCAGATGTGTCCAGTCTGTATGACCAACAGGAGGTTTGCGGAAGGTTTAGAGTTCGAATCCTGGGGTGATCTGTTTAAATTTTTCATTTCCCGTTTTGTTCTATCTTTTTTTGGGGGAAAGGTGGGGATGGGGGAGAGGGGATTTCGCAAACGATTTCAGGAGGGAGGGGGGGAATCATGCAATTTTTTTGTGTGTGGTGCCCACTTTATTTCGTACATTTTATCATCACCGGGATTTTAGGGGGGGAAATGCGATGCAACGTTCGGGGGTGTTTTTCCCCCCCTCCTTTCTCTTCCATACCCTTTTCTCCAGTTGAACGTTGGCTTCACTGCGCGGTTGTTTCTGCCTCAACGTTTTTTTTTTTATTTCACTGGGAATTGGTTTTGGAAATAAAATGTTTTTTCAGTAGAGTATAGAATCTGCTTATGCGTCGATGTGTGTTTCGGGGCCTCGAAAGGTGCCAATTATAAAGTTGAAGGGGGTACTTTTCATGTTGAACGTTATGAGTTTGAATAATTTCTAGAACATGAATTTGTGGGCGACAGAGCTCTCACAACAACCCGGTAATGTAATAATATTACGCAGGACGTATGCAATTTTGTCATGAAAAAACGAGCTATTAATAAAACATATTTAAATGGCATATAATCAAGCTATCGGTCATGAAAATTCTATAAAATACACTATATGTTTTATTTATTCTTAAACAGGTTACATTAATTAAAACTGAACCCAATATAAATATAAAACATTGAACCTCATTCACATAAACGCACGGTGGTAGTGAAACTTATTTCGTTAATTTTCTTCAGCATTGACAGGATGATGTCGGCGGTTCGAGCCCAGTAACGACAAATACTTAAAATTCACACACTCAAAAAAAAAACACTTAACTGTTTGAATTTTAATTATTTAAACTCAAATTATTTAAATGCTATTGAATAAAATCACGCAGCACAGGACGGTCAAGGATAACAACAGCTTACGCATCGACACCAACAGCTGTTATCAACACATCGCTTTTACAGTCGAGGACAAAATTCAGATCACGTGACATGTACCGTCCAATCAATCTCTCCTGCTTCTCTTTCCGGATAGTACAGGCACAATATTAAATAATTTGAAGTTCAAAACTCCATTACCTAATTATGGGAATCAAATAAAACTTAAATGAGCTTAAAGCTGTTGCAGTAGTTTTTAGAACGGTATTTTGAAAATGAGCCGAGCATACTGACGTTTCATGTTTGATTTCCGTGACAAAGAATTAGGTATCTTCCTCTCGCACTCACCTGTTCGTACTTCTCCAGCTCCTGGTGGTAGATCTGCCTGATCTGCGCCAGCTTCGCCCGGTAGTCGGAGTGCTCGATGGCGTTCTCCCCCTGCGACCCGCCTCCGGGTGAGGAGGCGGTTGCGGAGGCGGCGGAGGCGTTGGCGGCCCCCACCGCTCCCCCGCCCTTCTCCGGGCCCGCCACCCCCTCAGCTATCAGCATGTTGTCCAGTCTCATGAGCTGGGGGTCGGGGGGTTCGTCCTCCTGCGTGTTCCGAAGGCTCAGCACTGGAAGAAGAAAAAGATACACGTTAGAAGGTGGAAGTTGTATCAAAATGCTAAGCCGAGCCATGCGATATGACAATCTATAGTTTGGTTAATTAACGTCGCACTAGAGCTGCACAGTGGGTTATTGGCGACGGTTCGGGGTCTATCTCGAACGAAAGACCTGGGAACACATAAACATTCACCTCGTTATTTTAGAACCACGGTCAGATGACGAGGAAACACCTGAACTGGCACCCAACGCCTTCAATAGACGTCGGGACTTTGGACCCCGATCCGATGTATCGTACACCAGTCCCGTATACACGCCGTAAATTTTTGCGACTTTGGACGACTTTTCTAGTATTTTGTAGCGAAGCTGGTAACCCTCCAATCACAAGATCATTACTTTTTACTTTTCTTTGTCAAGTCCATCGCCTGGCATCGAACCAGGAACCTTCGTATTCCCAGGTGACGCCTTTAACCGCTCGGCCACGGAGGCCTTATGACAATCTATAATGAAAGTATGTGTGTATGTAGCACGTCAAATTCCACTGCTGGGGCACGTTTGAAAATTTATATAGAGATACTATTCAACCTCTAATTATGCACCTTGAGTCTTAAATATTTAAAATTCCGTTCAATTTTTCGTTTATAAGGATTTTAGAAGCCATTTTTTTTTCTGAATGGCCATTAAAATAGTATTTATATTGTTATAAAATCATAATATCTTGATAACATTGAAATAATTTAAAATATATAAACAAAAACAATAAATCTATTTATTGTTTCAAACAATTGAAAGCTGGCGATCAAAAATTGCTTTGGCGAAGTAAACTAACGGGAAAATTACCATTCGGAGATGTACTCGGGAGTGTCTGAACAATAGATCAGTTATTTAGCCTTCGATAAAATAAAAGATAATGAATAAACGAGGTAAGCGAACCAATGGGCTAAAAACAAATTAACGCGTGTGAAACCGCGGGTAACAGCTAGTAAAATAATCAACCACCAAGAGTTGTTACATGGCATTCCGCAATTAAATGATACTAGAGAAAGAAATATCTTTTGTTATATGGTGAACCTGTTGGAAAACTCACAATATTTTCATTTATTAGCTGTTACGTTATGAAGTAATGAATTTAACACGACAGATTGAGCGAGCACCCAATCTACCCAGAAAGCCTTTGATTTACACGGCATCGGATTTGACAGCTTTCAAACTCACGTTCTGCAATACCAGACTACAGAGACCCCTGTTTCAGATCTAAAAAAATTACAAAATATTTAATCTACTAGTATAAGAGAAATATTTTTGTTAATTTCAAATATGTTTGATTTTTTTTAATACCTACTAGTTGCACAGTTTTGTGCAGCTGGGTCCCTTGGGTAGTCAATTCATGTTAAAAATAAAGCAATGTTCATGACGCAACATGTACTGCTTGGAGGAGATACAAGTATTGCCCCGATAGTAAAGTAACAGAATCGTGAAAACAAATTTGCGATAGGGAATTTCACAATTCAAACTTCAGAACAACCGTCATCGAAGGTTCCCCAACTTAACCATTCCATTCAAAGATCTCCTTTTAAAGCGAAGGCTTCCGTGGCCAAGCGGATAAAGGAGTCAACTGGGAATCAGAGGATTCCTCTTTCGGTCTGTGCGATGGACTTGACTAAGAAAAGTAAAAAAGTAGTGATCTTGTGATCGGAGGGTTGCCAGCTTCGCTACAAAATACTAGGAATGTCGTCTAGAACATCCACAAAAAGTATCGGCGTGTATACGGGACTAGTGCATGATAAATCGGATCGAGGTCCAAAGTCCCGACGTCTATTGAAGGCATTGGATGCCAGTTCAGGTATTGTCTTCGTCATCTGACCAGGGTTCAAAAATACGAGGCATCGTTCCCGGGTCTTTCCTTCGAGATAGGCCGCGAACCGTCGCCAATAGACCACTGTGCAGCTCTAGTGCTAAGTTAATTAACAAAACCAAACTAAACCAACCTTTTAAAGCGAATATAAAATTACATTATATCAATATTTTTAAAAAAAATCCCAACTCTTAAACATATTGTGCTTATCGACATAGACAGGATCGGACCTGTGTCAGATCCCATCCGGATAATCGAATAAACGGATAATTCACGAAATAATAAAAAAAATCTCATTGGACTTTAGTAATGCAATTTAATGATTACTAAAAATTATGTCATTCACAGATAAAAAACTTTTAAAACTTTTTTTATGGTATCTTTTGTTCTTTCTCAAAACAATCCGGATAACTGGAATTCGGATAATTGGAGTTCTACTCTATTTTAAACATGTCCTTTGAGTCAATACCCCAAACACTAAGATTCTTGTGGACCAACATCGGTCTGCTGACCACAGTTGGCGAATTACTTCCCAGAGATGATCTAAGACAAGAAATTAAATTCGCCAAGGGTAAACATGAAGTCATTTAAGAGATGTTTAACAGAGGCAGTCTCAAATGGAGGCGAACTCAACCGCAGCAAGTGAACAACGCGTTTTGGATTTTAATTTCGGACGTGCAATTTCCAGCGCAAGAGGAACCACTAATTATAATAATACTTCATTACAACAGGAGTGAAGATTCTTCAAGCGCCAGTTTTTAATCTTCTCCAGGTTAAAAAAAAAAAAAACACGAAGAAATATTTTTTTGATAAACGTTACTTTTACTACGCATTTTAAAAAAAATACACCTTACCTACCTGAGCTTGAAGATAATCAGTTTTTTTAAATGCGCTTAATTTTTTTTTTTCATTTCTTACCCCACCAGATATAAAACCGACCCATCATTAATAAGATCCTCCCCCCCCCCCCCCCCTTATTCTGGATACCACAAGAAAAAAAATTGTGTTAATTCCGTTCCGTTGATTCCAACTGTTAAAAACTTAAGATGGGGAAAAAAATCCCTTTTTTTTGTACAAAAAAAAAATCCTTTCCTTTCCACCTTGTGTATTAGATTTAATTTCTACAAAGCCGGGATGATACGGTAGTTAAAAAATGTTAGAAAGCGAAAGTATTAAAAAAAAAAAAAACGGGGGGATATACCTGGGAACTAGAACTATAAAAAAAAATATTTTTTTAATCTTCATAATACAAAAGACTGGCGGAAAAAAAAATCGTTCGTAACTTGTGGTTTTTCCGGCGGAACGCACTTCAGAAAATACTAACATTAATTTTTCCATTAATTTCTGCCGCCAAGTTAATAAGATAAAATTAATTTTTTTTTTCTGGGGTGGAATTTTTTTTTCATACCCCAACGCACGTGGTGTAAAAAATCGGACGAAAAAAAAATTTAGTCTCAGGAATGACTTTCATTCTAACATACACAGAGAGGAGTAGAAAAAAAATCATAATTATTCGTTTCTAAGCCCCCTCTCTTCCAGTGAGCGCAATTCAAAGTTAAAAGTAGAACTTTTGTAGGGTTTTTTTTAGTTTAAAAAACTAACAACAAGTTTACGTTTCAAAATGTATTTTTTATTAACACCTTGTGCAGTTATACTTTTTGCAGGTAGAAAACGTAAATTAATGAAAGAGAGGGGAACTGGAATATTATTTTTTTTAATGAATTTAAAAAAAAACGACTAGTTGAAACGAAACAGGAGTTTGGGGACAGTTAATTTACTAAAGCAAGAAAAACAAATACTGACGAGGGATGTCTAAAAAATAACTAAAAACAGTCGGTGCGTGGATCTGGGAGGTGTTCTAAAAAAATTTAATCTTTTCAAATTACAATAAATAAAAATTGCGGTTTATTTAAGAATTAACTAATTTGAAATTAAGAATTCGAAAAAGATAATTTGAATATTTATGCATTCTGCAAAATATGTGACCGGCATAAATGCATAGGAGTTTTCCAATTGAAGAGGTAGGACGCAGAACCAGACAGCTCCACTTGTTTTCTGATTTTCACTTTTTAAGTTATTCCTACAATGAAAAAGCATCCTCTATCGATGGGTGCAGGAACCAGACAGCTGCAAGCAATGGTTACAGAGATTTAAAGGATTGGTTTGGTGAATAAACGTCGCACTAGAGCTGCACTGTGGTCTATTGACGACGGTTCAGGGCCTATCTCGAAGAACCCGGGAACGATGCTTTGTATTTTTTAACCATGATCAGGTGACAATGGCACCACCTGAGCTGGCACCCTCAATAGGCGTTCAGACATCGGACCCCTATCAGATGTATTCTGCACCAGTCCCATATACACGCAGGTATAATTTGTTGGAAGTTCTGGGCGACTTTCTAGAATTTTTGCATAGAAGCTGGCAACCCTCCGATCACAAGATCACTAGCTTTTTTACCTTTCTTTGTCAAGTCCATCGCACAGGCTCAAACTAGCAATCCTCAAGTACCAGCGAAATCCGTTGAGTAGTCCTTGGAGAATTATACATAAAAAAAAACGTTATGTCTTTTAAAGAGCTCGCAATATATCCACAATGTACCTCGAGCAAAAGATAACACGACAACTATCGTTCAGCGCAGTATCAGAAACAACTACTTACCATTCGACAATTCATTCCTAACAAAACAAACTTTCATTTCGAAACACTACAAAAAATATATATGAAACTCAAACTGTTGTCGACCCTTGGAGAAGAGGGCAGCCCATAAAGGAGCCTGGAGAACTCTGATGCAGCCGCTTCTACCAGGAAAAGGAACATGTGAGCGCAGACGATAGCGATGGAAAGTTGAGAACGTATGGCCCCCCGAACGGTCATCTATTACGATTTTAATGTCCCTCCCCCTCTCCGACCCCCCATCCCTAACACCTCTTGAGGACTGAGGTCGATAGAGGGGGGGAAGGGGGTGACAGAAAAGACTTTCACAGTGTATAAAGAGTTTGTTGATATAAAAAAAGTGTGGCTGTGTCGAAGCACAGTCAAAAGAATTTTACTCGAAACATATTTTTCAACAGTTTATATTACAGGAAACTAGATGTTTGGTCGCGAGTTGGCCGGCAATCGTTGACTAACAAATTTTTTTTTGTTAAATGAGTGGTCCCTGTCAGGACTTGCGATCTAGTATTAAAAAAGTTCTCGCGCAATACCGACAAAGCTACAAAGGCACGTTTCATATCTAGGATATATTATTTTAATATATTTCTTTATGTTATATTTCTCGAATTATTAAAATAATTAAAAAAAAAAAACTAAACGCACTTTTACAAATCTGAGCCTCAGGGGAACATCTCTTGAGGAGGAATAGTATTTATATATAAATTTTCAGCCTTTTACGCGCAGAAGAAGTAAATGTTTTGAGACCCATAGACAGACACTTTAATTTATTTTTATAGATATAGGAAGTGGTCGCTAAGGCAAATTCTCGCCAACAGAAGAAAGATAAAAAAAAATGTGCCAACTGACTAAATGGTGGAACATTTCAATGGTGGACTCAAAAAAGAGTAGTGTGATTTAATATTTATAATCTCAGCTTCTAGCCCATCTTAACAAAGCGACCTGACAAATTTAAAATAGGTGTTCAGAAGAAGATGGTTTTCCACACTATTTGATGTCGATTGTCTAAATGGAAACAACTCAATTATCTTACTTTCCATTCTTTTGGCACACCTTTTTAACATTTATTGTTTATAACTTCTTCACGTCGCCCTGGTAGTACAACGGATAAGGCACTAGACAGCGGTGTCTGATGATACGGGTTCGATTCCCGGTAAGCCTTGGTTGTAATTGTTGATATTCATTGAAAGTGATTTATGAAGGCAGCCCTATTTAGGCAAGCAACTGCTCTTTTTATTCATTTTTACTCATCGTCTTTATCAAAAGTGAAACATGTATTTGGAACTATGATAAGCATCGATTGTAATCAAAAATGAGTACATTTTACTTATTTTTAACAGTGTGAAAAGCATCGAGAATTACAAGACTCGTCAAGATGGAAATGCGATAAAGAATATTTTAACTCAAAATTAAAAAAAAAAATTCCCCGATTTTTTCTGAAAAGTTTATTTAGTATTACTTTTTGATGACTTATTCCCTTAAAATGTTTGACCACGTCAATACTTTTAACAATTTTTTTTTTTTTAAAAAATTCGGCCTTTTTATCCCAGTTGAAATTTTTTTTGAATATTAACAATTTAATTAATTAAAATGTAATCAAAAATGATTACATTTTACTTATTTTTGAGTACTTATTTTTAACAGTGTGAAAAGCATCGAGAATTACAAGACTATCGTCAAGATGGAAATGTATAAATAATATAAGATGGATATAAATAATATTTCAACTCAAAATTAAAAAAAAATTCCCTGATTTTTTCTGAAAAGTTTATTTAGTGTTAATTTTTGATGACTTATTCCCTTAAAATGTTTGACCACGTCAATACTTTTAAAATTTTTTTTTTTTTTTTAAAAATTCGGCCTTTTTATCCCAGTTGAAATTTTTTTTGAATATTAACAATTTAATTAATTAAAATGTAATCAAAAATGATTACATTTTACTTATTTTTGAGTACTTATTTTTAACAGTGTGAAAAGCATCGAGAATTACAAGACTATCGTCAAGATGGAAATGTATAAATAATATAAGATGGATATAAATAATATTTCAACTCAAAATTTAAAAAAAATTCCCTGATTTTTTCTGAAAAGTTTATTTAGTGTTAATTTTTGATGGCTTGTTCCCCTTAAATATTTGACCACGTCAATACTTTTAACAATTAAAAAAAAAATTCGTCCTTTTATCTTAATCATAATGTTTTTTGAATATTAACAATTTAATTACATCCACCCCCCGTACAAGTAATAAAAAAAAATTTAATTGCAAACATTCGTAAACATGCCCCGTTTTTAATTATCCACCACGAAGGGCATCCCACTGCAAAGGAAACCTCCCCCGCAAAATGAAGTAACTCAATTCGAAAAGTCATCCCCCGTAATGAATACCCGCTGAAACCCTCACCACTTAAAAAAATTAAAACACTTTAACTCAACGAATTCACTTAAAAGACTCCTTTTTTTATTGTTATTCTTTCGAAACAAAATAACAATAACCGGCGGCACTACCCCTAAAGGGAAAAAAAATATTAATTCCGGGAATTATTTTTTATATATTTCCCTACCCATTACCCCGAGTATTTTTTTTTTTTGTTGCGTGTGTGTGAGAGAAACCCACATAGGTGTATTATTTCTAAACAGCACAAATTACTCTCACAGCTTTTCATTGCTGGGATCATTAATGGATATGTATTTTTTTCCCCCTCTCTTCTTTAATTTTAAGATCCCGTTGAGTCCTTTTTTTTCTTCTTCTTCTTTCTTCTTATTAATAATAATAAACATTAAGGGGAGATGGGGAAAAAATGCAATTTGCTCGGTTTTTTTCCCCTATCCCCCCCTCACAGTAATGACTAGAAGCGATTGTATTGTTACTAAAGAGAATTTAGATGGGGGGGATGATTATTATTTTTTTTCCTCGGGCCCCATGCCCCTCGGTCAGAAGATGATAGGACGATAGCGTTAATTGCTTTCGGTAACACAAATGCTGAAGAGCGGTTAAGAGGGGGGAAGGAGAGGGGTGGGGGAGTGTCGAAATGCGTAAATGAATGAAAAGCAATTGAGAAAGTGAATGGTATCGTTATTGTGATAGTAATAGGAACAAAGCCGTTTTGCCTGATGAGGATAATTATCACAAAATTCGTCTATATGCCACTTAAATGATTTTCATTAATGTAGTAGCATTTCGGTGCCATTCAATGAAAAGAAATGAATATTTTAGAAATGATAACCTCCAAATTCCCAGTATTGCGAATCCAAATAAAACACAGAAAAAATCATATTTATTATTGTTGCGACCTTGTAGACTGAGTTAAAAAAACGTGTATAGTTCGGATCTGGCTAAATGGCATCTGTGACGATATTTTGTTTGCATGGTTTGAATGAGCTGATTGGTCAACTCGCTGAAACTCGTGTGTTGATTCGCTAAAACCAGTATTGTTGGGCGTTACCCAATCTCCACTTAACCGGAACCAGACTCTTTCATGACGTTTTTGCAAATAAAATAATCAGAAAATAAAAGCAAAAGCTAATTTTCGATAATGAAAAATATCTTAAGATAGTACTTTAAAATTTATATGAAAACATTTGCGTGTATTATCACAATTTCTATTATCCTCGATCAAAATTCACATGGCGGGAAACATTTTATTTGATTGATAACAGCCCAACCACCTTCCATTAAACTTGTTAAATAAATACTTAGAAAGTTCTACTGTTAACTACTGAGTCGATTTGTATCAAATTTGGTAATTAAAACTTTTAGTAACACATTTCCAAAACGCTTACGTAAAAGAGAGATAGTTAAAAAATATTTTTAGAACTTTGTATTAGGCAATTTCTAAGAAGATTTCAATGCTATCAGTTTTCGGAACACCATAAACCTGCTGCCTTTTCAATACACAACACATTAGTGAGCGAATTTAAAAAAGTGAAGTCCAACAATAGCTCCTTTGGAACGTTAAACTTGCCTAGGAATCACGTACGTTTGGTTTGGTTAAATACCGTCGCACTAAAGCTGCACATTAGGCTATTGGCGACGGTTCGGGGCCTATTACAAATTTGGTTTTTGTTAAAAACGTCGCACTAGAGCTGCACAGTGGGCTATTGGCGACGGTTCGGGGTCTATCTCGATGGAAAGACCCGGGAACGATGCCTCGTTATTTTAGAACCATGGTCAGATGACGAGGACAACACCTGAACTGACACCAAAGGCCTTAATAGCCGTCGGGACTGTGGACCCCGATCAGATTTATAGTGCACCAGTCCCGTATACACGCCGATAATTTTTGTGGATGTTCTGCACGACATTCCTAGTATTTTGTAGTGAAGGTGGCAACCCTCCGATCACAAGATCACTACTTTTTTACTTTTCTTAGTCAAGTCCGTCGCACAGGATTGAACCAGGAACCCTTTGATTCCCAGCTGACGCCTTTATCCACTCGGCTACGGAGGCCCCGGGCCTATCCCAAAAGAAAGACCCGGTTAAAATGCCTCATATTTTTTAAACATTGTCAGATGACGAGAATAACACATGAAGTGGCATTGACGCAACCCAATATAGCATCTTGCACACTAGTAACCTGCATATCAAACTTGAAAATCGTAGCATTATCCGTTCTTGAGATGTCGTGTTCGTAGCCCAATTTTTTAATTATTAATGACAGAATTGAATTATTAATGACAGACTAGAAAACACTAAAAATGAAACTAATACTCTAATACTGTGGATGTAAACCTTTTCTCTCTCCTGTACTCCTTAATAAAACTTTTCATTTTCGAATACCACCCACCCACCCTTACTCCCCAAAAGAATGGGGAGTAAGATAATTGAGTTGCAATAACTTGGAGTTTCCATCGACATCCAATAATGTGGAAAACCATCTTCTGAAGAGCTATTTCAAGTGTGTCCGGTCGCTTTGTTAAGATGGTGTGAATAGAAATTGAAATTAGCAATATCAAATCACACTATTCAGTTTTGAGAAAGTGTGGATACTTAAATTTGATTATGCCATCGCTCATTTACGATGCAATTGTACTCAAAGAAAAACAAGTACATTCAGGTACTCATTTTTAAGTACTTATTTTTTACAGTGTAGTAAGAAATATTGTTTAAGTAAACAAGATTTCTTTTTAAGTCAACCAATTTCTTTCATTATAAAATACATACATTTGCAAACATTATAGACCTTAAAATACATGATGGTCGCATATTGCCGGGCGATGGGCCTTTTTTTTCCTCTTTGGATTATAAATAATATGTTTTGATACATTTTAACTACTTTGTGTGTTTTAAGGTTGAAAAGCGCTGCTCCAACATTTTCATAATTATATACGCACATCACATGTAGCAATAAAATGTAAAAACAGTTCAATCGCAGCGATTGTCAGCAAAGACATACACATGTTGAAATCTTAAAATGAGATGTGAGGATATGACGAATACCCCCCCACCCGCCCGACCACAGGCATTCTACATCGCGCATTAATACAACCCCCTCTTCAAGGCATCTAATCCAATAACGAGCCCAATATTTCATTCATAAAATATAAATACGGGCGCTCGTGAATTTTCATTCATGGAAAGAGATAATTAAGGCACCTGTACGCAGATGCATTATCATGTCAACCCCCTTCAGGACTTCGGGGGGATTTAAAAGCAACCAATCATGGTTAATGGACATGCCCCCCTCCCTCCCTTCCCCTCCTTCAATCCTTTCAAATTTTCCAAAAGCCCCCTTCTATTCTCTTCTCCCCTTTTGATTTGAAAGGTTGGGTGAATTTTGGCGACGGGACGCGTCAATCACTGGCGACCGAATTGGCTGCTTCCTGTTTCATTAGCTCGCCATTGATGATGGTTGGTTGCATAACTAGAGCTGCACAGTCGGCTATTCGTGCCGTTTCGGGTTCTAAAACAAAGGAAAGACAAAAGACACCGCTTCGTATTTTTTAACCATGGTCAGATGACAAAGACAACACATGAGCTGGCATCCGACGCAACGTCAATAGGCGTGAGGACATTGAACAACGCCCAGATTTAGCGTGCACCAGGACATACACATTATACACGCCAGTGGAAATTATGGATATATAGACGACTTTTTTCAGTAACGAACCTAACAACCCTACGATCACGAGATCGCTACAACTTGTCAAGTCAGAGTAGATATTTGAACTCGAAGTCCTTCGATTACTAGAGATGATACCATTGATGATGGTACACGTGAAAGAGTTAAGGTTGGTCGAATAAACGTCGCACTAGAGTTGCACAATGTGCTATTGGCGACGGTTCGACACTGCCACGGGATTTTGAATCATGATGAGATGACGAGGACGACACTGAGCTGGTACCCCACACACTTGACATAGGCGTGAGGACGCTCGAACACGACATATTTAGTGCGCACCAGTCCATTCTACGCGGTTTTTAGAAACGAGAAAATTCAAATTAGCGATATAATTCAAAATACCAAACAAATTCACGGATTGTCATTACTTTGAGAAAAATGGTAAACACATTTATATTAAACATGTTTGGGTTAAATTACCATAAATATTTTCTACCAAGGTGATATTATGCACCAGTTATGTATCAGTTGAAAAAAAAGTACCAATGATGGATAGAGACACCAGGATACTACGTGTCAGGCTGGTCAGTAGGAAATCTTTGTTTGGGGGACCTTTAGTCCCCGAAAGGTTAAAAAATATATTTCCAAATGTAATAATATCTGGTAATTTTCTAAAACAAGAGAAATCAAACACAATTTTACATTCTACGCCTCTAAACTACATTCCCCTCAAAAAAGGAATCAGACAATAACTAGCTTATCTACAGCACTTCCATTCGACTTTCACCATTAAAAAAAAGCAATAACCGCGCCAAATATAGAGGCAGGGGCGCACACCAAACTAGGCCTAACTTGGGGGGGAGAGGAAGGTCGGACACAATCTCTTTTCTAATTACAGTCGCGGTCTGGGGCTGTGCCCAGGGGCTCCCAGGAAAACCCAAACGACACCCGTGGGATTCCACTTTCCCAGTAAATGGGGCGCACCAGGGCTGCTCCATGTGTACTCAGCCACGGCAGCTACCCTCCCACCCCCTCTATTAGTGTGTGGGGCTCTGGAACACAAAATGGCTTCGAATCTAAGTTAAGAAACAAACAATGCGATTGTTTCTCCCTGAAAATCTCTCTCTCTGAAATCCATTTGTATCTGTCTGAAGAAGAACTTCTTGTATTCCACTAACAATCCTTTATATATGCTTCCCCCTCCTTTTGGATCCATAAAGGTACCAAAACCAAGAGAATATCAGTCATTTAAAACCTTGTGTGGGGTCGCGTGGAGGTTCGAAATTTAGCATGCAAACAGGAGGGAGGGAAAAGGAAAAGTCGAATATGAGGGAAACTTGGCGAGTAAAATTTTCCTGAAAAGTTTTAATGGTCGCAAAAGGCGAACGGGCTGCATACGACCGCGGCTACAGTTAGGCAAAAGGCCATGTTTGTGTAATGACACGCACGTTTTGGAGTTTTGTTGAGGTGGGGCTGCTTCTGTAGGTGGGAGGAGGCGTGATTGCAACAACTCGAGAGAGAGCATTCGGCGTTGTTTCATATCCTTCGTGCTTTTATGGCCGTCGAACGGAAAAGCCGGAAAGCGATCCCGCAGTCTATAATTAGACTGGCATCCTCGTGCCGTGCAGGGGCTCCCCGAACCAAATATGAAATGTAAAACCCCCCTTTGTGTTATTTGAAATGTATTACAGAATTTCAAAATACCAAATGCGTAGGTCGCAACTTTCAGGTGCACATCTGCATACTCGTTCTGTTCTTTGCTTTAACCCTTTAGACTCGAGTGAGACCTGTCAGTCGGTCGTCAAAATAACGATATGTTATTTTGTTCCTGAGGTAGAATTGGATGTTCTTGAACATAAAAACCGTTTTTATTTCGTTATAGCAGCAGCCAGCTCATTAACTTCAAAACAGTTTATAGATTCTGTCATTCAGGAACACCAAATTCGGGGGAAATAACCGACCCGACACGGAAATAACTATCTCGTAAAAAGAACGTAAATGCAAAAGACTTTCTTCCGAAGAAAACAAACACGAGGCGTTCACAGCTAAAGTGGATCAAGTCCATAAGTTATAGTTTTGAGGTAATCGAGGTATCGAGACTGACCCCGAAAAGTCGCGAATATCCAACTGTGCAGCTCTAGTGCGACGTTAATGAAAAAAAAAACCAAACCATCTTAGAGTCACAGAGTAAAATAACATTTTAAATCAATGAGGGGGAGGGGATAAAAAGAGGGTTCATCGACATTTTCTGAGAAAACAGTAAAAACAAATTAAGTGCTATTCTTTGTGCACGTCTGCGGGTACTTATGATATATTCTAGTCGGAAGGAACACTACCTCGTAGTTTTGAACCATTCTCAGATGATGAGGACAACACCTAAACTGGCACCCCACGCATCTGACAATGTCGTGAGGATGAGTGAACCGGGCCTGTTTTAACGTACACCACTATACACGGCAATTTATTATTATTATTATTTTGCAGTTGATAAGGAACGGAGCCGGAAACAACGAGCTCGGTACTCTCTCCAAGTGGAGATTCGAACCCTCAACCTCCCGATTATGTATCGAGTACTATAACGTTGGGTCATTCGCTGGCCACGCCTGAGAAGAATACCAGTTCTAATACCTACATAAAACTTGATCCATATCACGTAATAAACTCGGCTGAATGGAGTCTTATATCGCAACACTTGCCGCATTTAATGACGAAACACAATCATGAAAACCACCCTCAATGCATTGTCTTCTGAAAACAGATCAAGCAATAAAAAATATATATATATACCCATTCTGATTCAATGTCCCTTAAACGAAATTCCAAGCGAAAAGGGGCACAAAATGCATTAGTGAAAACGTTATTTTTCGGAACAAAAAAAAAATGGCTTGGAAGGATTTTTTAAAAAAAAATAATAACAATCCGATGGGAGGAGGTAAAAAAAAAAAATAGCCACTTACATATCAGCATTATGAAATAAGCGGAAGCCTTTGTTCATTATCTACTCCGGGGAAAATGACATTCCCAAAAGGTAGATGCAATCATATATGCATATACCTAATACATTCGCTCTTTGAAATCAAATAATGCCTCCAGCCCTTTGGCTGTATATTGAAAGCTATAAACTTTCCTAGGAGAGGGAGGGAGGAGGGGCATTATGTAGCTAAACAAATAAAATAGCTTCAATGGGTAAGAAGGAAATAATAACCTAGAGGAATCCCCCCTCTCATCCGTGTATTGCAGGGGAAACAACATAACGAAGCCGCAGAAGCGGTTTTAGCGTATTTTTTCCTATTTTTGTTTATAACCATGTGCGCCCGTTCACAACCTTCAATCCCCCCCCCCTTTTTTTTGTGTGTGGAAATAATAAAAAAAGTTCATTGGAAAAAGATCGACCGCATTTAACATGGGGGTATAGAAGAGAGAATGCACGTTTGCATTTTTCCTGCTGGCAACTTGTTGGCCCTCCTCGCTAATGCCCCCTGAAAAGTCTTTTCGCTTGCTGAGGCGTCATTACCATCCCCCCCCCCCTCCCTCCCTTGGAAAAACAATAACATAACAAGAAAAAAAACATTGTTGTATGTAAATATTTTCTATGCCCCCTGTCCCCTCCTCTACTACTATTTTCCCCTAAGCGCGGTTGGGAGGTTTTTATTTAAAATGCGAAAACGAAATTTCCCTGCAAATGATTCGGTACGGAAGGAAAGGGAATCTTCGGTTGGCGGTTGTTTTCTGCCATTAAAATCTAATCAGGGGTGAAAACTCGACCGAACAGACGATTTTTGAATAGGGGAGCAAGAAGTGGATCGTCAATACTTTTCTCTCTCCAAAACGTTGCTGCATGCGTAATAAGCAACGGGATGGAATTATGTTCGAATCAAGGAATGCCGCGTGCGATCGTTTCTCAAATGGGAAAAATAGAACACTCAATGACTTTGGAATCATTTTTGTTACTACATTTCAAGAATCTGTTTAGTTGGTTGAATTTTTACGCCGTACAAGAACTTCACAAGGAGCTATTGGCGATAACTACCCTGAAGAAAGATCTGGGAATACTGCCTAGCAACTTTGAACCATGGTTAGATGAAGTTTGGTTGTTTTTGTTTTGTTCATTAACGTCGCACTAGAGCTGCACAGTGGGCTATTGGCAACGGTTCGGAGTCAATCTCGAAGGAAAGACCCGGGAACACATACACATTCATACATGCACCTCGTTATTTTAGAACCATGGTCAGATGACGAGGAAACACCTGAACTGGCACCCAACGCCTTCAATAGACGTCGGGACTTTGGACCCCAATCAGATTTATCGTGCACCAGTCCCGTGCAAATACACGCCAGTATAATTTGTTGGATATTCTGGACGACTTTCTAGTATTTTTGTAGTGAAGCTGGCAACCCTCCGATCGCAAGATCACTACTTTTTTATGTCAAGTCCATTTCCCGGATTCGACCCACCAATCCTCTGATTAGTAGCTGAACGCCTTACCAACTGGGGCTCGATTAGATGAAGAAGATAAAATCAGAGTTGGCACCCCAGATATACGATACTGGCATGAGGACATTTGAACCGCGACAGATTTATTGTCACCTCTACGCGGCGAATTTTTCGGCGGACTCGACTCGCAAATAACAAGTTCAATACACTCACAAGAAGAGATTCGAACCCACAATTCTCACATTATGAACTCGATATTTATCCGATTGAGGGGCCACAAAATATTTTCGGTTGTTTATGGCATAAAATGCTATTTTAAACTAAAATAACGCTTTGGTGAAACAATCTCAAGTTTTGCTAGCACGGTAGTTCCACAATGGATACAACTCTTTCACTCCTGGTTTAGTTCGAGATAGGCCCCGAACCGTCGCCAATAGTCCACTGTGCAGCTCTAGTGCGACGTTATTAACAAAACAAAACCACTCCTGGTTTAGTTAACATTGTACTAGAGCTGCACAGTGGGCTATGGGCGACGGTTCGGGGCCTATCTAGAAGGAAAGACTTGGGAACGATACCTCGTATTTTTGAACCATGGTCAGATGGCGAGGACAACACCTGAGCTGGCACCCGACGCAACCTCAATAAGCATCAGGACATTGGACCTCGATAAGATTTATAGCGCATCAGTCTCTTATGCACGCCAGTATCATTTGTTGGATGTTCTAGACGAATTTCTAGTATTTTTGTAGCGAAGCTGGCAAGCCTCCGATCGCAAGATCACTACTTTCTTTTCTTTTTATTCGTCAAGCCCACCGCAAGGGCTCGAACTAGCAATCCTCTGATTAGCAGCTGAACACCTTTATCCACTAGACAACTAGAAGCTTAATTAAGAAAGGCGCTACCTACTTGTTGTGACTAATAGAAATAACCACACGTATTCGCTCGATTTTATCGCACGTCAAATAAATGTGCAAAACTATCTACAAACAACACTATACTGTAAAAAATTCTCAAAAAAATGTAACGAAGCAGTTGCACGTAAAGTACACTCAAACCAGTTATTCTTTTTTTTTTGCCGTAAATGCACCACCAATCAGAAATATCGCCAAACACGAACTCAAACGACAACAACTCAATTTCTCTGACGAAATAAAACACATCAAAAACGAAAGTAGGCAATAGAAGAGGAGAGGGGGGAAAAAACGAAACAGAACCCCCTAATGGCTTAGTCGAAGACAAAAGTCAGCCGCATCTTATCGAAAGCGATCACAATAACTAAAAAAAAAAATGCATATATCCATATATACACAGCACAAAAGGGACCACACAAAAGAGCCCCCCCCCCCATCCGCACCCCCTTTTAAAACAGCAGGCACGGGACATTGGAGGGTGGTGTACCGAAGGAAATCTCGACGATGTATTTTGCTCCAAAAGAGACATCTGGCAGTATCGACCGACGGGCCCCCCTTCGAGCGCACACCCCATCTTTTGCAGACGATCGCTAACTAGTTTTGCATGGGGACACTCCTTCCTTCCACCCTTTGGAACATGTTATCTGTGGTAACACAGAAAGCAGGCGCACGGGGGGAGATGAGGGGATTTGATACGCGAGGAGTGGGGCTTTAATGAAGTCCGTTTAATAATTCGCCAAAGGAGCATTGGTTCTGGGAATTTTATTAGATAAAAGTGATGCATAGAATACTGCCATCAACAAGAAAGAAGGACCTAAACTCCAAAAAGCAAAACTTTACAGAAAACAAGAAAAAACCTTATTTATCACCTGCAACCCTGTTTTGATACTTTTAAAAAGCTTTTATTGTCCAAAAGTAGTTGTTCGCATGTGCATAATTATATGTTGGTAATAATTATATTTTCTTTTACCATGCAAGTTTACTATGTTTTTCTATGAACATGTTATCATCATGGATTTAGGCTCTTGTTTGTATCTACTAGTCATATAGGGTCTTCTTTTATTTAAAAACCGCCTCGAACTGGAGTTAAGGCTAATACATAGTTAACGATATTCACTATTTATATTTGATTTATGGATTTTTAATGTCAGAAAAAGGTGTATTTTTTAAGTACAAATCGGATAAACTAAAAAAAAAAAAGGAATTATAAAAAATGTGGAGTTAGGGTCTTTTAACTTATAACGGCAAAGTAGACCGAGACAAAAGTTCCAATGGGTTGGTTAAATTCTAATAAAATCAATTTTTTATTCGTTACAACGACATTTTCGTTATAATGGCCAATCTTGTTAGTCACAGAGGTTAGTCCCCTCTTGTTAGTTCCAATCTTGTTAAGTGTTAGAGGTACCTATCGTTATATCGGGAATCTATTGCATTTGTAAGATCGAACTGACTTATGGTTGCCCTGCTTTCAAATCAGATAATAAGTTCAACAAAATCAATCAACTATACGGTTCTCAACCTGTGGTACGCGTACCCCTGGGGGTACGTAACGGTGCGGTTATGGGTACGCGAAAATAATATTAGTAGTGGTGGAAAACACCTGAAATAAAAAGTAAATAAATGTAATAAGTAAAATCTGAAATGAAAGCCCATAAGTGTCATCCATTTGTGTCATTTGATTAATTTGTCAGCTAACTCGAGAACATTCCTGCTTAACAGAAACAAACTTTTTTGTTGCGTAGAGAGATGAGTGAGAAGGGCTGTGAGAAACTCATAAATGAAAAGTTTTATCAAGGGAAGAAAAAAAGGTTGAGAACTTCGAAACGTGAGAGTGTAAAGGAAAGGCCGC
Organism: Troglohyphantes excavatus; assembly: GCA_963932185.1. Taxonomy (NCBI): domain Eukaryota; kingdom Metazoa; phylum Arthropoda; class Arachnida; order Araneae; family Linyphiidae; genus Troglohyphantes; species Troglohyphantes excavatus. The sequence goes on from OZ010673.1 coordinate 72,235,187, forward strand.
ATGGCCCAGCCCCCACTTCCTTCTTTTGACCAGTGCTTATCGGGTAAAAGCAGGAAGAATTTTGGTTGAACAGAACCGTTGGTGGCTTCCTCTTAAAAATCTTCCAAATGTATTAAAAATTCCAATATGATAATTAAAAATACTAATTATCAACTAAAATATTAATAAATTTTAAAATCGTTTAATAAATTTTAAAAGCGTTTAATAATTTCTAAAATTTTTTAATATTTTTTTTAATATTTAAATAATTTTCAAAATATTTTTAAATATATTAATAAACTTTATACGTATAAAGAGTTAAATGTTGATATTATTTATTATTTTGTTTTCAAATTATGGGCTCATTATTTTAATAACAAACGTTAGTTTCAATTTTTTTTTAATGGCCGAAATTCAAAATTTTTCCGTGCCGTTTTTGAGTGCCAGTCCGCCCCTGGCAGGATCAGAGATGTTATTCAACAGAGTGGTAGAAACTAAATTACTAAAGTCTTTTGTTGGTCCATGGTCAAATAGGGATGCATTACTTCAATGTTCCGGCAGCTCAGAGATCAACTTTCGGAAAATGTATACTATTTTAAGAGAACTACAGTAAAAAATTGTACATTGCAAGGTAATTCTATAATAGTTAGCGGATTTGCAATCAATCCTGACTAGGGTAAAGTTCGGAATCTCAATATTTTTTTTATCTCGTTAAATCATAATACTAAAAAAATATGAAAATCTACATCGAAAATTTCTTTCAAAACATAAACTACCTTTTTTTTATGCCAGTTAAAAAAAAAAACTACCCCAAGGAAGAGCAGAACAATAAAGAACACGGACAGTGAAAAAGTTTAACAAAGAAAAAAAAATTAATAATAAAAAAAATTCATTAACTCGCCCTCACAAAACAACTTCATTCATCCCTTTGACAAATGGTTATCCTCCTCGGTCAAAATAACAATATAAAAATTTTCAAGAAACCGACAAGAATCGATCAGACAAAAAAAAAAGCACCTTATATAAAAAAACACAACTTTAACTTCATCCGTGTATAAAAAAAAGCAACCCAAAAAAACAAGCGTTAAAAATATACACGGTTAAAAAATATTCATTACCGAGGTGGTAAAATAATAACAAAAAAATGACTGGGATCGTCTTTCGACTATCAAGAAGTTAGCATCAATCATAGAAGCAAATGACGATTTTTTTTTAAATAAAAAAGATATCCGCCATTATATTAAAAAAGGGGTACTTGAAAGGGCACTTGACGGAGGGATTTTTTTAAGGGATTTTCCCCCCTTCTAAATGCCGACCCGGAATCATTAAAAAGTGTGTTAATGTATTCATAATGGGCGCAGCAGCTGGGTTTCATTATGATGCTTTGAGGGGCAGGGTGGGTGGGTGGGGGGTCTGAAAAAAATGAGGATCTGTTTAACAGCTCCTTCAGAATTTCACTCAATTGACTTACTCCCCCCCCACTTCGTTTTTTTTTCTCCTTCATTTTTTTTGATCGACCGTCGCGATTTCTTCTAGGAGTAAAGTTCCGGTGTGGATGTTGTGTTGTTGGACATTTGAGCATAATAATAAAAAAAGGGAATGTGGAGGGGATTTTTTTTTGTGTGTAATTTTTTTTATTTAATTATTAAATGGAATATAAAAAATATTTTTTTTTTTTAAAAATGTGGTGGTTTTAATAGAATGATGTGACGTCACACGAAATGATGCAGGACATTTTTGAAAATGCGGGAGGAAAGAATAAAAAAAAATGTTTAATTATAAGGAGAGGAAATTATACGTTGTTGATAGGACGAGTGAAAATTATCAGAAATGGAAAGCTTCTGTATGTAGTTTTGTGAAATCTATTAAGAGCAGGGCCAGATTTAGGAATAGGCTACTTAGGCTGCATGCTATGGGCCCGCACTATAAAGCGGCTCGCAACACACATAAAAAACACACATAGTCAACTTGACGAAAAAATCTCTGGTATCAGCCGTATGCGAACTCCCTATCTCTGGTCTACGTGCCCCTCCTGGAAGGAATTTTTAATTACATATTATTATATTCCAGGCGAATCTACCACATAAACGTTGATTTACTTGCTCCCCCATGTCAAGTGTTAACATTATAACAGTACAATTATAACGCATAACGGTTGGTTATCCTGCACTTGCAAACAGCCGTCTGCGCAGTTCTAGTGCGATGTAATTCAACCAACCTACCCACCCACAAAACCCACTTGCACTTACACCCGACGTCTTCCAAACATCCGTTTAAAGAAAAATCGCCTAACGCTTTAAGTAATGGTGTAAAATTTGAAACATTGACGGTTTCTTTTGAAGTTCTGTTTACAGTTCGAGGTGCTCCATTCAAGTGTGGACGCGCCCTCATTTCCATCCTTTCACCAGAAAAGATCACACCAACCTAAACACCCATGCAACCCGCGTGCAATCTTATTCGGATAATTAATCATCTGCACGCAGACGATACGGAGGGGGGAGGGCAGCAGATGAAAATCCACAGTTACAGTTGCACATTGACGGAATGCGAGAGAGGGCGCGTTTTAATAAGCATCAACTTGTTGCCACCGCGGCGACCGAATTTAATTAGAGAGGATTAATCCCGCGCTTTTAATCAAATGTGAGGGGGGGAGGGGGGGGGGGTCGAGTGACACGACTGCAATCGAATCGTCTGCTGCCACAATGAGGGAGTGGCCGGAGAAATGGTGCAGACAAAAACAGAGACCACTGCGAAGAAAAGGCAGCATATAAAGCTGGTTAGTTGAATTGACGTTGCACTACAGCTACACAATGGACGGTTGGCGACGGCTCGTAATCTTTCACGAAAGACCCGAGAACACTGCCTGGTAATTTTTAATCCAGGTGACGAGAACAACACATGAGCTGGCACCTTACTTTCCACACTACGACCAGAACTGTCGCAAGCATAAAAGCCCATTTGGATAACATAGACGGCGAACCTAACAACGGTTGCTAAGTGTCCAAAGTCCACAGGCAGATGCAGATTAAAATGTTTCTTTAGTGTCCCACAATATTGTATTATGTGCGTAAATTATAGATCAATAAATTTTACAAATTTGTTTCAGTTTAGTTGATCGAAATCCCGGTTAATGGTCAACTAGAATGACCACGCCTACAGAGCCGGTTTGTTTGTGGGATAGCGTTAGAATTTTCTTCAAAACAACTAAAATATTAAAAAGATCGATGATTTTTTTAGAATATGGTGCTAAAACACAACTTAAACGTAATCAATGCAAAATTTGGAGATAAAGAAGCGATGTTAATGTTTGTTTACCAGTAATATGAAACTTGCACGTGCTTCAAAACCCACAAACAAAGCTAAATTCCGACCTGTTTTAGTTTTCCATTGAAGCTACCGTAATTTCAAACACCTTTAAACAGAATCGCGTTCCAGTTAACAGTTTTATTTAGTATTAAAAAATAGTGGTTTACGCTTCGTTTACCTTTTAATTTGGTGATCAAAATTATGCAAAAGATTGGAAATAACTGGATTAGGACACAAAAAAATCTCACTACATTCACAAAACCATCGGCAGAGAGACCGATCCATTCACAAAGTAAATATCGCATCTACTTTATAGGATAATATTTTTTTATACAATGGGTGAATAAAAGCGATTTGAATAGATACCCCCCTTTTCCGACTTAAACGCCATTTGCATCCCATTTACAACTTCACCGCCACTTTTAAAAACAATAATAAAAAATCACCTTAATAGGTGAGCAATTCACCCGAGGAAACTGCGCGCATTCCTTTTTCTTTATGGACAGGAGAAAGATTTTGGGCGCCCGATTCTTACGCACGGGTGTAAATGAGACGAATAGGCCATGAAGAGTAAAATATATCCTGCAGAGGAAGGTGTACGCGCGAGGATATATCTTATAGGGGGAAGAAGAAGAAAAAAGAGGGGGGTAACTTGAACCGGAATTTAAGTAAGAACCGATTTCTCACTTCACTTCAAAAGCACCCCCTCCTTCTATAAAACGTAAAATATTGTAATGCGATAGGCGAGAGGATAAAATAAACAAAATGAATGCAGATAGTAATAATAAAAGAATAATAAATATCCGGTATTTTTTTTTGTTTATTTATCTCATCCCCCCCCACCCCCTTTACGAATGTGGGTAAGAGGGGGTGTCGCTTTTCAGCAATGAACCTTAAAAACAAAAGGCACGCCGGGAAAGTGTGTGATTTGTGACACTTCGATTTTGGGAGCTTAAAAAAGGAGTAATGTAGTGGGGGGGGGGGGGGGGGGGCAGCTTTGTCTTGGGGAAAATATGAAACCTAAGTCGTAAGTGTGCAAAGGAACAAGTTTTTTTTCTTTGAAAGGGTGGATGGAGAGACTAAACCAAATTGAGTATCCACTGAAATTTCAATAATGAGGGCAATTTGTATTAAAAGTAAATAAAGCCATCTTGAAATTATAATAAGTTATTTTGGATAGAATGTTTAAAATTACCTTGTCTTATCTTTTTTTAAAGGAATGTTAGTCCGCAAAATTGACAACTAAACAAAAATATAATTGTATTAAAAACAATATAATTTTTTTTTCATAAAGATATATTTAAATATATGACGACGGTTCAAAAAACAATGACAGATTATAACAGTAAAATTATCATGTATGGCTGTGTTAGAACATAACCAGAAGAATTCAGAAACGTCATTTCGGATAATGATAGATAATAGAAATAGCAATTAGTCGCCGACGTAAACCACACCAATAAAAATTACAAGCCGTTTCGTCCGACACAGCCAACCTCCATTCACGACTCGTACGTGTTTTGCCTTATTTCAAGATTATAATAACATCGTTGTCTAATTTCCTGTCGGGAACAAGACCAAATTCGCGTCCATTGAGCTATTTGTCACGGAGTTATAGCGAACAATATAAATATCCTCACAGGATTGCCAATAGGAGGTAGGAGACAGGTACCCCAACAAAACAAACAACCAAGTGAAAAGAATACTTCTTTAAAACTAGCATCGCATTGAAATCGTCCATTTGGCGTTAAAAGCCCTCTTAAAATATATTCATCCCCGATAAACGTCAAAACTAAGCCCCCCCCCCTCCCCCCCCCCCCCAATAGGAAACGGGACAGTCAACGCAAACTGCTCGAAGACAGCCCCCTCCCCCCAGTATAAATATAAAAATCGTCCCCCTCCTTATTCTTATATATGCATCTTGCGGGCGCCCCATTATACATGTAGATATATAGAAAGGGCTTATACGCAGGGGCGGAAATAGGCCATTGAAATTGGAGGGAAGTCTCCGGAATATGCCTATAAATTCGAATGCAGTCTGAAAAAAAAGTTGTTTTTTTTAGGAGGAGGATGCGATCTATTTTCAGAGCAACTATCCAGTTATTTTCTTATATACAGTATATATCGATATAACGATCACTCACAGGACCAGTACGAGATGATCGTTATAACGAAATGTCGTTGTAACGAATAATAATAAAAAAAGAATTATTAGAAATTAGTTAACCGATTGGGATTTATAGGGGCTTTCGGAAGGGTCTCCATATTACGCGAAAGGACGATGGTGGAGAATAGCACTTTAAAGCTGGAGACCCTAAAGCACTGTTTCGTAATATTGCATTGTAGTCAGATAATGAGAACAACATATGAGATGACCCCCCCCCCCCCCACTTTCCAAATATATTAACCCCTGTCAAACATTTTAATTGAATGTCCAGCTTTAACTATTTACAGAATTATATACTTTGGTATTTTAAACCCAACGATTAAGGAAATTTTAACTAGGCCAACTAATCCTTATTTATTTCCTGTCCTTAAATCATTGGATTTTATTCCTTAATTTAGTGACTCCAGTATCCATTTTATCACAGTTTTTATTTAAAATATTATATTATAGATGCACCTGGGCACCTGGTGTTTAACGTAGCATGGACATTGATACATTTGTACCACAAAAAGAAAACTAACTAACCACGAGGAACGTGAGGACATTTAGCCCACGACAGATACAACAGCTCCCCCCCCCCTCTCTCTCCCTCTCCCTCTCTCTCTCTCTCTCTCTCTCTCTACACGGCGGATGACGCGATTCCAACTCACAACCCTCCGCTTACGAGCTATGTACTCTTTGCAGACGGGTGTCAACAATTATACACACACGCAAAAATCCATCAATATCCGATTCATCCAAAGCAATATTAACACTAACTAATAACAAGATAGACGCAGAAGAGCAGGGACAAATCCATGGGACTTTCTTCTTTTCTTCATGGAAAGAAATGTAGCTTCATACTACATCTAGAAAGAAGAGTGGGGGTGGAGGGGGGGTGCGGGGGAGTAAAAGAAGATAGAGCCCCCCCCCCCCCTATTTCCCAGGGGTGCACCAGGGGGTAGTGCGGGGGGCAAGGGGAGCCGTGTCACGTGCAGCTGCAACGGGAGATAGCGCGGAAGCTGATTGGGTCCGAATTCAGCGGTGTGTCTTCGGGCGATAACCCTCCGCTTGGACAGTGGTGGAGAGCTTGCCACACACTTTGAAACATCGCCCATTTTGGCGACAGATTAAAAAATACATTGTTATTTAAATAAGCCATTTTGCCTAAGGCATGCGCATTAGGCGAAATGGCTAATAATGATAATTAAAAATTGTGTATGTACCCTTTGTATGAAATCAGTGTACGATGTTTACTTTCCTACTGCAAAAAAAAACCTCACTTTATATAGCTTAAAATCTGTAAATATTTTTTAAATATCAATTTGAAATTTTAGTAGACTTTTATTTATTATATTGAATTTACTGTAATGGCAGACAGATTGTATAAAGTAGTATAATTCCCTTATTTATTTTAAATAAATAACAGAACGAGTAAAATAAGTACACGAGATGTTTTTGAACATAAAATTAGTTAAATTGTACAAAACTAATCAACTTGTATTTCATTTTTATGTCTTAAAGTTAATTTTACGTTTGTTGTTCTGTTGTATAAGTTAGGTATCACAGAAGTAAAAAAAAATATTTAAAAAAATATTAACCTTTTTAGGAAAATTATTGTTTAGATTAGAAAATAATATTTATATGTTTATGATAAATATAAAATAAAGATATACCTTTTAAAATAATATAAGAGCAAAATATATGTTTGGTTGAAATCGAGCAAAAAAATAAAACCCTTTAAAACGGACTACTCGTAAAACAGTACAAATAAAATATCCAGGAAATTTAGTAGAAACCAAAATATTTTTTAGCAGATAAAATAGTTATAAGATAAAAACTCGTCTTATAGAGCATTGCGTTAAGAATATTAAAATACAAATGCAACGTTAAAATACGCAATAAAAGTCCGTAATAATCCGGACATGTTTCGGGAGATACATCACCCTTCATCAGCGGAAAATGTAAAGTCTGTGTGTAATGAAATATAAATAAACCCAAAGAAATCTAAAATGTTGCCAAAGACTAAAAAACTAACTAAAAACTATTACAAACGGTTGGAGTTAACTATTGTGTGCCAACAAGCGGGAAACATTGGGACCGCAAACGTTTCATTGACAACCGAATCAATATTACTAAAAATATGAAACGCCTCCAGGAAGTCAAGTTCAAATGGAGATTTAGGTTTGCAAATTAAATGTGAGTTAGAAAAATTAAATATATGACCATGTTCCCAAGAGTGCTTGGCAATGGAGGACTTCTTTATTTCTTGTTTAACAGTATGTGCTTGGTGCTCCTTGATACGAAATCTTAATGCTCTCCTTGTTTGACCAATATATGACATGCCACATTGACATGAAATACTGTATATGCCCCAGTTATTAAGATCGTCAATAGGGCCTTTAAGTTGTGTGAACGTGATCTTATTGATAGGTGAAAATATGGAACGTATGTCGAACCTACCGAGAATTTTAGAAATTTGATGGCTGATCTGGGGATAATATGGTAAAACAACTAAAGACTTAGATCGCTCAGATAGACTAGAATTTTTAAATGGATTTTTAAGTTTATGTAGGGCCTTATCAACGACGTTGGGTGAGAAACCTCGATCCACGGCGACGGCTCTCAAATAATTAAGTTCAGTCTGGAGTGAATCGGGTGTAGAACAGATGTTAAGAGCACGATTAACAAAAGTGTAAAATGCAGCCATTTTTTGTTGTATGGGGTGGCAGGACTTAAAATGAGGGGGCAAAGAAACTGCGAAGGGTTTTCTATATACGGTGGTGGATAAATGGTCATCTTTACGAGTAATTAAAACATCAAGGAAAGGAAGAGTATTGTTGGATTCGGATTCGGCAGTGAATTGTATTTTAGGATCTATGGAATTTAATACAGGGAGAATTCCGTCAACTTCTCCGGTGGAGTTGTTTAATAGGGCGAAAGTGTCATCAACATAGCGGATTCAAAGGGGAAATTTAATAATGGTGAAAAGTTTTTCTTCAAAATAAACTAAGTTAAACTTCAACTAAGATAAAATAGTTATTAGTTGTAATTAAATTAAATTTCGAATCCAAATATAATGCAATTTTTTTGGAAACTTACAAGATGAAATAAATGGTTATATGCGGTTAAATCTTCAATAACAGCACCATACAAGAGATATTGAATTATTAAATATTGTTCCGACTCGAAGAGAATTTGGCGAAAACGTAGGCGACAATGGCGATATTCCATTGGCGATGACTGACGCTACAGCAACCCCTTTCTTTCTGTAAGTTGCTTCCTAGGGGATGGACAAGAATATCAAAAAGTCGCCCCAACAGGAAAAACGGAGAAAATTTCTGTTTTTATAGATCCACGAATGGCCGAAGTAGTAAAAGCTAACCCAAACAAAATGTATACCTACTGAAAGGGTTCCTGTGTATTTCTTTTGCAAGAAAACAAATGTCACACACTACAAAAGAACTTTCAAAATAATTTTAAAGAGCTCATTTGAAAATTTTCGAAGAAATCAGTCAGGAGGGAAAATACCGGAATATGTAAAAATCTCCTCAAAGTATTTCGTTTTTCTAAATTGATATGTAAAAATCCGCTCAAACATTATCTGCTCTTTCTCGCCAATATATTGCAGCCAAATAGATTACTGTGCCAAAGTTGGCAGCCCTCTAAGTTGTAGTGATGCTAATATTAATTAAAATACATTGTTTTACCGTGGATATAAAATTTAAAACACATGTTTTTATTATTATTATTTGCAGAATTTGAACATGTTTTTTTTTAATTATTTGAAGTATTTGTGTTTAGTTTAGGTGGAATTCAAATGAAAAAAAAAATATTTTGATACTGAGATTCGTAATACGACTGTTGGAAATGGGTTTGAGAGGACAAAACCGACTGCGCTCGGATGGGATGAGAAGACCCAAAATGGCAGCTCGGAGGGGGTACCAGTTGTTTATGAAAAGCAATGTGCCATTGCCCAGTGCTAAAATTAACTGCTTTAACGTGAGTGAGAAACCCCAAACAACTGCTCCAAGAAGGGCACCAGTGAACAGCAATGTGCCATTGCCCGATCCTAAAATCGAATGCTTAAAGAATAATCGATTTTGTTATTGATTTTTATTTACTATCAGAGAAAGTTTGCCACACTTTGCTTGACGACATTTAGCTAGCCAAGGTCACAACAAAATATATTTTTTAGCGAATATTTACACATGCTTGAAAACGGATTCGACGGACGGATTTTTTACATGTCGCGAACGGATTATGTATATGCACGAAAATATTACACCCGTTTTCAAAATAGCCACACATCCTATGAAGTTATGAATGGATTTATGCATCGAAAGGGAACAGAAGTCTTTAAATGGATTCTAAGGTAGCTTCAAAACTTAAACAAAAATCGTAAACTGAGCTAATAATGTGCACCTATGCAGTCCTGGAATATGGCTATCAATGGCCGCGTCGGAGCAGGTAAGAAAGGTTAACGTGAAACGTCATTTAAACGAATTATATAAATTCGGCAACAGAAGACACGGAAGCTGTTACGTCTGACTTTGTCCCGTACGTCTTTTGCTATATTTCAAGATTTACACATACATGCAGTGGCGGCGATTGGGTGCCAAAAGTGCGGGGGCAAGATCAAGAGGACACAAGAAGTGTGTGTGTGAGGTGTGGGGGCGAGAAAAATTTAGACCATTGACCGTCTGTAGAAGTGAGGGTGTTGGGGTTATGTTTTATTTTTAAAAAGTGCAATATTAAAAAAGTGAGGGAGCAACAGCTAAAAAAAGCCCCTCCTTGCCCCCCCCGAACCCCGAATCGCCGCCACTGCATACATGTGTCTAATTTCCTATCAAACGAGTCCCCATGCCAATCGAGTTATTTATCACGCAGTTATATCGTCGGAATGTACCAACTAAAAACGTAACAGAGTGTTCCTACTTTGATAAAACATGCAACTGATTTTAAAGACATTGCATGTCAATACTGAAACTTTAGGAGGGAAGGGAAGGTATTCGATAATCTACCAAGACATCGTTTCAGTTTGTATTCTTGACCACTTCATTTCATCCAATCATTGCAAATGGCCGAATGGCAATGCTCTGAATGGGTGAAGATCAGACGATGGTAAATGCGGGGGTGGGGAAAGGGGAATTCCACTTCAAGGAACAATGCCTCGAGATTTAGAGCGAATCAATGCCTAGTCGCATCTGAATTGCAGCCCCCGGGAGCGTTCTATTATGTGGATCGTGGTTCGGGAGCAGTGCAAGGTTTCCTCATTCATCGACTGCCACATTACGACAAGACTGGGTAGTCACCTAAACGAATTGCTCAGTTATTAGGAGTAGTAAACATTCAAAACGTGTTTTGTCACTGGAGGTGATACGTGGGAAAACGTAAATATACGTTTCATAAATGCATCGACTCAAGTACAGATCTGTCGCCAATAGACCACAGTGAAGTTCTAGTGTGACGTTTTTTAACCAAACCACGTACAAATTCCAATTTCTTGCAAGTTAATTGCGATGGGACAAAACGTGTTCTGAACTATTAAAACAGTTTACTGCAGTAGAAAATTCGGAAGCCAATTGAGTGATGCAATAATCTAATTTTTTTTTAATTTTGGACAAAATACATTTTGAAAGTTATGTACTCATAATTCTCTCAATGCAGGACTTTCACGTGACGTATCAATATGGAAACTTACTAATAGTTTCGATTTCTTCCCTACAGCAGACAACTCTGCTTTTGTTTGTTTAGTCGATACGCTTGCAATGATGGAAAAGTTTGTTTAAAATATTAGTTTTTACTAAATAAGTAATATTTTTATTTTATATATGAATAAATTTAAATACAAAAATATTCATATTTTATCTGTATATAAGTTGCTTATAATTAGAATTACAACGAAATACGGAAATATACTTTTATTTCTACACAAAAAAAATGCTTCAAAAACGATGATCTCAGTGTGTTAAGTAAATATTTCTATATTGAGGTATTATTTAAAGACTAAAACTTAAAATTATAGTACAGGAACTAAAGCTCCATGCTGAACCCTACGGAACTTCTTCGGCGTCGTGGATTTTTCTCCATGTTCCGTTGGAACAGCGGACTTCTTCTTCTCGGAGTAAAACTCCCCCATTACAGAAAAATATAGCAAAAGGTATTGTGTTACTGTTTAAATGAAATTCTAGAAAAATTTAGCATTAGGTGTACGGTTTGTATTAAATTCCAGAAACCCAATTGCAACACCAATACTAATTCACTGTTTTCTAAGATACATATTTTTGTATAAAGATACGTTCAGTATTGTTGTAACTGGGTGTAGTGCATTTTACTAAAAATGTTCCACGTTTTTATTTATTTATTTTTTAGGAAATATTTTCTAATGTTATGCCGAACAATTTTACTTACTCTTACTCGATAACAAATAATAAGGGTTATATGAAAAAACATAAATTAAGTATAATAATAAACATAACATATGAAAACACATAATTAAGTATAATAATAATAGCAAATTAATTTTTTTTTCAACTCAAGACCAGTATTTTTATTTCTATCTATTAGCACATATATTAATTATTATTAATAAAAAAATTGCTAATATTGTTTTCTTGATAAAAACAATTTTTTATTATTTCTTTACAGAAATATTTTGCTTATTTTTTATTATTCATTCATAATTCACTTAATATTCCAAAATTCCCATTGAAAGATTTGAAATACCATTCAAACGATGTGTTCCAAACAATGAAGGGGAGGGGGGGGGGTACACTTCAGAGGAGCACCAACACTAAATTACATCTTGGGGGCGATTTAATTGAAAGAGCGCTTTTCTGCCGGACCGATGGGAAACTAATGGCAAATGTAAACCGCGACGGACAAGGGGGAGGGGGGAGGAGACTAATGGGGCCCGGAGAACGATTTGGATATATTGAGGGAAAGGTTTTAAAAGCCCCTTCGCTTAAAGAGAAAAGGGTTGTTTAGGAAATGGTTGGCTGAAATAATACCGCACTAGAGCTACAAAATGGGCTATTGGAGGTAGTTCGGAATTTATTCTGAAGGAAAATCCCAGAAACTCTGAGGGGTAATTTTGAACCGTATGACCGACCATCTTATAATACATTTCTCTTACCCGGTGCTCAAAAAACGCTGTATTTCGTTCGTGGTTTGGCAACATCAAACTTTGTTTAAAAAAAATTCGCGATTGTTTTTGCGATTGTATGACATTTTGGCGACGAACCTGCTTTAATTCATTAGCGAATACTACTTTTGTGCTTACATTCGGAAGAAAAGGTTATTATTAAAATCAAAAAGAAATGAAGTTTTTTGGGCAAAAGAGTGTAAATAAACGAAAATTGGGATAGCGCCATCTATTGCAAATTTGGCAAACTACTTTCCCTTATACTCTGTAATTCAGAGCGATGACTATGACGTCACACTAAGTATACTGAACAATAATAAAACTTCTGGTAGGCAGGGTTATGATAAGCTTAATTCTAATTGTTAAAAATTCTATAACACAGGAAAGACACGAAATTAGCTTGTGTTAGGTATGGTAGTGGTATTATTGTTTTCTATTTATAGTTTTAAAAAAATATTTTAGTTCAAATGTTGTTATATTTTATATTGATTTAGATGGCGAAAAAAGTATTGATGTTTTTTTCCTGCACTAAAAAAAACTGAAATGGTAAATTTTACGTAATGCGTAAAGTTAAAATCGAGTAAGCCTTTTGGTTGTGGTTGGTTTTGCGTAAAATGACGATGTAGAAGATATAAATATTTTGATAATTATTCCATTGGCAAGATTCTCCAATTTAATAGTCGTTATATTGTCCAAATATCTTGGTTATGCACGGCAGCGGACTTGTGATTATAAGTTCTCAAATTCCACACCAGATAACTCCAACCAAAGATTTATCTTGCACTTTGCAGAGGAGATTGATGCATATTTATGTTCCAATCAATGTCTAAATCTTCTCACTTTTGTGATGTTGTGGATAGTGTATTGCCTCCTCGGGTGTTATTCGAGTTATCTGGCCCTCATTCAAAATTACTAGGCGCTATTTTCCGGACTCTTTTCCCCTTCGCGGGATAGATCCCGAACATTAGCAACAGCCCATTTGTGCAGCTCTTGTACGACGTTAACACAAATCCTATATTCGTTATTGAACAAGTGTCTCGAATCGGAAATCGGAAATCGGAAATCATAATTAGCCATTCGGCGCATCGACCCTAAGGTCCTTTCGCCTTCATCGAAGATGGTTGGTGGTGGTCTATGGTGGATCATAAAATTGCTGCCTGGCAGAGGCATAGGGTAAGAGAGAGGGGGCGTGCCAGAATGGCACAAAGAGATCCCGCCCTCCAATAGGGGGCGAGGAGAGGTGAAAGTATGCAGGGCTCAGGATGTGAGCTAGGCACGCCATCTAGTGGCGTGAAAAAGAAGTTTAGGGAAAGGAATTTGGGTAAAGTGGAAAAGGGATGGCACCTGGTTTAAATAATTATTATTCAATAATTTTTATTTGTTTTTCAATAAATTTTGTACTTTTTATTTTGTTTTCAAGGTTTTTATGCTTTTTATTTTATTTTCTGTTTTATCTTTTCCAGCGACATAAGGTTGTCTTGTAAAATTGCCGTCCTATGGTGAAATTACTCCCTGCCGTGGTTCCCCAGAGGCTCGACCCAGCATCCCTGCTCTCTGAGAGCGGTTCATTTGCTAGGTTGCTCGGGCACCGGGGTAGCAGTTTGTAAAGGCTGTATTGGCCTGGGCCAGTAGTTTAAAGTATGCTCAATGAATTCTCTAGTCAGAAAAGCAGTTGGTTAAAGTTTCAAAAGCTTTTAGCCCGACTTCGAATTTTTCGAATGGCGATGCTGCATTTTTAAAGTCCATGAACAGAGTTTTGAGTTTGTTCATCAATTCTCTCAGATTAATGTTTTTGAACCAAGACATAAATTCCTTGAACAGGTCTTTAAAACTTTGGTCATCCTGGTTTGGTTCAGGGACATTAGCGTTGTCCTGGGTTGGTGAAGCTGGGACTGGGGCTTCGGTTCGAGTATTTTGGCTGGCGGTTTTTGCTCTCGATTTAGGGTAGAAACTACACCCCCTAAAGCTAGCTACATGATCGCCGTCACATAGTGCACATTTTGGGTTAGCGATATAAGTTTCGGTGCATTCGCCTGAAAGGTGGTCGCCTGCACATTTAACACACCTGGCTGGATTGTTGCAGCCGTTTTTTGTATGTCCATAGCGCTGGCAATTATGGCACTGGCTAGGAGATTTTCTATTGATATGTCGCTCAATTTTAACTTTGAGGTACATAAGATCAGTGAGCTCGTAATCCCAAACCTCCCAGAGCGAAGAAAAACCATTGCCAGATGCGTGGGCCCTTCCTCCCCAAACGATTCCCATCCCCGACAACAAGCGACGAAACATAACGAGAAAGAGAAGAAGAAGAAAAATTTAAAATTCCAACCCTTTTCTTTCTTTTAAAAAAAAGAAAGAAACAGAACCCAAAATTGCAAACAAAAGAACCCGCACGAGAAGGCGGCAGCGTGCGCGACGTTATATTTCGACCAAAAAGAAGAAAAAAAGATTATATTCCGTTTCTCTATAAAGGAAGGTTCACGGGGTGGGAGAATGTTAAGAAGAAGACGAAGGTGGAGGGAGGGGAGGGGGGAGAGCCATTTAGATTTTACACTACTGTGAACTCAAATTGCAGCGGATGGCTAATGGCCTCTCCTCCCTCGTTGTTTGCGAAAATTCCATCACACACTTCATTAATTTCTCATTCCAATGCAAATGAAGACAGGTCTTGTAATGACATTTTACGCTGGGAGAAACACACCGGGGCCAACCCCCCTTCCCGCATATTCTTTTCTGCTTCCTATATCCCCCCTTCCCAACCCCTTTTTGGATTGGGGGATTTGGGGGGAACAGTGGTGCATGGGGATTAGGAGTCTGGCGACGTTTTGTTCTTGGTGTTTGAGGGAATCTTGGGAGTGAAATTGTGTTTGAAATGGATTCGGGGGCCCTGCACCGCCGCGCTTGGTGCAGAACTCTGTTTCTCACTACTCGCAAGCGTTTGGTTTTTAGTTCGGTTGCTTAGAAACGCAGGTTTGCAACGCATCCGGAAAACACCAAATATAAAATTGTCGAATACAATGAGTGGTTGAATTAACGTCGCAGTACATTTACACAATAAGCTATTGGCGACGGTGTCAGGAACAATGTAACTGCATACAAATGCTTTCGGTTTGCACTCTGCATTCTTATGCTAAAAGTGGCCGAGGAAAGGATTGGATGTTTGTCGAGAATGTATATAATCGTAATCGATTCATCGTAATATTATAGGAAGAGCCGCCATTAGCTTACGCGGGGCCCTGTATAAACCTATCTTCGGGGTCCTTTGGTTAAGAGTGTTGAACTAAATCCAATTTTTGAAATACACCCCCAAAAACCATCAAACTTTTTCTAGTTAACGTCAATTTTATAGTGGTAGTGCGTTTTTTAATAATGAATCATCGGGGAAACGGTCCACAGCACAAACGAACAGGAAACGTGTAGTCCTATATATAAGAGGGAATACACATTAAAAAAAATCTACTGAAGTTTTAAAAAATAAGAATTCATTTTTCTCTAAACCTCTTATCATATCTTTTTTTAACACAGGGGTCCCTCTAAAAGCGCGAGACCCTGTGCGGTAGAATGCATCACTACTGACGACGGCCCCGACTCTAGGTGTGTCTGCCTGCTCAGCCGTCAGCGTGTGCAGGATAACAGTTGAACAGTGCAGCAGACACTTTTTACAACAACCTCTGGGTATAGCAACCCCTTTTCAAAACAAATATCACTGAACCCTATGTAACTGCTGCGGCGACATCTAGAAAAAGATTTTGTAAACTCCTGGAGTAGCTGATAGCTCATAGTAAAAATGACTCGTGAGTTGCTGAAAAGTCATATTAAAAATTTCTCAGTGTGCAAAGTGTTAAAGTTCAAATCGGTCGGTTAGTTTTTGATGCACTAATTTTTATTACTCGTGACAACTAATTTTATTAGATATATAGAGTTTAGTTATGCGAGGTATACACGAAAGGTTTATTTATGATTAAACACAGCAGTGTGAAAGAAGCGAGGAAAGAGTTTACTTGACCAAATTACTTTATTCATCCCGCAAGTAATCGAACGATTTTCGTTGAAAGCATCCCATGCCACATGAATTATTTATTTTACAGAAATGACGATATTTCATTTATCCCGCTTAAAATGTTCCTAAAATCAGCTTTATGTAGTAAATTTACGTAGGAAGAAGTTATTTAAAAAGGTTTTAATTTCCTTTGAAACAATTATGGTCCGGAAATATGCCGTATTCTCATCAACGGATTGTTATTCTTAACAGCGTGTTGTGACAATAAAGGAAAGAGTATAACGAAAAACTCTATCTTAATAGAAGTGCTTGTCATTTGAAGACGTCCTCCCATTTAAATTGCAGTCGGTCTCATGCGATGAGCCATTTTCATTCTCATTTCCCTCGTGATATTGCTACCGACATCCTCCCCCCCCTTGGGTTTTTTTTCTTTACCGCGTTCTCTCCACTACGACTTATTTCGAAGCTGCGACCCCAACAAGAGGGTCTTTATATTTGTTTTTTGATCGAGTTTTCCATTTTTAATTTTATTATTTCATGCCGAAAAGACCTCGGATTAAAAATTCCCTCGGCGACGGCAATTTGCTTCCCGTAATGGGAAAATTCCCGACAACTCCGGGGAGAAGGGACGGAAAGTTTGTTTGATCAAAACAGGCGGACTTGAGGAATAAAAAATTCCTTTTGTTTTTAAAAAACTTTTATTTTTGTTTAATTTGATTAAACTGCACTTTTCTTTACGAAAAATACATTTTAAAGCATTCGATATACAATACAAATTCCCGATCATTCAAGTAATTCTATTTTTTATTCCGATTTCTTACGTTTAAAAAAATAGCATTCAAAATAAAGCCTGTACATAGTTATACAATTTTATTAAAGAAAATTTTCAACATTTAACGTTTCTACATATTACCTATAATAATAAAAGAAAGCTGAACGTCTGTGGATCGCAAAACACCTACTTCCTCTACGTATAAAAATACATGGATATTTTTTATACACAAGATGTGCACCTGTGGCACTGATTTGTAACATTTTGTTTTTTAAATACCCATTTAAAAAGAAATAGTATCAACATTGCTATAAAATCATAAGACGTTGCTAACAATGAAATATTTTAATAATATATGTTTATTGCTTTATTTTTTTATTATTATTATATGAAATAAATGCTTTAGCAACCAAAATTGAAAGAAAATTTTATACTTTTTTTGTAAGTTATACTTCATTACATATCAAGAAAGGTTAAATTTTAATATTAAAATACTTTTTAAAAAAAACTACAGAGGTCAAAGTCTAAACTAATATAGATCTTGATTTAGATAAAAAAAAAATATTAATTCCATAGTACATCGTTTTGCTTAATCCCATGCGAAGAACGGGTATTTCTTCTAGCAACATATATTTCGAGAAATTTAATTTACGATTCTGATTTGAATTGTTAAAAAAAAACTTTAAAAAAAAAATAATAGAATTGATATATTAATTGACTACCAAATTTGAAAACTCTAGAATAACGTAAATATACCGATTCTCATTAAATTATATAAATATTTTTATAAAGAAAATAATCATAAGTAAAGCCAAATATTATCTACTGAAATTTGACTCGCTGTTTAGTTTGGAGCCCCAAGCAGGCGCTTGGACATTAAACCGCCCCTGCTTACTTGTTTATAGCTCATGAGGCGATATATAATGTGGTTGACCTTCACACATTTTTCTTCACTTCCGTGCAAATCGTTTCCCTTCACCTCGATCTTCCATGATTGCCCCCACATCTAGTTAGCAGCACCCTACCCTTCCACCCCTTCAGAATGTCCACTTGGACTCAACCCTTTTGCCACCGATTATTGACCCCTTTGGCTGATTACTGCATTCCCCCCCTCTCACAGTGACGTCACTCATTGTTGAAAGGGGGGGGGCACTAATGCAGCCCCCGGGACACAAGGGGATGATGATTTGATGGGCATGCACCCCCCACCACCCTCCAGTATGCTTTTCGTTTTGTATTGGTAGTGGCGGAAGAGTACGAACTCATAATCGGTGGGTTGTGGGTTCGACTCTTTCAATGAGACATGAAATTTCACTTTCAGAAATAACACTCTCATTTCTCAACATTTGGCGATATCTAATGCTACGTTCGTCAATTTTTCGAAGAAAAAAGTGACACTATGAACTTCCTCAGTTTGACGAAATATTGAAACTTTGTACATGGATCCCACTACCTACACTGTTAGAAATAGGTACTCAAAAATAAGTAGAATGTACTCATTTTTTATATCATTCGATGCTTATCATGCCTCCGAATACATAAATTTTAAATTTGCAAAAGATATGTACTCAACAATAAGCACTATGAATAAAAATAGCGGATGCTAGCCTACATAAGCTGCCTTCATAAATCACTTTTTATAAATACATATCAACAATTACAACCGATACTTACCGGGAATCGAACCCTAATCCTAAGGCACCGCAGTCCAGTGCCTTATTCTTTATATTACCAGGGCGACGTGAAGTTATAAACAGACGTCTTGTTTAAAAGATGTGCCAAAAGAATGGAAAGTAACATAATTGAGTCGGAATAACTCAATTTCCATTGAAGCAATCAACATCAAATAAAACCATCATCTGAACAACTATTTTAAGTGCGTCAGGTTGCTTTGTTAAGATGGCTTGAACAGAAGCTGAGATTAGCAATATTAAATTACATTGCTCATTTTTGTGAATGTACGGTTGCTTAAATTTGAGTAATCGTCGCTTATTTACGATGCAATTGTACTCAAAGAAAAAACGAATAGGTTCAGGTACTCAATTTTCAGTAACTTTTTTTTACAGTATGTTCGTACATTATTTTACATGCACCCCAATGAATAGGCGGAAGTGATGTCGGGAAAAATGTACAGGATAAAAAATGGGATCGAACAAGGAATGGAATTCACCCGTGAAATTGGCTGATCTCCCTTCTTCCCCACCCCATCTCAGAATTCTTCATTATGCTTGATGTTCCATGTCCACAACGTATTATACAGCACCCCATATCAGGTCTGTTGCAAGGGGCGGGCCTAGACCCCACAATTTTAAAAGGGCCTACTTTCAGTTCACGAATCTGAGTTACACAAAGTAGAGAGCAAGTAACTGTTATAAAAGAAATTGGTTTATGAAAACTTATTAGGCAAATTTATGAATAAAACTACTTATCACCCATATCATCATTACAAACTGCCTCGCATTATTATGTTATATAAATTGTGACTAAATATGACACAAATAAGTTCCTGTATATATTTGCAGATATAACAAATATTATTGGTATTAGGTAGTATTTATACAAATGGTAACGGTATTTTATCGGACCAGCTTTTCTCTCTACACCCCCCCCCCCCCCCCAGGCCTGCCTATTCTTCAGGAGAATGATTTCTAGCCAATAACTGATAAAAATTAACTAGTCTTTTTTCTCATTGTCTTTGTTATATTTGGTAAGGTAATGGACGACTATTTTGCCTTCTTAAGAAAGAAGGCCCTAACTCCAAAAAGCAAAATTTTACAGGGCACAAGAAAACAAAAAAAATTTCCCCTGCATCAAAGTTTTGATATTTCAAAAGGGTTTTATTGTCTAAATGTAATTGTTTGCATAACGTACAACATTTTATTTTGGTGTTGGTTATATTTTCTTTTCCCATATAAGTTTATCATAATTTTCTATGCACAACTCATCATGGATTTAGGGCTTTTTAGTATTTATTTGCTATATAGGGCATTTTTTATTAAAAATCGCCTCGAATTTTTACAACCTATATAAATTTCGCTAAGGACAAATCGGAGAAGCTAAAATAATGAATTTCAAACACTTTGGAATTATAAACTTTTTCATTTTAACGGCATTAAAGTTGAATAATAAGTCAATAGGATCAGTTATGTCGTTTTGGAACAAGTACTTCCATTGATAAAAGACATTTTGACAAAATACATCGTCGCACTAGTACTACAACTGGATAACTCCGCAGGAAGATTAAGGTATTACACGCGATTACATCTATACCTTAATTGAAATTACATGTGAATATATCTTAACCTTCTTGAGGAGTTATCCAGTTGTAGCGCTATATAAAAAAAACAATTAAAAAATTATATTTTCTTGAAAGATAAGCATTTTGACGAAAAGAAAAAAAAAGAACAATTATCGTCAAAACTTTTCAAAAACTGAGGACAATAACACAAGACATAAGCAATTAATGAATCCGTCTATTATTAATTATCTGTCGTATTTATTTGTTATAAATGCGAGTTACTGTTAAAAGCAATAGTGTGGCTTTAACTGCATATATCACATAAGTTTTTGTTTTTTTAAATCCAGTAATATAGGAAGATAATACAAAGCAATAACAAATAGAAAACTATATATATGAATAATGTAGTTGCATTCCTACAAATACTAGAGTAAAATCAGAATCGGCAATTATTGTAGACATTTCTAAACACTAAAAAACAGCTAATAATACACTATAACATTCTAAATTAAAAGGTGCTCCATTAAAGGTAAATAGGGACAAAAATAATTTGAAAGTGTTTACCGTTCAAGTAGGAAAAAAAACTGAAATCCAACCACTGAAGAAAAGTTGCACATTTTCAAATCAAAGAATGAAATTGACATACCTAAAAGAGAAAAAGAAATCATTCATTTGGCACAGAGAAATCAAGATATGCATTATTAAACACAATAAGTAATAAGCAAAATTTACACGGCAATACCTTAAATTACAATGAACTTTAAAGTTTTCATAACAAGAACGTATTTTATGACAACAAATATTTAAAAAACAAAATTTTTTTAGTTAAGTGATGCTTTTACGTAATTCATTCCGACATTATAAATCCGTAGAAAATATCACGAAGAACATAATATTGATCTCGTTTGATAGGAAATTTGGCACTGATGCGTCTAAAATCTTGAAATAGAGTAAATCAAACAAGGGGAGGGGCGTAGATGGCTCGGGGCGTCAGTCGATACAGATTGTTTATTTTCTTTCTGTTGGCGACCAATTCATATTTCTATATTCTGCACAAATGACGTCATGCGTAAAATCCTTATGGCTATTACGATCGACTTGTGCATTATCACTTCACGTATCAAAGCTGGGTATTAGGATATTTATTTTTTTAAGTTTTGAAACAACATTAGACGATTGATGTAGTGAAAGGTAAATACCCTTAAAATAAACTTAAAATCAGGGTGTTTTATATATATATTTTTAACTATTTTTCATTGATATTGGGGAAAAACTACTCCCATAAAGTATAGCTTGGCTCCGGTTAAGTGCTTGTTGGGTAACGCCTATCAATGTAAGTTTGAGCGAATCAACAAACGAATTTCAGCGAGTTAGCCAATCAATTATCCGAATCATGTAAACAAAGAGTGATGTCACAGAGGACATTTATCCAGTACCTAATTATATCAGACTTGTCAAGTTTCAGACGGAAAACAACTCTAGTGTAAACATACAGTGTTAAGAAAACGCTCCAAGAAAAGGACTGGGGTAAAAAAAAAATTTCAAAAGCGCATTTTTTTTTTTAATAATCTCGACGACGAAAAAGCCTCATGCTTAATGATAAGTGACGATTAAGATCGCCTTTTAAGCACTGCGCATCAAATAACACCCAGGAAAAAATGTACAAGACGAAAAGAAACCAACAACACACAAATGACAGCACAAAAAAAACATCACAAAAAACAACTCAAAGGAAAAATAATAAATTTAATGGGACGGGGAAAAGGTGGATTCCGAAATCCAGGGGAAAAAGGCGTCGGACGAAAACCATTAATCACAAAATTAACCGTGGCGTTTTAATTTGCACTATTAAAGACAAATTAACACCGGCGAGTGAGAAAACACGTTGCTGAAACATAATCCAGGCATCGCACTCACCCCTTCTGCTCCCAACACAAATAAAAAAATCTTTTTGGGGGGAGCAATTTATAAAACGTTTACTCGTACGAACTATCGCGCTGTTTTATTTTTTTTGTGCCCCCCTCAGCTTTCAAAAAAGCCACTTCTCCCAATGACTTAACTTTTTTTTTTTTTTTTGCTTTTCCCCTTTTTACACAATCGTTTGCTAAAAGGAGGGGGGACATTCGTTATTCAATTATAAAAGCCACAAATTATAATAATAAGTCGGACAAAAAAAAATGAGAGAAATTAAGTAAGAACAATAAGCAACCAGGAAAAAAAAATCCGGGTTCATAAATAATAAAAAACTGGATTTTGGAAAAACTGGAAGAGAATTATCGTTTGCGAAATACCTTTTCGCGGGAGATAAAAAAATATTTCGGTATAAGTAATTGAGAAGGACAGACAAACCATTTTTTTTCACTACAACTAAACTCCACTCTGGGTAAATTTATATTCAAAAGGCAAATGCCGGGGGCCATATGTTTCGGCAGTTGTGTCAGTAGGGGTAATGCAATTAGAGAGATGTTTTATTTTAGAAAGAGGTTATTTTTTCTCTGCGATAAAAAAAAAAACCTTGTTGAGTGTTTTAAGGCAGGGATATTAATTTTAATTTGCATTTAGAGGTTGTGAAAACTAGGGGAAGATAACGATTAAGGCGATGAAGGGTGCGATAGACATGGGTGAACGCTTCTAGTGATTTATTGTTCAACATCAATGCTTTTACAAAATATAAGGGTACTTATTTTACAATTTTTTTTTATATAAATTACTTTTTAATCGAAAGTCAAGCACATTGAAATAAAACATTTGCCAGACACTTTAAAAAAAAGCAAATGTCAATTTAACATAAATTAGGCAAGATAATTTAAATGGAGTTAGAACTTCTTATGGTCAAAATTTCTAAGGGAAAAGTGGGTTAATTAAGTTACTAATATTTTACATCGTTATAAAAGCTTTTATTGGATAAAAATATAAAAGGAACAAAATATACACATATTCTCAAGAAACAATGTGGGTGATATTATTTTACTAGTTATGGTACCCTTAGTACAGCTATCTTTACAAAGATAATGAAGGAGAAATGATAGGCCCTAATGCAGCGCACAAAAGATTCCCCTCAGCGCAATGCATCTTGGGATACCGACAACAGTTTCGTTATACGCAGAACTTGAAAATCGGTCAGAACACACAAAATAACTCATCAGCGTTATACATCTTGGGATACAGATTGCTGTGCAGAACCGGTCGGCTATGCTTCATATTCTGGCACTTTTAAGGCTTCTCCATTCCCCTCTTCCCTCCCTGTATATTTAGGACAACCCTTGGAACACCCGGTAAAAAAATTAGACAAACGCGGATACATTTATAAAACACTAAATAAAATTCAGATGCCAAATATTATTTTGATGGTTATACAAATATATATTCAAGTATTAAATATTTTATTTTAAATAAATAAAATTATTTACACTGAAAAATATATATATATTTTTTTAAACAGCCAATTAATGACCATCGCCTAACAATGTGACCACCCTTATTTCCAGAGATAGATTTTGATTCGTCACATACATGCAAAACCTCAAGTGAATAAAACCCCACTTCAAATTGATCGCTAGAATAAAACTGGTGTGTAAACACATTTTCATAAAATAACGTTCATATTCAAAACACATTAAGCTAGACGAACAACCAAAAAGCTCGTTTCTTTGAATGGAAGCGAATTACAAAATCACCTCCGATTAAACTTTTTCCCCAACTCCGCCACAACACGAAAACTTTTCCGTGTGTCTTTTTAAAAAAAAAAAGAAAGAAAAAGAAAATTCTCCCTGTTTTTCGAAAAGATATAAATGCCGCCATTCTTCTTAAGCCTAACCATGACTCTTACGGCGCCATTTCTTTTCTTCCCTTTCACACTCTTCGTATCTTCCCGAGAGTGGTCTTTTTAAAACCGATTCCTCGATATACATTTATATGTTCTCTGGTCTTTCCCGCGGTTTTCTGCGGGAAAAAGGATGGCGTCTTCGTGTTTTGTTGAATCCACAAATTCATTTGGAACGGGGTTCCGGATTCTTCTGGGGTCGTTTGTTCGACAAGGGAGACAAGGAGGTATTAATTCCGAGTTGGTACACTTCCCGCTTTTGTTTTTAAAAAGTAGGCAATTTCGAAAGGGGAAATAAAACTTTTATATATATAAAAAAAGCCCTGAGAGAAACTGTTTTTTAAACGTCTTGGATACGACAATAACTATTAAATATTTTGGGAGTTTTTAAGTTAGTAGAAAAATTCAATTACCGTATTTTCTTTTATTTCGCGATATTATTGTCGATATATTTAAAAAATGGTGTATTTTTTTGCTGTAATATTCTTCAAATGAGCCACTGTTAAACAAATAAACTCGTAGCCATTTTGATTTTTATCATAGTAAAAAAAATATTCAATGCTCACAAAGTTGTCACGAAGTGCTAATTTAAGCACGGAATTCAAACAACGATCAGAAATTTGTGACCACCCTGTATTCAAGTTCGTTGTACAATTTGAATAAATATCGATATTAAGACCCAAGTCATGACAAAAAAAAATATAAAACTTCAATGAAGAGTTCTTCCAAATACAGAGAAGGCATTGATTGGTCCTTCCTTAAATAGCTATTTTAGTTCATTTCAAGAAAAAAACGTATAAAACTCCAAAAAACCCGGGGTCAAAATTGTACCCCCAAAAATATACTTTATATTGTTAATATATACTTTACATGGCTATCCCTCGCCTGCAGCTTAAATGATCTATGTTGTACGAATTTTTTATATACATAGGCCAGTTTAGTCAAGGCTAGACAAAAAGAAGGATAATAACTATGACTAAAATCACAATCATTGTATGAGACGTTCGGAGCTAAATTGGATGGAAGTCCATAAGTTATAGTTTTGAGATAATCGAGGTAAAAGTTTGTTAACACTAGTTGAATCCTAAAGTGGTTTAGAGGATAATAATGACATCTATATTCGAAAATAACAATAGCCATGAGCTTGGTTCAATGTGGCTTTGAAAATATACATCATTAACATGTATTAATCCGCAACCAATAATTTTTTTTTATACTTTTGGTCTTGATCCTCTTTAGCTCTGGTCGCTTCATACGTTAACTTTTGTAAGCGTAAAGAAGATTTCGAACTTGGGCTGTTTTTCAAACTTTGGCCGAACTTTAAAACCATCACAAAATTATTATTTGGATAGGTTGGTTTGATTAAAAAACATCGCACTAGGGCTGCACAGTGGGCTATTGGCGACGGTTCGGGGCCTATCTCGAAGGAAAGACCCGGGAACGATGACTGGTATTTTAGAACCATGGTCAGATGACGAGCACAACACCTGAATAAGCACCCAACGCCTTCAATAGACACACTAGTACTGAGTTGCCCCCCACTCCCCCGCTCCCAGCAACTCGGCCATATGCAGGCTTTCAATAGACGTCGGGACTTTGGACCCCGATCAAATTTATCGTGCACCAGTCCCGTATACACGCCGATAACTTTTGTGGATGTTCTGGACGACTTTTCTAGTATTTTGTAGTATTTTGTATCTGGCAATCAATACTTTTTTTACTTTTCTTTGTCAAGTCCGTCGCGCAGGATTGCACTAGGAATTCTCTGATTCCCAGCTGACGCCTTTATCCACTGGGCCACGGAGGGCCCCTTTTATTTGGGGACACAATGTTTGTGCAGAGAGAAAAACCAAAACTAAATCTACAAAACTAAAACTAATATCTCGCGTTGGCCAAAAAAAATGGACACACCAAGACTCTTTTATTCATCGATAAAAAGTAATAAAAGGAGACAGTTTTAACGTATTTTATAGGGATAATTTAACACGCAAGAGGCAAAAAAAAAGTTTGAGAATTTCTAAAGACTGAATAAATTTTAGAAAATCACAGAAACTCTTCAAATGAAACAAAACTATTTAAAAATTCGAGATTAAAACGCAAAAACCGCACAAAATCCCCCCAAATTTCGGCATATCGTTTGGCGCTCAACTTTTCTTCCTATGAAAAGTTAAAACACCCATAAGAGAGAAAATCCGCTTCCCAATTTCGAAACTACCGAAGAGGGGATTCCAACAACCCACATAAACCCAGGCGAATCCACCTCAATTGCATTCAACCCTCATTACTTATGATTAACAAGGATGCAATAATAACAACGTTTGTGCAATAACGACGCGAAAAGGAAAGAAAAAAACTTTTCAGTGGCGCACCCTGCATGTTAAGTGGCGTCGGTGTCAGTGCATTACAAGGCCCCTTTTATTGGTACTTCTGCCACAAAAGCAAAGGACCATTACGTTTTAAAAGAATAATTTCATTTTCCCAACTCCCAATTACGGCAGTGTGAGGAGCGGGAGGTTATTAATTCCAAACCCCCTTCCCCCCCCCCCCCTTAAGTTTTGCTGTTTTGCGTAAAAATGGCGAGAATTGGCGCGATAAATCTTGTTAAAAATTCACACGGTCCCGCTTTTCGAATGCGGCAATTATTGTTATTATTATTTGCTGGGGCGAGGGATTTTTCATTTCGCTTTTATGGGCCATGAGAGAGACCATTCTAAAGGGACCGCCAAGGCGTAAAAATTCGATGAAATCAACGGTTCGGGATCTATTCCGAAGACAGACCCGGGAACACTGCTTCGTATTTTTGAACCGCGGTCAGATGAAACCCTGAGCTGGCACCCCACGCATCTGTGTAAGTGTGGAGTGGTTTCCATCACGACAGATTTAAGATGAACCAGTCCCCTATACATGACGGATGTTATAATGGATGACGATGAACACATCTAGGAACCATCCATTCGCTCTCAAAGTTGAGGTTCGAATCCCCAAAACTCAGATTATGAGTCGAGTGGGGCCATCCGCTGTCCGAGAAAATAGTTGTGAGCAGATGGGATTCTAACATGACGTCACTTTCACTTGGCGTAAAAGTTTAATTCAGTAAGTTACGCAGGTGTTAACAAGTTTCCTTGAAAACTTTTTTTTGTTAGTCCATGAAAGTTATTAAAATTTTTATGACATCATATGACGTAAAGAAAGAAAGATAGTGAGAGACGTTTAGAAGAAATGTTTAAAATTTCGACTAATCATATTTCAATACAATTTAATAAAGAATATATTCCACATTGTTCTAGATTTTGGGCTAATAAACATATTAAACAGGTACACTTTTCATAGATAAACATTCAATTAAAAAAATGAATAGTATATTTCAAGAACATAATTATTAAATGTAAATCAAAAATTAAATTTTTCTTTATTTTAAAAGCAAATACTACTTCAGAGAAAAAGAATTTATAACAGTAAAGGAGGAAAGAATAATTGAATGATGTACAAAACAAATTGTATATAGATAGAACCGTTTAAATAAAAGAGATATATGTACCTCAGAGCTTGCCAGACGAGCCATATCCAAATTTGGCGATATTTCTTAAAATCCAGATTATGCCTTAAAAGTTCGTTTATTCGTTTAATATCGAACCACACCATCAAAATTCACTCCACTTTTTTTAAAGCATTTAGAGAAAACAATAAAAATCCCAAGTCCAAAAGCTTTAGTTGATAATAGGATTCAGTTTTTTTTTCCTTTTCTGTAGAGTTGGCAAAACGGTGACTCTGAGGTACAGATATTCGGAATATTAAAAACTAGACTATATTTAAAATAATGATTACTTATTAGACATCCATTATTATTATTATTATTTAAATATTTTTAAAAAAAACTTTTTATCTGAATAAATATTCACGCTTCTTTCAAAAGTGGAAAAATCAAAGAAATCAAGAGCACTCCTGTCACGCCATTCGATCCCAAACAACTTTCCGCACCCAGTACTAGACCCCCCCCACCTCCACAACCAACACGAGATCTTGAGAAACTCCCTTCGCTGAGCCCTAATTAAGTGCACGTCGCACGTCTTCCCTACCCGGAGAAAACAATGCACGGCAGAAAAGAAAGGCCCAAAGCATGCTCATCCCCTGATTACCCCCCCAAACAAGGGAAAAGAGCGGTTTTTTCCCCTACCGAAGAGGGGAATCGGGTCGAAAAGCAGCAGAGGAAAGTGATTTACGCGGGCCAAATTTGCGAGAGAAGGGGGGTAAATATGACTCGTATATATTTCACATCATAATGTCCTGGCACACACACACACACACACAAGGGTCTGTTGGTTTTTGTGCTTCGTTTGCATTTGCACGAGCACATTTAATTTTAAGAGGGGGGGGGGGATGCAATTAGCACTTGAATTTTATGGCGGAGAAAGAACAGGCGATGAGAGGATTCTTGATGTAGTGTTCGATATTCCACAAACGTGTTTCGATTTTTTTTTTTAAAGTTAAACTGTTTTAGCGAGGCTGAATGCCCTCGACACGGAAATCAAAAATGAAACGGAAGGGGATGTAGTAGCGCATGCGTACAAGTCAACTACAAGTTTAAGGTCGGTGCGTCAGTTGTTGTGTACTGCGTGTTTTTTGTGGAATATATATACAAAGTATTTAAATAATTAAAAGTAAAATAATCTTGATTTTTGGAGAATTTTAAAAATGTGTCGTTATTGGGCTCGTCTCGATCCATTATATTAAGTTATTAAATTTAACGAATTTCATATTTTTGTTTTCATCAAGAAAATGAAATAAATCCATTTGGTCCATTGCAAGACCAAATAAAAGAACATTTTCAGGAGAACAAAAAATTATCTAGATCGCGCCATCGGAACTTTCCGGTTTGAAAATATCCTATAAAAGCTCCAGTCTATTTAAACACACATTTAAGATATTAATTAGAATAAATTAATTTTGGTTGTTTTTTGGCCTGTACAATTTAATAGGTAGTGATTTCCTATTTTAAATAATTCGTCCACATATTGACAAGTATGGCTTTGTATATTAACACGCCTATTAACAAAAAAATAAATAAAAAGCTTTTAAACCATACAATCCTAAAAGTGGCTTTCTTTTTTTTTTTCAAGAGAAAAAACCTATCTTCCAGAAAACACTCGTCCAAGGGAAAAACCAACAAATCAGTTTCCCTCCCAAATATGAAAGGGGACACGAAAGTAACAATGCACGTTCACCAATGCAGGACATTCCTTTAAAAAAAATATACAATAATAAGAACAACAAAAAAATGGAATGCTACCCCGGAAAAATCTGGAGGAAATAAGACTTTCCCCCCCAGATAAATAAGCAGGGCAGGGTAAAAAAAAAAAGTACAGGAAAAAAAAAAAGAGAAAACCATTTTGTTTTGGAAAATGCAATAGAGACTGTCATGTGTTCTCAGTTTTTCCATTTTATGATACTGACCATCCGCCACACACTTACATGCATCCGGGGGGCTTTTATTCGGAGAGACGGGGCAGCGATGCCAGATTTGGCGGAACGTCGACAATATGGCTATTTTGGCGGTGAGATGTCTTCAAAATTAATGGGGTATCTACATAGAAATATCGTGTTACGCTTTTAGGGTGATCCATTGCGATATTATAACTCCGTGATAAATAGCTCGAATGACCGCGACAAGTTAAAAAAGGATCCACTGATTCGTGAAAAATCTTAAAATGTAGTGCCTGCGATGTCAGCCGGAACAACTTGTTTATCCTCCTTCTCGAACACGACCAATTGATATTTTCTGCTGAAATGGCGCTTAAAGTAGAACTCTTTTGGCCGTGCTATAAACACAGCCACACTTAATTTTTGTTTTCTTAAATCCTTCACTAAAATGTTTGAGTTTTAAAGTGAAAGTTTAAACACTTTTAAAACGTTTTGTTAATTTTAGCTTCGCCAAAATCCGTTTTTATTTCTATATAAGAACACATTAACAAATTTTTTTAACTATTCATATAAATTAGGATGTTTTTTAGAAATTCGTATGAAATTTTAACGAATTTAGGACCTTAACTTTTTAGCGTTTTATTTTTATTTGTTTGGTGTTAATGAACATACTTTTAATTATTTTTCCAAAACATATAAATATTTCAAAAATCTAACTACACTTCGAAAAACAGATACGACTGTCCAGAAATTTGGCGATTTTCCACCCTTAACTTGGCGATTTCGAAACTACAGAGTCGGCAGTCCTACCCCCGGTACACAAGGTTCTTTTTTTTCGTAGAGAGATAAAGTCCGTTGGTCTCTAAAACGTACTTCTCAAAATAAAAAGCAACACAAATATTTCATTTCTCCCCCTCTTTCTGTAGAGGGGGGGTAACAACACATGTAATGTTGAGAGTGTGTATGTTTATTGTCTTGTGAAAGCATAAAATCGAGTCTTCCATTCATATAGGGGGGGGGGGGTATAGGGAATACGAGATAGGGTTAGACCAGCGGTGGGGTAACTGTGGTAGACATATGTTCTTTCTGGACTTGCGGATATGTTTGAGGAGTACACAGTAAAAGCTTACAAGTTGTTGAAACCGCTCAGTGCTTTTATTTCGTTAATTTTCTAAGTTTATGTGAGTTTTATGTATATTATGTGTTACAAAAATTTAATGTTCCTTCAAGAATACCCATAAAATAAGTCAGCGTAAAACTTTAAACAACATTGTGAAGGTTTTTTCATAGGCAATAGCCCAATTGCGGCCGAAGGGAGCCGGTTTACCATATTCTCAAAGAAGAAAACAATTGTTTATCGCCCACACAAAAGGTTGCCATGGGCCGCAATTGGAACTTTCCGTTTTCATACAGGAAAACTGCAGAAAGATCTATTAAAATAAAGGTTTTTCTTTCAATATCTTTCATATAACTTGCAAAAATCTTAACCAAACTGCAAGGCAGACTTTCAATTTTGAAGCATTGAAATTATTGAAGGTTTTTAAAGGTTTTATGCAGAAAAATTAAAACACTTTTTTAAAAAAATCCATCTTCTTGTTTTGCATTCCTTTATAATAAAACCTTCAACATCACAATTTTTGAAGGTTTTGAGCTGACATTTTTGGCTGGGTATTTAATAAGCTTTTTCGTAATTTTTTTTATGCTTAGGGAACGTCCAGACGAGCGTGATCCAATCACAATCTACTCTGAATTGGCATGTGGCAAAGAAATAAATATTATTGCTTTTGGTTTAGTTAAGCTTCTTTTTTTATATCATCCCCCAATATCGGAATGCACTGATTGAAAAGAAGATTAATATGAGCTTGTTTCCCTTTGCAACTTGCATATGTTTCCCTTGCAACATGCGCATGTATCCCTTGCAACATGCGTGTGTTTTGCTTGCAACGTGCGTGTATGTCTCGCTTGCAACATTCGAATATTTCCCTTTGTAACATGCTATATTTTATTGCAACCTGCGCTTGTTTCCCTTGCAACATTTATATGTTTCCCTTTGCAATATACATACGTTTCCCTTGCAACATGCGTGTGTTTCCCTTGTAACATTTATATGTTTCCCTTTGCAATATACATACGTTTCCCTTGCAACATGCGTGTGTTTCACTTGCAACATGCGTGTATGTTTCCCTTGTAACATGCAAATGTTCCATTGCAACATATGTATGTTTCCCTTGCAATAAGTGTATGTTTCATTGTAACATGCGTATGTTTTCCTTTGCAACCTGCCTATGTTTCCCTTTGCAACACGCGTATGTTTCTTTTGTAACATGCGAATGTTTCATTTGCAACATGCATGTTTCATTGCAACATGCGTATGATTCGCTTGCAACTTGCATATGTTCCCTTTGCGACATGCCTGCATCTTCCAGTGCACAACATTGATAGCACATTGAGAAAGTATGAAATTACAGTTGTAAGCTGAATTACAGTAAATAAAAATTTAATCCAGAAACAATTTTATTCCGAAAAGTCAACAAACGTTTATTCCTTTGCTTTTATGATTTCTTTTCAAGAACTTTAAAAGAACGTTCTGCGTTTAAAAAAAATATTATTTGAATAGTTCACAATTCATACTAGTAAAATTCAATTATTCGAAGTTTATAAAAGCCATTATTTATAAATACTACGTGTAATGTTGCAATGTATTTGATACATACATACAACATCCAATCCACAAAGCTAATCTGTAGAAAAGTCGCATGTGAAAGGATACGATATGCAAGATTAAAAATGAAAAACAATAACACAAATTAAAATTGGCTGAAAACATTTTCGGTTGCTTGACATATTAGAGTTCCAAATTCCTCGGTAAAACCCATATGCTACTGTACAGAAACCGAGCTAAACATCACATGCCTTAAATTTTCACAATAAATGAAAACAGCTTTAAGCAACCGTTCTGAGGTTTGATGCATTTCTTGAATTACAAAAATGGAAATAATTGCGAAATATTCAAATTAAATTGTATAAAATTTAAATACGTTTATAAGATAAACGAACAAGAAAAAAGAGCGGCCGCCATTAAGTATTCAAAGAGCTTCGTTTTAAATTCATCGTGGAATCAGCGCATAATTCAAATAGGAAAATGAATCAAGAGGGGGAAACAGATTGGCTTTTCCTCCATGATTGAATTCGAGGAAGTTTTCCGGATTCTAAGTAAATAATACCTTCCAAACAAATTCTTTTTTCGATGTTATATGCACCATTCCAAATTAAAAATAGAACGAAAGATGGCTTCCGATAATAGGATACAACAGAAATAAACTATATATTTAAAAAAAAACTCATTAAAAACGAGAGCGACCATCTTTAGAATGGAAAAAAAAAAGTTCAATCAAACGAAAGATCTTCTGAAAAGTCATATTTAAAATAAAAGCAAACTCAGGTAAATAAAAAAAAATCCCATAACAATAAAAATTGAAAGAAAAAAGAAAGTTAAAAAAAACCAGTCATATTTAAATAATGATGGGTCGGAATTTTCCCGGCGAATTTCTCTGTCGACAAATTAACTGCCGATGCGATAAAAATGGAGAACTATTTAAATATTCGTCCGGAGAACATTTTAAAAGCGATTAAATGTTACACACACTTCAAAAGAGAGCCGAGTTAACTGCCATCTGTGAAGGGAGCGACTCCTAAATGTCGCAATTAGTCGCCAGAGGGCACTGAAGTCTTAATTTACAAGTTGATCGCCTTTTCGAGTTAAAAACGATGATGTGGAAGGTAAAGTGTTAGTAATAATGAAAGCGTAAGTTGATTTGGGATAGCACATTCATTTATATATATTTTTTTATTAGAAGCTTTGAAAAAAATAATCAAATTCAATAAAAAAAGTGAAAGTTTTTTTAAATATTTATTCTTTTAATACCTTTTTAAATATATAAATAATTATGTTTGTATTTTTTTAAAGATGCAACTTTTTTTTTTTTTTTGTAGTTCTATTTAGCAATTTTTAAATCTTTCGTTGTTGTAAAATTAATTAAATCAATGGTGATTTGCTGATTTTAAATCTATCTGATTTTATTTTTTGCCTTGTAATTCTCAATAAAAGATCAGTAGTAGTATGAATACTGATTAATAAACATGTCGCGAAATAGGAAAAAGTGCGGCTTGAAATTCACTATGTATTTTCGATCAACGTCTTTTAAAAAGAATGATAGATTTTAACTGGGGGATTTCATTAACCCTCACAGGAACATGTTCTTTTTAGGTCTTTTTTAAATCACAAATCAACCTTTTGCATTCCGAGAACATCTTTGACACGTGCGTTCTTTCTACGGAACAGTTATCCCTCTTTCTTATCTGTTCTTTCCCCCAGAACTTTGTATGCTAATAGATTTGGGGGGAATTTGCTGGAGCTAACCCGGCTCTTCAGATAGTCTCCACGCCGAGTGTTTTGTCAATATCTTCACCGTGGCGCTATCTAGCGGCTTTAGTAAGAAGCCATTTTTACTTCAAGGGGTGAGAACGGGGAAGGAGTTTTTTTTTTTCGAAATCTTTTGCAGACAGTGACTTTCCTATTCTTTTAAAGGTTAAGTGTGCAACATTTCATTTCGCTCAGAATAAAACTGTAGTTTTGTTCAAAAAACAAACCCATAGACGATTTTGTTTATTCTTTTTGAATGAGTTAACCAGTATAAGAGTAATGGAAAATTTAAATCAAATGTTTGTTGTTTCGTAAAAATTATTTTATATCTTAAATTCGAGTTTCGTCAATGATAGAAACGCACTAAAGGTTTTTTTTTTTTAAAATGGTAATGATTTAAATGCTTCCTGCATGACACACTCCAATCACAGAAGAAAAGACATCACACGCACCCCCATAACAATAATAAAAATAGCAAGACACCAAATAAAAATGCAACGCTCGCAACTTCATTACCAAAGGGGGGGGGGGGGGGGGGGGTGGCCCCTTATCAATCATAAGGGTGCGACAGCGCGTCGCGGCCATCTTGGATTGAAACAGGCCAAAACACACGCCGAATGTAATTGCCATCGATTCGGCTTTTGGCGCTCCATAAAAGCGCGATTACAAGTGTCCTATGAAACCAAGTGAAGAGACCCTCCTCCCCCTTCTCCCCTCCGGCGTGTGACAGACGCCCACTATTTTGATGGATCGGCTCTTCAAAATATTCCGGTCGGGATTTCGCTTTGTGTTTACAGTGTTGCCGCATTTAATTGTTGCCGAGACTTTTTGTGATTATTGTTTGGAAATTTTTCCCGGCGGCCTATTACCGTCCTCATTGGAGAGACTCCACAACAGCCAAGTAACGCCTCGTTGTTTCGGAACCACGGTCGGATGAAGAGGAGAACACCTGAGCTGGCACCCGACGCAACCTCAATAGGAGTCGGGTGACTGGACCCACGATAAGATTTAAATTGTACCATGTGGATATTTTTTAGACAATTTTTAAGAACGAATCTGGCTTAGAGGAACACAAGTTCGCCACAACCTGTCAAGTCTCCGTAAATATTCGAACTCGACATCCTTCGATTACGAGTCAACGTCTGGAATATCGGATTGTACGATGCACAAACAAGGTCTTCAAACGGAAATCCCGTTGGTTTCAATACACATTAGAACATACCAAGCTTTGTCAGTAGCTACCAAGCCCTTAATGTCATTAACATGACCCACATTGTAATGTATCAATAATTAATAACTAATATTCTTAATATTCTGCATGTTTTGAGATATTTTTTTTAATATTCGAACAAATTAAACAGAATAAATGGCGATATTTGTTTACCTAAGTTAGTAATGCAAGTTTTTTTAATTGTAAATTTAATATCAAACTATTTTTTAAATGTTATCTAATGTAGGCGATATTTTTTGGGTCAGACCCCAAGTAAAATTTTAGTAAGAACGACTTCAAAGGAAATGAATGACGAGGCACCATCAAATAGTTGAATTATAGCTAAATGGCTATAAAAGCTATGACGTCATATTGTTACTAAGTTTTAGATAAGCCAATTTTTGAAAATTTTTGAAAATGTAATTTTTTTTTTTACTAAAAATACTTGTGGAACTGAGGTAATATGTGGAGAACATATGTAATCCGTTATCGTTATTTTCCATTAAACCTGCCAGTAATGTGGTATTACCGTTTTTTTTTTTTTTTTTTTTTTTTTAATAGCGTTCAAGGCAAAAACGAACTATGATCGCTTCCCAGTGGAAATTACGGGAAAATGGGTTAGACTGATATTGCTTCAGTAAATTCGTATTCTGTAAGAAAGTTTAGTATCATAAAATGAGTTTTAAAAAAAATGTGGGTTGGGCCATTTTTGCGCTTACCTACTCATATAGGAATTGTCTTCATCAGATATCTAGTTAACCCTTTGGGTACATTTGACGAGTGAGACTCGTCATCTGCTTACTTGGGCGAAGTGACGGGTCTGACTCGTCATCTGAATTTAAGAAGCAGGCGTTGATGTTTGCGGCACTCCCGCCAGTGGGCATTGATCGCAAATAATTTGTTGCAGGGTCGGTCAAGAATGGGATCAATTGAACCTCACCAAATCCGTCCCATGGGCCATAAAAATCTTCAAATAATTCAGTACTCAAAGGATTAACAGTTAAATGTGTACAGCAAAATAAATTATTCTCGTGGTGGCTTCAGAGATAATTAACAAGACTAAATATTTTCAGAAAAGAAACAAGTGAATCCTTTTGCATTCACAAAATTCCAAAAGATTAACTCACTTCTTTCATGTTAACAATGTTCATGTTCTTCATTGGCGACACTCAAAAATGCGCACGAATGGAACTCAAGCATTTCTCCAAGCAACTAAACAAATCAAGACCAAAACAAATGTCTTAAATACTCACATCCCTTATTTACCTTACGATCCCGACTCAGAAATCTCACATTTCGCTACCCAACCCAAAACCAAACAAATGGAAGAGGGGGGGATCCCTAAGCCCCGGTCACAGCTAAGACCCGCTTTAATATTCAGATCCACGAGGAGGGGAGTACTGAGGCGGCCCCAAATCCCTTCCGATAGGCGCAAGGTGCGAGCCTCGATATCGAAACCGGTTATTAAGGGAGGGCGAAACGAATTGATACTTCGAAATTTCGGCCGAAAAGAGTCGCCGATTATCATAAGCCTTTCATTAAGTAGACTGAGGGTAGGCATTAGAAGTCGAACAGGGAAGGCGGCGGAATTAGAGCGACGATTAAATTTCGGGGTTGCGCTTTCTTAACGGAAAGGGCTTTTGTGCTTCGGTTTGTGGGGTCCTCGAAATCGACAATGGCGGATAAAGATTTATGGCAATGCTTAAAATAAGCCCATTTTTGAATGCGAGTCGGTGGAATATAATTTTAATTGTAATTTTTGTAAATTATGCCTTAAGGGGACACTGCATCCGAAAAATTGTAATATTATTGATTTTTTTTATTAGCTAAAATTGTAGTTTGGAATCTTCTAAGTATGTCTGCAAAATTCTAAAACTGTATATATGTTTTTTTTAACAACTTATTTGAGATTTTATTTCTTGTTATTAAAAAGATTTTATTAAGTTTATAAGCTAAAGCTTTTTATATTATTATTAATAGATATGTATATTTTTTAAGCATATTTTGTTGTTTTTGTTATTTATTACACCCAATCTAGATTATAGTAGACCATGTCCACCGAATCATTCACTCTCAGAAAGTCCATCACCAGGGCAGGGTTCTTCTCGAGATCTTCACGATTCAGCCCCAAGCAAGACAGAATATGCTTGAGTGAAGCCGGTACTTGCTCACATTTTAAGCATATTGTAAAATATGTGAATATTATACATTGACATGCAAATAAACTCTAGTAATTAAAAAAAACTAGTAATCGTGAAGTAAAACAAAAATTGAGTTTTAAGGAAAAATTTTGTGTTATTATGAATAAAGATTTATATAAAAATCAAATACATGTATTATACCATATTTTAATACCAATTCTTATGTATCATAGAACAAAAGGTCTGGGAAAAAATATAAACAATTAAAAAAAAAACTTTGAAAAAAAAAAACTTTCTTTTTTAATTTTTAAGTTTAATTTTTTAAATAAAAATACGAACAATTATGAAATGTGTGTAAAATGTTATTTTACATAAAATTAAATAATATACATTAGAGTTTTAATTCAAAATGTTGAAAATAAAAAGTTTAGAGATGGTATTGTGTCCTATTAAATGCAACGATGAAGGAACTATGAATAAAAATGAACTTCGGCGACAATCATTGTAAATCTATTATTCTTGAACATATAGGAATTTCAAATAAAATATAACACATTCGAATAAGATTATCACAATGCACATCTGTTCGATCTCATTTATTTAAGTACAAAGAGGAATTTTCAAAAAACCCAAATCAAATTTAAAAGCATGAAATGTCACACACACATTTGTCTAAAGGTATTATTCAATACATCAGTATTTACACCTATTTCTGACAACATTAAATAAAAAATGGGTCCACAATCTACATTAAATAAAAAATGGGTCCACAATCTCCATTAGTATACCAATTAAATATTTTTATTAAAACATGAATTAATAAAAACATGTTTCATAATAGATACCTATTATATGTATAGTATTGAATGCACTAACGAAGATTCACGTACAAATTGAATGTTTCCATGTGAAGATGCCGAAATGTTTTAGTATAATCAAATTATCATTTAACTACATGTTACTAATATACTATAATGTTACTAATATACTATAATGTTACTAATATACTATAATGTTACTAATATGATATAATGTTACTAATATACTATAATGTTACTAATATACTATAATGTTACTAATATACTATAATGTTACTAATATACTATAATGTTACTAATATACTATAATGTTACTAATGTTAGAATGCTGTGTCCTAATGTTACTAAAAGTTATTAGAACAGAATTTTTTTAGGGTCAGACAATTTCAGTCCCCAGAGCCCAGATGCAGTGGCATCTTTCGACTGTATCACTGAAGCATCTGAAAACAACGGTGGGCCAATTAATTTGGTTTACTGGACTGACCCATTCGTCTCTGCGTTATCAAAAACTACAGATCTTCTTGAGCAAACTGTCCATCCCACAGGATTCGCTGACACCAGCAGACAAACAAACAGCAACAAAAAGTCACCCTCCCCCCCCCCCCAAAAAAAAAAAAAATCCTTCCACAATAATTAGTTCTCGCCCCTCCTTCCCCCAAAAAACTTCCCTTATCCGGACTTAATACCAATCGCGATGGATTATGGGAAGTCCGCGTGACGTCAGCAAGATAAGGCCTGTTGCGAAAGAACTAAAGTCGATAAATAACTAAATAAGCAAGTAAATAATAACAAAGAGGGAAAAAGGCTTACCCCGAGATTAAGATCATTTGAAGGCAGGGGCACAGGGGCGCAGCAAGAAGCAGGGGCGGCCCCGTGGAGAGTTGGCAAGCCCGCTTATCAGTCGGTTGCGGACTCTCAAACAATTGGGCACACAGGGGCTTACGGCAATCACTAGGGGGACATTATTTTCCACAATTTTATCCTACCTTCGGCCCATTTTTTTCTTTCTATCTTTCTCTTCTGAGGAGAAAGTTCTTTTATATACTTTTTTCTTTTCTTCTTCGGTGATCTTTTTGGGAAGGATAGAGAGGAAGTTTTCCGCTGCTAATATTCTTGGCTAAATTTCAAGAATCTTCGTCTCTCTCTGAGGAGAGAGGGTAATATGAAAAGCAGCCATCGATCCGGTAAGAGGGCAAAAGGGATCTCGTAAAAACGTTTTCTCGCAAGAAAAAAAAAGCAGGTGGATTGCACCAAGGTCCCCATAGGTGGGTTGATTGTTAAAATAAAAGCTGAACTGGGACGTCTGTTCGAAAGTTTTTACCATTCCAGAAATTTACAAATAAAAAGTGTGAAAAGAATAAATTGCAATAAACGCAAATTAAATTTGCTTCGAAATGCGAAATTTATCATTTATTACGTCACGCTCTTTTTCATCCTACAATACCCGATAATTTTTGCAGTAAAAAAGTAACATATCAAAGTAATTAAAAGAAATTTCAGTATTTTTTTTATTTTCCTATGTCGCGCAACCACTGAGACCCCCTTCCCCTATAAATAATCATTTAATTTCCAGGGGAAACTGAGCGAATTGACCGTGACAGTTGTTGAGTAGTCCATTAACATGGAATTCCTGCTAAATATTAAAAGTCTACTTATTACCAGCTACAATATAGATATCAACCATCATGTATCAAATACAAATTATACCCCATCGAGAAAATGTTTATAATTTTTTTTTAAACCAGGGACACAGTAACTTGACAAAAAAAGGTTCCTGAACTGGCCTTTTTTTGTCAAAATAAACTATTCAAAAAACAAATTTAAATACTTTAAAAGGGTTTAAATAACAAAATGGAATCTCAATGAAAAATAATTTAAAAAAAACATAGTATGCGTCCGTCTATAGATGAAACAAAATATACGCAAAAGCGCCGTCCCTAATTTAATTCCCTGCTTTTAAACAAGGAACAAATGAAACAATCAAAAAGACAACATCAAAGCAAAAGACACAAAAAAACAAATAGAAGAAAAAAGAAGTCCCACTATTATTAAAAAAACAGAAAGTACAACATCAAAGTTTTAACCTACGGAGCCACGCCCCTTGCGCAACGCCATTCGTCATCATCACACGCTACCTGTGACGCGAACAGACGTCTCGTGTCACTGTGGCCAATTAGAGCAAATGGATGGCCGATGCGGCCACTTGATTGGCAGGCCGGGACCGTCGAACAAGATGGCGGCAGGATTTGAATTATTGTTGTGGGGCTGCTTGTTCTAAATGGGGCTTGACGCGAGATGTTGTGGGTATTCCAACGAATAGCGAAATAAACACGCCGCTAATTGCTTAAACCGAATAGATTACTTTGGATAGGTGGAATTTGTAGCGAGTGTTGTGAATTCTGACAATGAAAGAGCAAAAATAATTCTGCTGCCTATTGGAGAAGAATATATTATTTCAAGGAATATATTATTTTGCATCTAAAAATAAATGACTGTTATGACGTCACATTGTTTACAGGTATGAGAAAATTTGATTGGTCAACTTGTACAAACACGTTTGTTGATTCGCTTAGACCAATTTTGAGGGGCGTCACCCAACCGCCAATTAGTTGGAGCCTTACTATATAGAAAAAACCTAAAGATGTGCTATTATTTTTTCAGTATTAATGTATTGATCGAGTATAAATGGCAACACTTGTTTTTTTCACATTAAAGTAAATGTAATATTTCAAGTTTAAAACATTAGAAAGTCGAAAGTAATGAAATGTACCCACATTCTTTTCTGGTAAATAAACTAATTAAAATTATTATAACAATATTGCGATTGCAAATTAAAAAAAAATAGCTTTGTTATCTTATCAGCGTTAAAATATATATTTTGATAAAAATTTAAAATCTTTAATCACACAACAAATTTTTATAAAAATCATATATATTTTTTTTTATATTCTCTGCGTGATATTAACTGATATTTCACAGTATGATACACTTTTAATCGCACTATCATAAACTTTACGCATTAATATCATCAAAAATATGTGTTCATTGTATGTACGAGCCTCAAAAATGTTTGTTAGAACCCTAACTAGATAGGGCTTAATTTAGAAATTTCTATACTATAAGCACAACATCACTGATGGGGGAGGGGCCCTTTGGTAAAAAATAGTTTTGAAGAATAAAAAATTAGGGTAAATATTCTCTTAAAAAACTGCCGAAAAGTTATGTACATTTTCAATTATAATACCGAAATTTCCTACAATTTCTGTGTAATGTCATAAAAGTTGGGGAACCTAGCCCAGAGCCTAATGGTAATTCAACCTGGACACCAGGTGCAGTTAAGGAGAGAAAAAAATGCAAATACACACCCAAAGAAAAGACCTATCCCTCCCTTGATGTAATTTATTTAATAAAAAAAAATAAAGGAATAAAAAAAAAAGGGGGGGGGGGGAGGTGGTAAAATATCGTCCAGTGAGGAGGAGGAGGGGGTGTTAAGGATATCCGTTATGGATGACCAAGGGATGGCTCAATT
Source organism: Troglohyphantes excavatus (assembly GCA_963932185.1). Taxonomy (NCBI): domain Eukaryota; kingdom Metazoa; phylum Arthropoda; class Arachnida; order Araneae; family Linyphiidae; genus Troglohyphantes; species Troglohyphantes excavatus. The sequence goes on from OZ010673.1 coordinate 72,277,137, forward strand.
TATTCTCTGGAAAACTGGACATGCGTTTGGATGCAGACGAAGAGTTGTGGGTGACATCCCCCCCCCCCCCCAAATGATTACACAATGCACCCCGGAGGGGTTGTCCACCCTAATGGGATTTTGATGGTGGCCTGCAATTTTATGCTAGGAGAAAAGGAAAGTTTCAGTTCTGAGGAGTGGTTTTTTACATGCATGGCCGTTCTACACGGACGCAATAACTGATAAAAGGGCGCGAATTTTCGCAACTGACACTGCGATTGGTAGATACAAAACACTTGGTTTGAAAGCACTACACAAAAAGCGACACGCGTTTATCTCGTCCGTGTAGAATGGGCCTAAGAAATCTTATATGGGGAGGGGGGGGTGGGGGGGGGGGGGGAGGGGGGGGGAGGTGAAACCCATCGGGTGGGTTTTGATGTTATTTTAAGGTATGGTTTTAATGTTATTTTAAGATATATGTATTTTTTAAAAATTTACTGAGAGGAGTCGACAATGCAATTCGAAATGTAATTCTTTTTTCTAAGAAAAATCTCTTATGAAAATATTTTATAATATAAAATTAATGTAAATCCACTATCTCTTCTCGCCACTAAAACGACACTAATATTAGTCTATTGAAATAATTTCAGGCCTGCGATTAAAATTAAAATCTTAACACAAACATCTTTTTCGTTATCAAAGTTTTTTCACACTACAAAAACGTGAAAAATAATTTATTTCCACAGAAAATAACGTTTATTTCATTTAAAAAAATTATCCTTCCTTAATATTTTATTTAAAATACAAAATTCCAATTCAAGCGGCTCTTTTGACAAGTACAAAAACACTTAACAAACCCGCTACAACCAGAGAGTTGTAATATTAAATAGAGAGCGCCTTCAATACCAGACTCTCGTAAGGCCGCGGTGTCAACATCGAAAAGAAAAACTCACATCACGTGGTTATAGCGCTGCCACATTTGGCGTTCAGACATCTGCAGGAGTTTCAAATTTGGCGCACTTTCTTCTCTTTTGGTGATAAGGAGTTCTGTCCGTATCCAACTTTTTAACATATATGTACGTATTTACTTATTTTCAAACAATATGCGCTAAATATTTCCTCTTCCTTAACGAAACGAAAATATTTTATTTGTATTCAATACTCGAAGAAGCGAAACTCTTTATATTTCTCAGGTTTTATTGTTTATATTTTCTTATTGAAGTATACAAAACAACAATTGAAAGAACTTCGCTTACGGTAAATTTTTTACATAAAAACGTAATGCAATTATTTCAAAACTACAAAGTAAGAAAAATCTCCTTAATATATCTGTTACACTCCCTTAAATTGTGCCACTCGTTCAAAAAAAAAATGTATTTAAATACAAAATTAAACACAAAAACCATATTAATATACTTCGATCTCGTTTAGTTCTGAAAGTCGCCAAGGCCTGCCAAGTAATATTGGCGCATGAATGAATTGGCATTTCCACATATCACGTGGTTTCAATGATGGACACATGGAAATCAGCATTTTTATTCCTCTCTTTGTATCATTACTCTATGGCTACAACCTAAAATGAGGAATGAATGACACAAACCACTTCCAAATAAACGAGCAATAATAACAATAAAAAAAAAGTGACCACCCTAATCAAAGCAATAAAAATCCCCACAAAGAAAGACCCCCCCCCCCCCCCCCCCCCAACAGGTAACTCTAAAGAGAAGCAACATTTAAAATAGCTTCCTGTATTAAAATTTAAAAGGCATCGATCCCCCTCCACTCACTTCACTTCGGGCGATACTTAAAAGGGACGATACGAGGGAAGAATTCATTCATTAATATGCAAATTAATGACGTCACAGGCGATAAATTTTCGCGCCCGAAATCTTGATAATTTATCATTCCCAGGGAGGAGGGGTGTAAGGGGGGGAGAGGGGCTGTCCCCAATTATGGGGGTCGAACAGGGGGCGGCCCACCCCTTTTGACACCCACCGCTGAAGAGGGGGCGGCCCCTGTAAAGTCGGGGGGTCAGACGGATGAAAAATCGTGTTTCTCGTGTGTGTTGAAACCGGTGAAAGGGTTGTTCACGGATTGGAGTAAAGATCTCGTCATCGGAGGGTTGTGGGTGCGAATCTCGTCTTGTGAGTACAGCGAACTTGTAATCGGTTGGCAGAGACATTTTATTTCTTGTCGTCTGTCAAAACACTCGGCGTGTAGAAGGGACTATGCACATTAAGTCAGTCGTGGTCTAAATGAGAAGCTTATTTTCAAAAGGGAACGTTTTACTGGTTGGTATTAATGTTTTTTTCGATTCCCGTTAAGTCCTAGTTATAATTGTCGATATTTATTGAAAGTGATTTATGAAGGCAGCCTATGTAGGCAAGCAACTGCTCTTTTTATTCATTTTTAAGCACATGTATTTTTCAAAAATGAAATTTAGGTATTTGGAGCTATGGTAAGCATCGCGAAAGTAATCAAAAATGAGTATATTTTACTTATTTTTAAGTACAATTTTTAACAGTGCATCCATTCACAATCCGCCACTCTGATAATCGAAGACCCTAACTGAACTTTTCTTTCCGCTACCTTACGTACCTCCTGCACTCGAAAAATACAATAAAAATCTAATGAAAGGGATAAGGGTAAAGGAAAATAGGTTCTGCCAAACATCTATTTGTTTCCCAGGGAGACCCGGGGATCAAATACGTCAGAAACAATTCGCCCCAATGTGAAGCCCATAAATGAGAAATAAAAAAAAATGTAGGTCGATTTCTCTCAAAATAATCCTAATAGTAATAACAAAGGGGGGGGGGGGAGTATGTTCCTGGGATATATATATAAAGGGCTGCACCACTCGTAATTGCAAAGAGAGAGTTTATATGTGTGTGTGTTCAATGATCTCCCGGCCCATAACTCTCCCCCGGGACAGTTATGGTCCTTGTAATTGCTCAATAAATGTCAGAACCTTTTAATAAATGTCTCCTTTTGCCTTTGAGGGCTTCATTGATGGCGGCTCCTTCGTCTGATCGGGGACATCGGAAATCGAGAGCAGGTATTCGATGGGTCGGGGCCGACAATGGCTTTTGTTGTCCGAATAAAAACGGATGGAGTTATCTGGGTTTGGTTAATTAATTCGCAATAGAGCTGCATATTGGGGTACTACGACAGTTCGAGGCCTATCTCGAAGGAAAAGCCAGGAAACAATGCCTCGTATTTTTTAACCATAGTCAGATGACGAGCACAACACCTGAACTGGCACTCCACGCAACCTCAATAGGCGGCAAGACATTGGATCCAGGATCAGATTTAACGTGCACCAGCCCCGATGACATGCCGTAGAAAATGGAGGTAAGTTCGGATGACGTATTGTTAATTCACAGCGTAATTGGCAAATCCTCCGATTACAAGTTAACGGCATATTAACATTTTTGTCAAGTTTCTGGTATCAGCTGAATTCGAACTCGCCACCAGCTGGAACACACGGACTTATTTGGGGGAAAAGAACAAACGTGTTGTAATTGTGGTTGGTTGAACTTACGAATCACTAGACCTACACAATGGGTTATTGGCGATGCTTCGGGATTTATTCCGAAGGACAGACCCTTGAACACTGGCACGTCATTTTGAACCATGGCCAGATGACGAGGACAACATCTGAGATACCACCCCACGCACATGATGTAAGCGTAAGTACGTTTGAGCCACGACTGATTTAAAGTGCACCAGTCTCCTATACACGGCAAGTGTTCACCGATCACGAATTCGCTACACTCACTCGAGACACAAACCACGAACATGAGTCAAACCATGAGACTGCGGTCTGGGCCAACATATGTCAGTCGAATAAGGAACATTGCATTGCACAAGATTTGTTTTTTTTTAAGGAGAAAGAAACGTTCGATTTACATGAAAAACATTTTTAAAACAACCAACCGCCAAAATCCGAAACAAAAGTTTGAAATTTCATACTCGTCCGAGCTTACACATGAAAGGCACTGCCTAACATAGTTTTTCCTGGTCTATAAGATCTTCAATATAAAAATGAAAACAAAAATCGTGGTTTGGTTTTGTTCATTAACGTCGCACTAGAGCTGCACAGTGGGCTATTGGCGACGGTTCGGGGTCAATCTCGAAGGAAAGACCCGGGAACACATACACATTCACACACACATTCATACATGCACCTCGTTATTTTTTTTAGAACCATGGTCAGATGACGAGGACACACCTGAACTGGCACCCAACGCCTTCAATAGACGTCGGGACTTTGGACCCCGATCAGATTGATCGTGCACCAGTCCCGTATACACGCCAGTATAATTTGTTGGATATTCTGGACGACTTTCTAGTATTTTTGTAGCGAAGCTGGCAACCCTCCGATCGCAAGATCACTACTTTTTTACTTTTCTATGTCAAGTCCATTTCACGGATTCGAACCACCAATCCTCTGATTAGTAGCTGAACGCCTTACCAACTGAGCAACTGGGGCTCAACAAAAATCGTGAAAATTATTCCCTTTTGGACAACCATGGCAGCAGAAGAAACATGACAGGTGTTTGGAAAGGTTCATTTTTTGTAAAAAGTTCCATTGAAAAAGTATTCACATTCCTGCAATTGGGTAATTCACATAACCCAGAGTGGAATGCCACTTGAAAAGAGGAAGTTAGCTACCATAAAATACCGCCCCTATTTATGAGCAGACTTCCACTTCATTCTGCCAAACCTCATCCAGAAGCATCTCCTTCTCGGTTCATGGCCGAACTCGAAGTTAGTTATGTTCATTACACAATCCTATGAATCCTCATTAGGACTCGCTCTTCCTGAATCATCCTCATCTCCTCATAAAACACAGTTTACAAGACGGACGAGGAGGATATGGAATCATTAAGTGATCCCATGAGTCTCTTCGGCCGACGATAACGATTCATCTTTCGATAACTCTTCTGGGGAAGGCGTAGTGGAATCGTGAGTGATATATGAATGAGAAACAGAGTTATAATTCTTTTTTTTTCTAGTAGATATACGAAAATTTTGACCCCACAAAATGGCACTTGGAATAGAGTAGAGTAGAGTTTGGAAGAACGGTCATCTAATTAATTTTTTCCACTTGAACCAGAGCAGGGTTCGAAATAAGTGGTTGTTAGTCATATTTTGTAACTAAAAATTTCAGTTTAACGACCGTAATTTTACACCCGGTCGGCATTTTTGACGGGTAACTCTTTATAAATATTTCAGTTTGACAACCGTATTCATTTTTTACGTCTAACGTTGATTTTCAGTAACTGCCCTCATGCTTTTCAGTAATTTTGTCAGTAAGACCGTGATATACAAATGGAAACACGGTTTCTAACGTTACGCAAAATTAGCCTTGACGATTACAAAAATATCGCAACAGTTGACAACTCTGCTTAAGCAATTTAAATAAGCAGAGACTGATTTACGGCAGGGCATTCGGGGCACTTGCCCAGGGCACCTATTTTAAGGGGCCCCCAAAAATGATTTAATGCTAAATATATGTGCAAAAGTTAAAAATAAATTTACTAACAATTTTTTTAAAAATCAATTAAATTTAGTTTATAAAATTGTTTTGATCAATTTTTTTTAATTAATTGTTAATTATTTTGCGAAACTTCTACTATTTCATTCAATTAAATCAATTGAACTTTTTCAGCACATACATGATGTATGTCGCCTTTTTCATTGCGCTTCTCAAAGAAATGCCCTTTGGATCAATTGCAAAATTCAATTCATGACCAAAGCCATAAACAAACTGGGTTTACTAATTGCACATTTGGTACAAGAAAAAAGTATCCATAGTCGTTTACGGTTACTTTTCCTATACCAAATTTTCTGATATTGTAATCATGAGGTATTTTCTAACTATAAAATGGGTAGAACGTACGAATCTGGCTCAACTAAAAAAAAAGCTAAAAGGAACAGAAGCGAACGAATAAACTCTGTTGAAGTACCGACAATTAACGTTAAGTCAAATTCTCAAAAGAAAAAATTTAGCAGTTTAAAAAAAAATCAATTCTGAGTATTTAAATTTGCAATAAAGCTGATTGCTTACGTCATTTCGCATTGTGTGCCTATACATAAATTTAGCAGTTTTATTTTGAGTTACGTCGAGGGACCCCCTAATGTTCTTTTGCCCTGGGCCCCTAAGCTTGTAAGTCGGTCCCTGTAAATAAGTAGAACATTTTGGCAACCAAACAAAGATTGTTAGGTGCCAATGACATCTAACTTTTATCTCCTAATAGCGAACACTGTACCAGAGGTTACATATTACATATTACTGCAGGATTAATAGAGTAATCACGTGATAATAAAAGGATGTGTGTGTGGGGGGGGAGATCATTTACAGAATTCAGCGGCTAGCAACTCGAAATTTTTGTGATCACCAGTCGGGGCAGAAAAGGGCTCTTTCAAATTTCAATATATTGCGAGTAGTTTTAAACAATATTTACATATTGATTTAATTTTAACGTTAAAATATTTATCTTACCCAAATATAAAATCTTGCCCACATTAAAAATTTCGCAAGTGAAACTACAAGAGGCACTTCTTCGCTAAATCTGATCTGAAATATAAACATGAGGTGCCTAATAGCAATAGACGGTCACGTATTAACTACTTTAAAACTTAAAATTAGAATTCTTGTCAATTTAGAATTAATTCTTTAATTTTGAAAATCATAGGTGGATAATCATATTCTGGATGGCGACTATGAAACTTTCGCGTTGTTATGATTGTCCTATGCCGAATTCTACATTGTGAAAATTATCACTGAGTGTTAAAATACAGGATACATTTTCCTCCAACACACAACGTTTCCAAACCTTTTTAAAATAATAAAAGCCATCAAAGCCTCACCCCTCACATACAAGACACCGAAATCACAAAACAACGCACCCGACGACTTTCTTCCAAGTCAATACTCATTTCAACGCACAAAAGACAAAAACCAAACAATCAAAAATCCAACGAAAACCACTCCACTTCGAATCTCCACAAACGCAAACAACTCAACTCCTCTCGAACACAAACCCTTTCAAAAACCGGTAGAGAGAGCCCACCCCCAACCAGAGCTACAAGGGGGCCTCACAACAGCGTGTGGGGACGACAGCATCTGTTCGAGCCCCCCTACTTCCTACTAGCCCCCCCCCCTCCCCCCAATATCCCATCGCTTGTGGCCATGCGAATATTCTCTCAACCCCTTTAGGGGGAGGGGGGTTAGGAATCGAATTACTCGTCCCTCTCCCCCCTCCGCGCTCTCTGATTACCGATAATTATCATTGATCGTCCCTGGCCTTCCTCTTGGTCCGTTTCAGAAGGGAGAGTAAGTAACAAGACTGCCGTTCCTGGAAAGTTCGGCATCGCCAAAGTAAAAGAAAACCCCTCGCCAAATTAATAAAAAATAAATCGGGTGTGGCTGTGATCGGAGCACGGCCAGAAGGGTTTTTACACGACACGTCATTTTACCAGAGTACAGAAATCATCCGGATTGGTCGTCAATGTCACAGGAGATGTGCAAACTGTTACGTCTGACCGTGGTTTTCCCCACCCACTTGCTTAGCTCTATGATTTTAAAATCGCATTTCCTACGAAACGAGAAAAATAGTATGTCACTTGTTCTATTTGCCAAGGAGTCAAGTGTCGGAATTTATCCTCTTAATAGCTTAAAGTGATGTTTCTACCCTAACACATCAATTAGACGATTTTAAAAACTTTTAACGGCAAAGATAGTTTAACGTTGTCCAAAATGTAGTGAACTCTGCTGTGTTCATAATACATGAAATTAATAAGCAATTTTTAATAAATGAACTACATTGGAAGGTCCAATGCGTCATGACGCACAAGAACCCACCCCCAAACTATATATGACTTATGACTGCAGTTCTAGGCCCCCGATCTATACCGAAGGTTAACAGTTAAGCCCCAAACTATATATACAAGTTTATATCCAAAAGTTAGTAAAATTATGTTAATTATATATTATTTTTTAATTTAAAAACGCAATGAGAATCCGACACTCCCCATGTGTGATATATATATATATATATATATATATATTATAGCAAAACCAATGTAATAAAATTAAAATAATAGGAAACAATAGTTTTACAGTAATGAAAGACTTTTTAAAAACAGAAGTAAAAATATTATATCTAGCCTGTCATAATATACAAATGCTTGATCATGTCCACGGAATAAGCAGTATGTGTGGCGCATGCTAAATAAAATAGCCTCTGTGACGTTACGTTGTTCACAGTTCAGACTAATTGTTAATTTCTTGACTGGGGGTGGGGCAATTTGTTAACTTACCCAAACCAGCATGTTGATTTGTGAAACCAGTTCTAAAGGGCCGGTACCCACCTACTAATGGGATCCACACTATATAAAGTTATCAAATACCCACTTTTTTATAAACAGAAATAATTGATTGTCGCCAAATGGGCGATTTCTGTCCAACCCTGGGATGACTGGTACGGAAGGGGTTGAGATCACTCCCTTCTCCCCCCTCCCAGTTCAGAAATTAGTAATCTCTGAAAGCGGCTTCTGATGGGGGGGAGGGGGGGAGCGACGGTACACACGCACGGGACTAGGAAAGGGGATAAGGGAAAAAATAAAGCAAAACGGGATATAAAAAACACACCGGGAAATGGGTTTTAATCCAGCCCAGAGAAAGGAGAGCGGGATTGGGATTAATTGGAAAGATATCGGAGAAAAGGGGAGATCGAGATCGATCTGGAATTTTAAATTATTATAACTCTCCCGTTGATTTCTCGCTTGTTTTTTTTTTTTTTTAAATCGGGTGTGACTGCGACCAAGTACAGTCAGCAGTGCTTTACGCGAAACGTCATTTCAGCAGATTATGGAAATAGGGACTGGTCGCCAACAAAAACAGCAGATTTATGTCAGTCGAGCTATTTTTCGTGGAGTTTACATATTCGAAATAAAGGACACTGAAAGCGTCACAGAGAGTTTTTACCTGATAACCCATGTAGCTGATTTTACAGGCGTTTCACGTCAAAAATAAACACCCCTTCCCCTCCCTCTGAAAAGGAAAGGAAAAAATTCAGCTTAGTAGATTCGATACATTGAGAGTGTTCATTCGAAACACTGAACTAACGTTACTTTTTTTTCTGCGTTTAAACCGATTTGAAAAGTCAAATATGACCGAGTTAAAGAGTACGACTCGGATTTTTTTTTAATTCAATTCTTGACTTTCCCAAAATGTATTTGCTTTTTTGTTGAATTTAGACGTGAATACGTTTTTTCTTTCGGAACGGATACAGAGTTGCATAGTGGAAAACGACGTTTGTAAAATCCTTAAAAATCTACATGGTATCATCTTATGGAGATAAATTTCCTACCATCCTGTAGAAGAGCGTCAGCCGTGTCAACCAGGTTGGCCATTTATCTTCCCCCCCCCCCCCTCCCCCCTCTTTCACCTTTGTACCGCGTGGGACCCAAAAGTATTTATTACGAACCAAACCTTGTTGTCGATTTCAGGTCTTCCTGATAATCAAAGGGAAAGACAGACGCTCTTTGACTAGCTAAATTTAGCTAAGGAAATCATCTAAGGGCACAATTCCTCTCCACTAAAGCTCAACCAATTCAAACCCCTAAAGTATTCAGTCATTTTTTTTTAATTCAGCAATTTCTGAGCCTGTTGGATGTTTGAGGCTGTTTGCTCAAAGATGGACGCTAAACACGAGTTCAGTTCGAGAAAATTCGCAGCTTCTACAAAAGGAAAAGCCGGTTGGGTATCTAAGCAACAAAATACAACGTTTACTTGCTCGAAAATTTTCAATTAAAAGAGGAAGTCCGCTACTTATTTAACTTTCGGTTCAGTGATCCGGTGCAAAGCAAAGGGTCTCGGAGAAGATAACGAAATCTGCGAAATTCCCACTGTTTTGAGAGCCTTAAAAAATAGGGGGCGATCCCACCACTTTGGCACACTACACCACTCAAGCAATTCCACATCGAAGATCTGAGGAATCATCCATTTGCAGTTAAGTCCAGCAGTTCGAAGGATCGTGGAAAAAAAAACTACCTAATCTATTGCACCTGTTCTCTCAAAATAAACAGGAACTGCCTGTTATTTCTAAACTCGCTAACCCAAATACTAGAACTGAAGAGCTAGGCTGACTCCAGTTGTTTGGTATGATGCGTCAAATAGCGATTTGGTTAATTAACGTCGCAGTGGAGCTGCACAGTGGGCTATTGGCGACGGTTCGGGGTCATCTCGAAGGAAAGACCGGGAACACATTCACACACACATTCATACATGCACCTCGTTATTTCAGAACCATGGTCAGATGACGAGGAAACACCTGAACTGGCAACCAACGCCTTCCATAGACGTCGGAACTTTGGACCCCGATCAGATTGATCGTGCACCAGTCCCGTATAGACGCCGTTCATTTTTGAGGATGTTCTGGACGACTTTTCTAGTTTTTTTTTTGTAGGAAGCTGGCAACCCTCCGATCACAAGATCACTAATTTTTACTTTTCTTTGTCAAGTCCGTCGCCTAGGATCCAACAAGGAATCTTCGTATTCCCTGCTGACGCCTTTAACCGCTCGGCCACGGAGGCCCTGCGTCAAATAGCGGAGAAAGATAGCGAAACATTAAAATAAAATTCCGTTTATCATGTGCAGTGTTTTGTTGCAGTTTTGTTTATATCTTCCATACTCTTTCATTTACCACTCAGTCAGGGCCCTCTGACAATAGAACAGTTCTTCAAAATGCCAGGTTAAAAGAACAGTTATCCACTAAGAACAGCAAAAACCCCATCAGGAAGGATCCTTAACTACGCTCAGGCAATGGAGCATGTTTTCGAGAGAAGAGTTTTCTTGTGGAAAGAAGAAGTAGAAGTAAATGAAGAAAGAAGATTAAAAGAAGAAGAAGAAGAAAAGATAAGTTCGGGTTCCGCTTAACACGTCATTTCCTCCCGGTTCCAGAACTGATCAGTTAATGGGTTCACCGGTTCTTTCTGGTTTGTCATCTGGACATGACACACTGGAGATTGATCCGAGAGAGAAGAAGCACTTTTTTCTTTTTATTTCTCGGGGGGGCTAATCAGTGGATAACTTTTTTTTTTTTATTTCTCTTTTCATTTATTTTTGTTTTCGGTTGGTGGTCTAAATGCATTTGAGAACCTTTGGTATAGTGTTCATTCTTAAGGGGAAAAGCTAGAAATTGGAATATCGAGGCACGTACGTGTTGTGCATTTTTTGTGAATTAAGAGATCATTTGAATTCTTGAGTTGTAATCTATGAAACAATATTTTCCTTAACTACCACCCCTTTAAATGACTATAACTTAATTGTGACGTAATAATTTTCCATTGTTATAAAACTCTTTATACCAACCAACCCACATAATCTCTCAATCAAATTCGTGTTTATTTTTCCCAATTCAATAGAGTTTCCATACTTTTCTTTGACGACATTCATTCCAATCACGATTAAGTCATAACATACGCCTCCCACACGAAAATTTGGCGTGACATTCTCACAACACACTTTATACAGTTTTTAAGTGAATCCACACGAAAATTCCCTGAAGAAGTCCATTCTCACCAATGATTTACGGTTCTCATTCAATCATTCTGAAGATAATCCCTAAAATTCTCGGTCTTTATATATGAAAAGTCCCTACGGGAGCATACGCGCTCTGATTCATCATGTAAAACTCACGCTTCCCTCGACTCTGTAGAATAAATTCTTTGAACATAACTTATCGTTCATTATTGCTGTAATTTTTACAGCCGGACCCCCCCCCCCCCCTAAAAAATATAGCGATTGCCCCCTAAAAATAAATCCTTCATCTATACATAGGGTTTAATTGTGCTACATGAAAAACTAATAATGTAATTATTCAGAAACCCCTATTTTAAATTCCTTGTAAATACAAACTTTCAAATGACTGCCCAGAAAAAGAATTGTCACTAACCACATCTGTACAAGGTCTATCTATAAAATGCAAGCAGGAGAGAATGCACGTGACAGAATAATGAAGTGTTGCCGACCACTTCTACGCAGCAATCTGTATACCAAGATGCATTGCGCTGAGTGCTTCTTTTTTGCGCTACTGCGCATGTACTATGATGACCCATCTTTGATATAATGCCCACATGATCGCAGTTTCTCTCAAAACACAAATATATGTTTATATCATAATTTGCATAACTAGGATACATTTTACAAATTAAAACATGCAAGGGAATACATCATTTTTAATTACTATAACAAATATAAACAAAGTTCAGTTGAAGATAAAATTATAAAATTCATGATTAAAAGTTGCATTTCAAATTAAAATATAAAAATATAACGAAATTTTTAAGTTATCGCACCAATTGCACTTCTGCTCGCATTATTAACACACCGATACTAAAAATCTCTGCCAAAAGGTCAATGATTGGCATTTGAAATGCTTTTAAAAATACCCTACCTTGTAAAGAAATCCAATCAACAACATCAAGCAAAAATCATTCTTACCTGAAAAAGACAAAAATAAAATTAGTAAGATAATTTATTTAGAAAGATAATTTATTACATATTTCAAAACAGTTTGGATTTTAATATAAAAATACAAAATCGCCTTCTAGTTAGGTGCCGTTCATTTATTACGTCACGTATCTTTGAAAAAAAAAAAGGGGGGGGGTATCATACATGACAGTGGCGGGACATGAGAAAGGAGGGTATCAGTGGTTACGTGTCGTAGCAAAACTTTGTAAGGAAAAATATGTTCAAATGTCTTTCACAAACATTGATATAAGTCACTTTTTATAGAAATCATAATCTTACAGATTTTAATGTCTGTAATACACAGAATGGAAGTTTAAATAGCTTTTTTTTAATTGCATACAATTATCGTGACATGACATGGGGGGAGAGGGGGTGTACAAAAGAATGAAAAGAGCGTGACGTAATAAATGAATGCCCCCCTATTCGGAATACACACAACGCAGGGCTCCAAAACCAGCTACAAACATTAATCCAACACAGGGGGGGAAAAAATCCTCTCACCTGAATATGCAAAAAAAAAAAATCTATTCACACCCCTCTTAATTAAAAAAAAAAGAGAGAAATCGTAACCCTTTAAAGATCAAGTACTTCCCTTTTAACATCCACGAGCATTTAATTCATTTCACTTCCTGGTCATTTGCATGAGGCCCCCATAAAAATGAAGCCCGAATGCAAATCGCCGAGTGGGGGGGAGGGAGGGCGTTCGAGGAGGACTTTTATGCCTCCCCTTGAGGAGGAGTGAGAAAAAGAGAATTTTATACCCCAACTCGATCATTTAAGTTTTCGCGAGTGGAAACGGCGCTCAACAGGCAATTGGATGGAGAGCATTTCTTTTTTTATTATTATTTCTACGATCGCTTGTAGGGGTTTTGTATATTTTAGAGTTGTAAAATATTCACTTTCGTATTCAAAGTACAATAAGGATGGACATACAAATGTATGTTAATTTATTTGTGACTAGCTGAACTGCACGACATCGCCCGGGGCTTTACGTATTGAACTGGTCGTTTTCTTAACAGTGGCGCCATCTGGTGGTTTTAGTAAGTAGTTTTAGGGGTGGGAAGGAGAATGAGGGGTTGAGTTATCGAAATCTCATGTAGACAGTTGCCTTCTACTTCTTTTGAAGGTCGAAATTTTAAAACAAGCTCGGATTAAATTTGTAGATTTGTAAAAAAGAAAAAACACCCATTATATCACTTATATATATATGAATCAAAGGCGCGTATCATAACACGGGTCAAATGGCCTGGTACTGGTACTAAAATTATTATTAGACCAATCTTTAGCAGGTAAAACAAGTTTAGTTAGTAGGGGGAGGGTTGCCAGTCAATAACTAGCTATAACTGACTTCATCAAATCACAAAAAAAAATCTTAAATTTGACGAAAAAGTGACAATTAATAAACTGGAATCCTTGTAAACAATATTTTTTTAATGTATTATTTAAAATTGCATATTTTAATTTGTTATGTACTTTGTAAGTGGCTAGAAACGAAACCTTTGAAACGAAATAACAAAAAAATCGAATAAAAGGAATAAGAAAACTCTAATTTTAACATTATTTTTCCCACTGTGTTTTACATAAAAAAATTGCTACACAGTCATAAAATTATTTTTTAAAAAATTGTATATTTTCAATTGGTATACTTAATATTGAAAATTCTAAAAAAATATATTTGGAAAATACTAAAACCCCCGAAGAAAATTCCATTTACGAGAAACCTCACACAACCCACCAACATGGAGTGCAACAGAATATGCATGGACAATAGGAGTTTCAATTGTTTTCTCAAACCTGACCTTCCAACATAATACCACTAAAGGAGAAAAATTCCACAAACAGAAATTTTTCTACTACAAAAACCTCAGAAGAAAAAGATCGGCAGGAAGAGGGTCTCCCTCCTCCCATCTTGGAGGGAGTAAGCCCCAAGGGGTTGAGGGGTGGCTGCCCCCCCCCCTTTCCTTCGGCCACAAGATTAAACCATATCGACCCTGCCATGCCCACTATTAGCCCCCCCAACCCCTTCTATCCCCCCAAATACAATGCAATAACATCGGAGTGGTGCGGCGGTTATCCACAAAATTGATCGCAATCCTCCGCACAGCTGGGAAAACGGCAGAAAAGGGTTTAGGGCACAGGCGGGGGAGTACTGCGGCGGAGGGAAATGATGCATTTTGGATGCGTTGGGTCAGTTGTGATGTAATTAGTGCTGCCTCCATCCATTCCCCTTTCTCTGCTGCTTAAAACCTCTCTTTTGCTCCAACGGGCGCTTCTTAGAAGGGGGGGGGAGAGAAGATAGCAGAGCTGGCCATGCCGAAAATTCTAAAATCGCCAACGAATGAAAAATCTCGCCATAAAATAATTTAAAATCTCAATAAGTGCGTACATATCCAAATAAAATGGTTGAATTTTGAAACACTTAAAATTTTTTTTCATAGTATCGGGATTTTGCAGCAAAATGTCTTCGTTGCAAAAACCACGGGTTATTGAAATTCGCAAAAATGGCGATTTCCCGCCAAACTTAGAGGCAGCGGAAGCCGGATGCAAGGGCATTTTCTCTCTCCCTCCCCCCTGGAAACATCGCTGCCAATTAGCCACATTCCGGAAAGGAGGCTTAAAAGGGGAAGCTAGGGGGTAAGGGGGGAATGGGGGGCTTCTAAGTCGAAATTGATGCAAAATTCCGCGGCGTATCCTGGACGATCCGTCTCTCCCGTAACGATTAAAAGAGTCGAGAGTAAAGGACCAAGGGAGGAGAAGGGGCATTTGCCGCAAATTCCCAATTCAATCGTCCAAACTAAAACGGGCTGTTGATTCGAAGGTCGTGGGGGGGGGGGGGGGGGGATGGGGGGTGAGGGCGAGTCCCAACAAAATACCGAAGAAGGTATTTAATTTTGAAGAAAGTATATAGGGACGATGGATTTGTCTCCGTAATACACATGTGTGTAAACTTTTACGTTCCAACTAACTCAAACTAGCCAACAATTTCGAAAAATAAAGTATTCCTAAGATGACATCGTTTGAAACGAAAAAAATAAACCCTCACTGTAAACATTTAAAAATAGTTAAGTATCGTAATTCCAGTTTCGATTATTAAATTGAATGGCCTAAGACGGTAATAAATGAAATTAGTGAAATATAGAAGTGAAATATGAATACATAGAAGTGAAATATAGAATGTACCATTAGAAAAAAAGCTCTCAAATGAGTCATATGAATGCTTATATTGATTTAGTTTAGCAGATAATTTTTCTAAATATAATTTTTATAAAATATAAATACATTCATAGCCTTTCTTAAATCTTATTTTATTTTGATTTTTTTTTATCTTCAAATTAATTACCTATCTCAAAAAGCACTGAGCTAGAATATAATATTGGGGCGAAGACTCTCACTGAGCAACAATATACTTTACTGCACCTCGCGGATGCATACAATTCGAAAGAAAGGTTGAGGAAACATTCGTTCTAGCCAAGGCCGTAGCCAGGATTTTTTTTCGGGGGGTGTTATGGGTGACGGTTTAATTTCCGTTGTTACGACAACACGAAAACAATCTTTTCCTTTATAATTTTCGTACCGTATCTAAACAATTTTCAAAACTATTTGATGCAGTTTCTACCTCTATATTTCATATACTGTTCATGCTAAAATATGCCGAATTGTAGGGTTTTTGCAAAAAAAAAAAAAATAATTTTACATTAAAACACATTTTAAATGCCTATTCTTTGAAATCCATTTTAACCAATAAAGTGGATAAGTAGCAAAAAAAAACTATTGTTTTGGAGATACGCAAATTGATTCTATATGTAGAAAATATAAAATGTTTGAACATATTTAACATTTCTATAACGATTTGAGAAGAAAAAAATCCACAAAATCCCTTTAAAAAATTAGTTGGGGTACAGTATTGTTTCGACCACGACCATAGAAGGAACTGGTTATAAGCGTTTCAGAAGTTACAATTTATAGTTCAGTGCCGAAAGATTCGAGAGTTCAGCCAAAGCCGTGGTTCAGCTCACTTCCATTCAGAACACTCCCAGCCGATGTAGAAAATTAGAATCTGATTGGCTGATTGGCTACACCATCGGTCGTATTAGGCACTATAAGTAAATAGTTTTTTGATTCAAGAAAGAAAAAAAGGACATGAAGGAAAGGAAGGGGGAAGAGGAGTGAGTGTTGAAAAAAAGTATCACACAATTTCGGGGGGGGGGTTGTCCCGTCGGACCCCACCCTTTCTACGGGCCTGGTTCTAGCCTATGACGTCTCACGTGACGTCACATGACAGTTTAAAACTGTTTTTTTCGATATTTCTTGTTTCTTTTTTCTTGTGAATAAGTATGGAAAAACGTTAAATGTGTAACATTTAACGTATTTTTTGAAAAAGGAGCTTTTTAAATCTACGCAAACTTATGCGAAAGGAATATTTTTTCCTACTTTCGCTCAAAAAGGAGTCAAGTGGTCGACAACGCTTAGTTATCGCTCCAGTGCTTATAGCCATATTGTTCTAGCTCAGTGTGTGTCTTCAATTGATTAGAAAATAATGCACGTAATATTCCGGAATACCCTGTTATGCAAAGTCCGAACGTCGCACCCTCACCATGTTCGAATCGACTCAACACGTTAAACGACAAAATCTCGACTCTTCTCCCCCCCCACCAAACAAACCACAGCAGTGACCTGAAGACACAGACAGCAATTGAGCCGCGACAATCCTCAATCCGACCTCAATCACTGGGGGACAACACGTCACACCTAAGATCCGCATCTCCAGTGACGACTTCCCTCGCCATCCCTCTGCGACTTTGGCGACAGAAAGAGCAGAAAAAAGCGGCCAAACAAAAACAATTTTTAATAAGCAACATCTTCACAGAGCGAAGAGGAATCTTTTGATGGATTGCCGTCTGTCAGAAGGGGTGTGCGACCGCGAATGGACAATCGTCGTTTGAGAATGGGCGACAATCGAACGTCTTTAGGTTCGACTCCGAAAAAAAAATGCAGAGGAAGTTGTCAGTCAATTGAAACAATAAATGCGTCCATTAATTCGTGGAGGTCCCTTTTTGACTGTCTGGTGCGCGGTCCGTATGCAAATTGTGGATCGTTTATCTTGAGATGGAAATCGCACTCAATGGCCATTAAAGATATTAGTGGGTTGTTGTTTTTATTATTTCCTCTCCCAGTTGTCACTGTGCAGAATATCAATTCTACATTTCCTCTTCAACTGCTTGAGGAAAATAGGCTATTTCTTACAAAACAAAACAGTAAGGACTCTTCACGAACTTGTGGCTCAGTGTGTTTAGCAGACGCCCCGGGATCCTTCCCTTGGCATTGCTGTAACGATACCTTACAGCTAAAACAATCTCTCGTGAAATTATTGGGAATTTGAAGGGATCGCCACCGTACCCCATCTCTCAGTGAGCCTGACGGGGGAGCGAATGAATAGTACCTACGTCCTGTTATCAATGTGGATTAGAGTATTTAGAAGAATCCCGGAATTGAACCTAGGGCGTTGTGAAGATATTTTAAACATCGGGCTAAAGAAATTACTCAAGCCCAAGTAAAAGTATTGGGTATTCGAAAGGACCACCACAACTAATATTGAAGTTAATATTTTTTACATTTAAAGCTTTCACATAACCGGAAACTGATATAGATATTCTTTGGCAAATTAAATAATATTAGTCAAGGGTTAAAGGAATTTTTACATAATTGGACAAAAGAAAATATTGTTTTAATATTTATTTTTTATATTGTATATGAAAATGTGTACAATATTAGTTGAAAAGACAATGGACTGTTATGTACTTGATTCAAATAAGTTACAACTTCTTTATGAGAATCAGGAGGTGCAAGTATAATTTTAAATGAAAACGAATCGAATATATAATACCGTTTAATTTTTAAACTTGAGTATTTTTTAAAATTTATATATTTTTGAACTATTTAATAAAGAAAAACCTCATTAGGCCCATTCTACACGAACGTGAATACCGCAAGGGAGCTTCTCTGTGATTCGGGAATTCATATCACGTGGTGTGAATTCTCAAATCACAGAGAAGCTTCCGCGGGTATTTTCCTGTTCGTGTGCAGGCATGGGCCTTCAGCGTCCCACTCTAGACGAAATATTCAAATCCCCACATTCAATTCAAATGCAAAAGAATATCCTACTAAAAACAAGAAAAAAAAACTTTTTTTCTCAACAAAAAAAATTAAATAAAAAAAAATCTCGTTGGAAGACGAGACTTGACGAGACCTCGCGCCATCTCAAGCGAAATAACGAGATCGCCAAGACCAAACCCCTCATCCCCCCCCCCCCCCCCCCAAAAAAAAAAAAAGAGCGGGAAAAAAACCTTTCTTTTTGCTGATCGGTCAGAAAAGTTGTTTTTCTGGCGGAATGCATTTATCTTTTGATCGGGTTTTTTTTCTTTCTATCTCCTTAGTTTGGGGTGGGGGGGGGGTGGGACTGACCAATGGTCAATTCTTTTACTCCCCCCCGACCCCCACGAAGAGTGACAAAAGTGCGGCGTAAGAAGTTTTTCGGGAGGATGAAATTCTTCTCTAGGATTATATGGGGGGGGGGGGAGGGGGGGGAGAGGAAAAGGAGTGAGAAATAAGTTAAATCGTTCCGAAGGAGAGTGAGATTGAGGAGGTTTCAATTTAGGAGAGTGCCCCCCCCCCCCCCCCCAATGAATATAGGTATATTGGTTGCTGTCTGCATGACAATTACATGCATGAATGGAGTAAAAAGGACTTGGGGCCAGTAATATTTTATTACCCAAAATTGCACTGAAAATGTTATTTTGTGTGTACATTTTTCAGCAAAAATTCATTAAAAATTTCAAATTTAAACGAAAAGATTTCAAATTTCCCTTAAATTTTAGAGCATTTTTTAGCGTAAAATATTTTATATTTCGAGAAGGTATGTGGATGTAGTTTATTATCAGCAAACAGAATAAAACGAATTGAGCAAAATTTATATTTTTTAAGTCATTATTTCATTAAAGAAATTACCAATTGAGCCCATTTACGGTAAAGTACTTAAAATTCGCTCAGCATTCATGTTCTTAAAGAAATTATCCAACAAAGAAAGATTATGTTATGTTACAATGCAATAAATTTAAATTTATTACATTGTAACATAACATAATATTAAATAATATAATATTAATAATTAATAATAATTTTAATAACATATTAATAATATTAAATTTAATGTTACACATTTAAATGTTTGTAAGGGAAACAATCAATATTTCAAAAAAAAAAATTTAATTTCTAATGAGAAAAAAAAAAAAAACGGGAACCGTTATCTGAATAAAAAATAAAATCCCGTCCAGGCTGTGTACTCCAGTGAAACACTTTACAGATATTTATTAAAAGATAACAGGATGCATAAACTGGATACATAAAATATAACACAACATTTTATGCATCCCACCATTTTATTCAAAGACAAGATGGACTCAAACCATTCCTCCTGAAACATTCCCTACACAAAAACGATAACTTAAAATATAAAAATTGTTGGATTCCAGAATTCGGAAAAACTAAGGGATTTCCCTTTTTCCCTAAACACCTGGAAATATAAGGGGATCAGCCCCTATTATCCCAAAACTTTTTTTGCGGCTGACCACATTCCAAAAGGCCGAAAGTCGTTTTCTGCGTGTGCTCGTTACATCCGATACAACTTATCCCTCAGAAGCTTACACATTTCACTCTTGTTCTACAAGGTAAGTTTGCGAAAGTTTTCATTCCTTTTGCACAAGGGAAATCAAAGGGTAGGTATTATTTCCCAGTGGGGGCTCAAATGTTAGAAAGTTTTGAGGAAGCCGCGACATTTGTGCAGAATATAGTCAATTGTTGAGGGCTAACAATAGGATTGTATTTGATAATTTTATATTATTTTTTTTATTTCCATATGTCTATATGTCGACATTTGAATTCTCAAGTAAGAACTGAAACATCAAATGAAATGTCCAGAAATTTTCCAATTTTCAGCAGAAACTAAACTTTTGAATTTCTGGAAAGCAAACCTTGGTTTTGAATGCAACCTCTAAAAAAGTATTACTTATTTTTTTTAAAGGAATGTATTGAACACATAAATTGAACTGCATTACGGTGAAAACAAACTTACTTCTATATTTTGCTCACGATTTAGTGGTTATTACTTTTTATGAATTGATCTTAATACAGATAATTGAGATAACTACATAATTTAAAAAAATTATCTGTTACTCCGGAATGATTATTTTAAAGCAAATTGTTATTATTATGTGGTTAGCAAATGTTTAACTCTATTACAACAAATCGATTCGATCGAAGACATTTCGAAAAGTCTGAGATCAGACATTAACATCGGAAAAAACCCGATACATAGAGCTTTTTCGATATGTCGTTGACCTGAAAATTATGAAATGGGTATCGAGATGTTATCTTCATACCGGTATTTTACGATAGATCGATTCATCGCTCAAGCGTATTAGGGTACCTAAAATCGAGTAGAAGTTGAAAAAATTAGGCATCAACATTTTGACTGCAATACTAACCCATATTTCTGTGGCATGAAAAAGAAGAATCAATGTCATAATTGATAGTTTTGACAAAAATGCTTCAAAGTTTAAAGCTCAGCCTTGTTGAAATGTTACGGGAACCATGGAATTGCTTGAAAGGTTCAGAAGAAAAATTCGAGAAGTAAGACAACATTCGTTTTTATATTTCATTTAGAAATTTAAAATATATATATATATATATTTCGTTTCAAATGTAATAAATTATGCTACGGACTTTGGCGATAAAATTCAGAATCCTTATTAGAGTTTTCAAAGTAGTTTATTCGGCTTCTATTGGAGAAAGCGGCTAAAAAGATGGGATGCAGAGACATACGACTTAACATTTTTGATGATTGGTTTAGAAATGCACTGAGTTACAAAGGATTGCGCAAGAGGTGTTGCCATCGATGAAAAAGTTTAGGTTTACTCGGATTCCAGTCATCATATGAGGATAGGTTTTTGAAGATATGGGCACTGAAGAATTGAATGCGATTTACGTAGAATCGATGCGCACTTGAAATTGAATAGTTATTTAGATGATCATTATTAAAAAAGAAAAAAATTGTGGAATTGATCAGAAAATAAAAGTTAAAAGAAAAGTGGGTACATAACAGATATTCAAATCTAGTTATTAAAAAAATATATATAAACTTGATATTCTTGTACCAAGCCACAGATATCATATAGTAGAATATCCAACGCCCACGAAATATAATCGCGAAGTGGGGACACCCAAACATAAAAAAAAAAACGTCTCCACAAAATCCGCATGAATATCCGAATCGCTCAGCGAAGGATGCGAGAATGCGAAATATTAAAATAATTTCCATAAAGAAATGCGAAAATTATGCTCACTTCGGCGCCCCCCTCTTCCCATGGATTTAAATCTCTACTCCCCCTCCCCCACACAATAGAGGGTTTCGCACATTTCAAAAGAAGAAACGGGCGCCAAACGCAGCTCGCCAACATTTTATTTTTTTCCTCACCAGCAGCACACACATATATAGATGTGTGCTTTACATAGCCGAAGGCGGCTGCCACAATGGGCAGATATGTATAGACCGGAGCTATTACCGCATAAAAGCCCTTCGGGGAGACGCCAATGCATACAAATGTATGCAGATGATGGGGAGTGGGGGATTCTTCCCCCCAACACCCCTCCATCCCTTTAGGGGGGATGCGCGACCGCGTTTATTGGAATTGTCGGAGAGAGATGGCATCTTATTCCTTATACGATTTCTGCTCCGTATTTCCCCTTTTATTGTTGGTATTATTGTTATTGTGGTCGGGAAAGTGGAGCTTTGGGTTTGTGTGTGGAGTACGCGAGATGGACTGGTTGGTTTGGTTGATTTAAAAAGTCCCACTAAAACAAGGATTAAAATAATAGGCCAAGTATTAAAAATCAAAATTCCTTGACTTTTTCCCGGTTTTCTGGAAGGTTTTAGAAAATTCTATAACACGAAAAAAATTATTAATTCCGTAAAAATAATAAAAATAGTCATTGTTTAGCTCTTTAACTGTACATAATAAACCATTATTTTTACTATACTTTAACTATAATTTGTTTATTGATGCTAAATATAAGTGGCTTGTTCAAAATATGAGCAACTATTCCGAAATTTTTCGAAAAAGCTTTTTATATATAGCTCCTAAAATCTTTACGTCAATTACCTGAACAAATAGTATGTATAGAAAATAAAAATACATTTAAAAGAGAGACCAAGAAATATATTTTTAATATTGATGAAAAAGCCCCATTAAAATCTGCAATATAATTTTAAATTGTCCAAACAACTTTGAAAAATATTGATGTAATATATTTGTTGAATTTTTAAATGAACCTTCTGTTTGACTGCCTTGTCAAATTCAAAATTCCAGAGCGTTTACCAAATATCAATAATTGAAAATGCTACTTAAAAATCATAAAAGTCCAAGTGCAATATATCTCTTAGATTATTAGTGATTTTACTTTAAGATCAAATACTAAAGTAACCTCAATATTAAAAAATAAATCCAATATACTCAAAAAGTAGAAACCCAATGCATCCCTATCAATAATAATAACACTAAATTATTAAATCTAATCCAGTATCTTAAGATATACAGCTTAGTACACAAAATATATTTCCTAAGATCTAAAATGTACCCAAAAAATAATAGAGGCAACAACAGTTTCGTCAAATTTAACATAAAAAAATCATTTTAGGGATGTTCAAAAGAAATTTGAATTTCACTAAGAACTTAGCAAGTTTTAAACATTTGAAAGATCTCTTTTTAAAATAAATTGAGTGGGCGGGAAAGTACCTAGTTATAGATAGCCAAATGGTTGGTCAAATTTTAAACTTCAGCATTTTGGTGCGGTTTCTACGACATTGAAAGAGAAAATTTTCACTTTTACACACTTTTAAAAGTCCCATACGCAATTTCCCTCTTTTTGATTTCATTTAAAAAGTATTTGAATATTTGCAACCAATTAACGATGTTTCACAGCCAGAAAACAAGTCAAAAAAATTTTATTTGACCAATTCCCTGATTTTTTTAAAAAGAACTCAAATATCCCAGATTTCCCGGTTTTTCCTGTTTGTAGACACCCTGACGTAGCCACATCATTTGTAATTGATAAAAAAAATATCTCATTAGATTTTAAAAAATTTGACATTTCTTCATAAATTTCATTGAAATTTTTCATAAGTTTGATTGTATAATTAAAAGGTGTCCCTTTACTGGGTTCGTACAGGGCCCCGCAGTTGCTGAAGGCGGCCCTGCTACACTTTAACAAAAAGTATTCAAAATCATGTAAGATGTACTCATTTTTAATACTTATCATGAATCCGAATACATAAGTTTCAATCTTGAAAAGGATATGTACTTAAAAAAGTAGTGCAATGGGTAAAAATTAATAAAAAGAGCAGATGCTAGCATACATAGGCTGCCTTCATAAATCACTTTCAATAAATATTGAGGGAATCGAGCCCAAATCTGCAGACACCGCTGTCCAGAGTCTTATCTGTTAAGCGACCAGGGCGACGTGAAGAAATTATAAACAGAAGACATGTTAAAAAGGTGTGCCAAAAGAATGGGAAGTAAAATAATTGAATTGTTATAACTCAGTTTCCATTGAAGCAATCGACATCAAGTAATGTTAAAAAATATCTTCTGAACAATTATTTCAAGTGTGTCCGCTTTGTTAAGATGGCTGGAACAGCTGAGATGAAGAATATTAAATCACACTAATCATTTTTGCGAAAGTACGATTACTTAAATTTGAGTACGTCATCGCTCATTTACGATGGAATAGTAATAATAATATAAAAAAACGAGTACGTTCATGTACTTATTTTTAAGCACCTTTTTCCTTTACAGTGCAGAACCATTCCCCAAAAGTCCGACTGTTCCCTTTGTTTACCGAGACCAATAATCAATACGATCTCTGACGATAAGGGGGGGGGGGGTGGGGGGGGGGGGGGTTACACACACACAAAAAAGAACGTATCTTCTGAACAACTATTTTAAGTGTGCCAGGCCGCTTTGTTAAGATGGCTTGAACAGAAGCTGAGATCAGCAATATTAAATCGCACTCTTCATTTCTGCGAAAGTACGGTCACTTCAATTTGAGTACGTGGTCACTCATTTACGATGCAATAGTAATAATAATATAATATAAAAACGAGTACGTTCATGTACTCATTTTAAGCACCTTTTTCCTTTACAGTGCAGAACCATTCCCCAAAAGTCCGACTGCTCCCTTTGTTTACCGAGACCAATAATCAATACGATCTCTGACGATAAGGGGGGGTGAAAACACACACAAAAAAAAGGAACGTACTTAGCCCCCCCCCCTCCCTACTCCCCCAATCCGTTATCTCCCATGCCGCGCATGAGCTGCCACACACACACACACACAACAGAGAAGACGGCTCATTAACCCACACCAAACAAAAACAACGCATTAACCCACTCTCTGTGCACACACACACACTCGGATCTCAACCCTTCCCTCCCTCAAAAGACGACTTCGCGGGAAAAATCTCCCTCAACCCTTTCCAGCCGCAATTCCCAGAGAGAAATATCACCGTAATTAAATAAAAATCCTTTTCTATGGATACCCCCCCCCCCCACCTCCCCTTTACCCCATTATCACTCTCATATTCACCCCACCCCCCCCTGCTTTTCCTTTTTGGGAAGAAATACGGGAAAACCGGAGTGAGTTTTCTTCCCGTTTTAATGGGGGAAGAGGGAGAAAGCCTTCCGACTCTCTTCCCCCCCGCGCCAGTAGAGAAAAAGTTTATTTATTCCCCCTTGCGGGCAAAAGCGCTAAGCTGCGTGAATTTTGATGTTTTGTTTTCCTTCCGTTTGTGGTTGCACACACACATATACATATAGAAGCGTCATAATTGAGCTTTATTACTCGGAGCTGAGAAGCCGTTCTCTCTCAAAAGGGGGAAACACCACAACTCGTTAAAAAGAGTTCGAACACGAAAACATAACTGTTATGAGGTAACCCCCCCCCCCCCCCCTCGAGAAATGAATATGAGGAGAAGAGGGGTTGTCTTTTAAAGAACAACAGAAGCACTTCTACAACTCGGAAATGAAGAATTCCTCTTAAGTGATAATGGGTTTTCAAAAACTTTCTTCTGTTGTAATTGCGGGACACTTTTTATTATGGTCGCCGGGAAATGCAATAAAAGTAGGTTTTAGTGAATTGCTTTTAAGTGTTGTTTTCACCCCCCTTTCCCCCCTATGCACTCGAGATGTTGCTTTGTCTCTGCAACGAATGTTTCAATTTCGTGACGATATTACAAAGCAATTGCAATGAAAATGTAAGAAATGATTTTGTTTTTTTTTCGTCCCGAATTTTTGTGTGAAAATACAGAGTGGATTTTCGGTGTCGATTCCGAGAGTAATTGTGGTGGAAATGTACTGGCAATTAAAACATTTTACTAATGTGCTTTTGAATGTGACCTACGTCATAAAAATCGCAATTGTCAAACACTGCGAAATAACTGAACCATTACAAAAATGAGTAACTTGAACGAATGAGATTCAATATGAAAAGAGTGCGCTTCGCACTTATAATATTTCGATTCTTTTTAAGTGTTTTCAATATTCTGTTGTGTTAAAGCAAAAATCTGGAAGGGACGACAGTTTATTTTCACTTAATTAAACGCCGGTTAAAAATAAATCTATTACCGGAAAGGCGTTTTTAAAAAAAATGAAGCATTTATAATTTCAATAAACTTTATACAAATAAAAAAATCGAAATTTAGATTTAAGGGTTCTAAGCGTAAATCATTATTCTACTTACAAACAATATTTAATACTGGTATTCCCTAAAAATTATTCACTTTTCAAAAAAAAAAAAAAAAAAAATTATGAACCATTTAATGATTCCTAAAATGTAAACCCTTTGAGCGTTTAGAAAAAGGGCAAAATTGGGTAGTTCTTTTCTCTGTAAAATAGTTAAAATTATATTTCCGATAGGTAAATATTTGTTTTTAATTATTATTTTAATAGATTAAACTTTCAAAGAAATACCCCAACGCTTTATATTGAAAAAATATTCAACATAAAATAAGTTTATAAATTTAAAGTCTGTGTGTATTTCTAGAAAAACAGGAAATTCATGGACGACTTAAGTTGTTCAGCTCCATCAGAGGGTTACAAAAGGTGCAATAGTCAAGCATATCTAAGTCATTGTTCAGTTATTTAATTTAACATTATTAAATCTTAAGACATTTTGCGGTAAGATTAATGTCGATAACGGACATTATTATTTTAATTTTTTATATTTACGATTTTTTTGTCTAAAAAAACGAAATTGAACCAGGCTAGTAACAGTCACAAATATTTAAAGAAATTCAATCTCTTGGAGAATTTAAAACGAAATATTCGTTACACTGAACGGGGACTCCCCAACCTATATAAGGAGAGACAGCAAGCAAATCATAAAACGTTGACGAAAAACGGGAAAATATAATAATAAACATCCTCACCAACAGAATCATCCTATTGATTCCTATCAAGGGGGAAGGGGGGAGACTTTCCACGTATATTGTCATCTTTGAGACATTAAAATGCCACTGCCGATAATGGCCTCTCTCGGTATCTCGGCGAGGCTGCGAAATATTCGTTCTTTTTTAAAAATCGTTTGCGACCCTACGCTTTTATTTTCCTCTTGTGGGACACATGATCATCAAAAATATTTTATTGCTCTAAAAAATAGTACGTTATTTTTAATCAAACGACATCAAAATTATATTTCTAAGTTAAGTACAAGTAATTATTTTTTTGCGAATCAATATTAAACTTTGGCACAAAATTGCCTAAATACGTAACTTTGAGCTCATTTTTCTAAGTGATGACTTTTTTTTTATGTTTGGTCAATTTTAAGTTGATATAAGTTCAGATCTATGTGAAGAAAATGTTCCGAATTGGCTTCAGTGCATTTTCAGACATATTACTTTAATTAGTCTTTAGGGATTAATAATATGTAGATATGTTTTTTGTATTTTTTAAAAAATGGTTTGACCAGTGAAAGTGTTCTTTTTTTTCAAATATTTTTCAAAAGTTTTAAAATATTAACAAATAACAAAAATCTGTAAAGACATTGTGTTAAACATATTCTTTTGTTTATAAAAAGCAGCAAAAATATAGTGTTTTAGAAAATATTTTCTTAACTTATATCGAAAATAAGAAAGGTCACTTTTTTGTTGCAAGTACACGGCTAGTCTATAGTCCTAAATAGATGCTTAGAATTTTCTGAGCAATGGAAAAATACAATACATTGCCAAGAATTTTCTACGAAATTTACGAAGTGCACACCCTTCTCTACATTTGGAAAATTGGACAACTTGTACAAGAGAGGAAAAATTCTGTGTTTTCAACGCCAGAACCGCGCTATTAACATTCAAAAATCCAAATGCATTCCAACAATGAACAATGCCCCACATTCTTCTAGAAAATGCGAGGTAGGAAGGGGTACTGTTGGAATAGCAGTACGCTAGGAAAGCAGTTCGAGAATGAAATAATTCCCAAGCGAAATCATTTCCACATTCCAAAACGGGAAAAGATTCCTACACGGGAGATGTTTTCTTCCACATTCCGAAAGTCGCTCCATTCCCTGCTTAACCCAAAACACGTGCGTCCATTGCAAGATGCGAATGGGAATTTGGTGATGTTTGCTTTTAAAATAAAAAAAATGCAAAATATTTTGTTCTTCAAAATAGAGATGAGATTAGCAGTTACTTTGAAAGAACGGTAGTTATTATGATATTATTTAGATACAGAATTGTGTTCATTTTAAGAGCATTTTTTTATTGTTCATTTATTAACCTGTTCATTTTGTCGAGTTTCTGATGAAATTAAACAGCCGCGATCCATTCCTTTCAAGAACTTATTTTATCAAAATATTTTTTATTTCATTCGATTTCAAAAAATTAATTACTATTCAGAGTTGGGATAACTGTTGTTTATTAAAAATAATATGTTTAAATATTTTATTAAATAATATTTTCGATTTCAAAATTAAAATATATTTTAACTGCTATTCAAGTATCGCTCATCCTCACTGCAAAATATAAAACGAGATTCTCTGGTTTTTGACGAATTTAGTGAGGGAAATTAAATTATGAACTGTATGAAAATCAAATGGATTAAAATGCAATTGCTAGGCAACAGTGTAGAAACCTCAAGTATTGATATTAGGCAGAAAATCTCTGGATGAAAGGGGTTCATTCTATACACTAATAGTTTATCAATTAAAACAAATTTAATTGAAATTTTGTACTCTATAAAACATATATGTTTTACGTGCTATAAAAAATCATAAGACATACAAATGAAAAGAGACATTTCACTAATTTCACGGAGAAACGGGAGGATTATAGGACTGCAGTTGAAAAACAACGCCTAAAATAAACACTGATGACCCAACAACGTGTTATCAAGATTTTTTTTTAATAAAACATTCATTTTTGCACAATTTCCAAGCTTGGAAAGCATTGTCATTTTTATGAATATGCTTTCAAACGTATCATTATTCACAAAAGATTCAACTCAAATTTCTTTCTTATACAATTGTATTGCAACTGGAATATTAAACTACCGCCAGGATTCACCTGTCTTTTTAAAGGAACCAGCACCAGAAATCTGAAACTCCAAACTTTAGGTCCATTGAAAACTCTCTGCACGTTGTAACTGCTACACAAAACTCATTGGGAATAAATTAGTTTATGGCCGCACACTTTATTGAAAAAATATTCTTAACTCTTAAATTCGCAAATCAGGCCCACTTTGATATAGGAAGGGGGAGGGGTCCCCAGTCCCGCAGACGATGCTGATGGGAAAAAAGGATCCCACGGCCTCTCGCATCCCCCAGAAAGGAATTTCTGCTAACGAGATCTCTCTCTCGGCTACAAGGGTTAAAACCATCCATCATTCCGTCTGGCTTCCCACATGTCGGTGACAGCCACGGCCACCTCGCGCGTCTTTCAAGGGGGGAGCCTCTTCTTCTGGGGGGGCACCACAACACATCCCACCAGAAATCGTCTTTGGGGTCGTTCAGAAACCACGAATATTTTGCCATTTTATGCGCCCCAGTTGCCGTGCTATTTATGCTGGTGACACACTGTTAAAAATAGGTAAAATGTGCTCATATTTGATTACATTCGATGCTTAACATGGCTTCGGATACATCGGTTTTAATTTTGAAAAAGGCAAGTACTCAAAAATGAATAGATGCTTGCCTACAAAGGCTGCCTTCATAAATCACTTACAATAAATATCGACAATTACGACTAAGTCTTACCGGTAATCGAACCGAGTCATGTACCTTATTCAGAAAACTACCAGGACAATATTAAGAAATTATAAACAGAAGAAATGTAAAAAAAAGGTGTGCCAAAATAATTGAGTTGTAATAACTCAGTTTCTAAGTAGGCAATCGAGATCAAATAATGTGGAAAATCATTTTCTCGCCTACTATTTAAAGTTTGTCAGGTTTCATTAAGATCGCTTGAATACAATGAGATTAGAAATACTAAATCACACTTTTTGAGTAAGCACGGTTACTTGCATTTGAGTACGTCATACGCCCGTTTACGATGCGATTAAAAAAAATTTAAAAATGAGTAGGTTCAAATACTTATTTTTAAATACCTTGTTTTACAGTGCGTGTGCATTCAACATCATAAGTAGAGGCCGTTGGGCCCCTATTAAACAGTTTTCCCTTCACTCCCCAACTAAGGATTAAAAGGGTTGCCATACGGAAGCAACTCATATTTTTTTTTAACTTAATTTATGCAGTTTTGTGGAATATGCTGCGACGCGAAACTTTTTTAAATAATGGAGTTATTTCATCGTATTGGACTGCATCCTTATATATTTTGAATTAAAACAGGAACTTCTTTCACAATCTTTTTCCACGTGACTTTTCTTTAACTGACAATACTTTTATAATGAGCACAAATGGCACGCATTCAAAATTTACAACTGACCACTTTCTGTATGCTAACCCCATTGATGAAAGACCTCCATTTTGAGGCGATATGGACGATGTTGTGATCTAGCAATTATCGGAGCATAATTCCAGTGCCTTGAATTTCACGACTGTCTATTTTGAAGTATTACTTCTCATTTTTTAATTTACGACTGCCTAATTCGGAAAGTTCCAATATGGCAACCTTTTGTCTGGGCGATAAACAATTGTTTTCTTCTTTGAGAATATGGTAAACCTGCACCGCTTCGGCCGCAATTGGGCTATTGCCGCCTAATTAAGCCACGACTGCCTGTTAGAATAGGTTCAGTCCCGATCCCTATCTTCAACCTGGACCTGGCACCGATTTCTGGCGAACATCCAAACATTAATACGCGAAGAATCGCATAGTTCACTTGACAATTAGACAAATAATAAGGAATTTTATCAGCAATAAAATTAACACATACGCGCACATCTATCTCTCGATTCTTCATTAATTCTTTCAAAGTAAGACAAAGTAAAAGAATTTTGATGACCGAAATTTGAATAATTGCAACCACACCAGGCGATGCCTAACAACGATGTGCAGAAGGAAAGAGCTGGACTCCAACCTTTACATTGACAGCAACATCTGATTTAGGCCAAAAAGCGGACATACAATGATTTTGCTTTAGTCATTGACTTAGTCACTGTCGTAGTTCGGAACTAATGCTAAATGACGAGGACAATTCCGCAACTGACAACATCTACTCTTACATTTCCACAACATGAAATCATTTGCACATCAGGAGATTCAACGTGCAGCAACCCCTCCACACAACAGCAGAACGTACACTAAAATGCAAAAAAATCCAAATCGAACTCATTTCCGAGTTTCGTGATGCTAATAATAAAGATAATGGGAAGGTTTTCACTCTTATCTCCTCAAATATTAGTTCGACCTCAAAACGCACATTCGCATTTCATCCCATTACAATCCTTTTATTCCAACAAACTAGAGTCTACTCACCGATAGCTCGAAACAAAAAAAAAGAAAGGGTTGAATGTAATTTACTGATAAAAACAGATCAGCCGTTTAATACGCGCATGTTGAATGGGGGGGGGGGGGGGGGGGGGGGGTACGAAAAAAAAATAAAATAAAAATACGAAACGATTCTCAACACAAAACAGGGGAATTTCTCTTCCGATAAGGCTGGATTTGCCGCCCGTGTTTACACAGGGAAACAATAGCCTTCATTGATATGCCGGTCCCACAGAATTGGAATAAGAGAAGAAAACCCCATTAGAAATCTCCGCCAAGTTCATCTGTTTTGCATGTTATCGCGGGTTCCTTGTCCGTTCTTTCGCCAAATAATAGAAGCATTTCCATGGGCTTTTTTTTCCTCTGCCTCAGCCATGCACCGCAGATGCATTTTGTGAGGTTTTGATTGCCAAGGTTCTCCCCCCCCTCTTTTTTGCTGTCCTTCTCTTTCAGGGGGGGGTTTCCTTTTCTGTTTTGGAAACGAAACAGATTCGAAGCCGCGCCAAGATCAGATA
Organism: Troglohyphantes excavatus; assembly: GCA_963932185.1. Taxonomy (NCBI): domain Eukaryota; kingdom Metazoa; phylum Arthropoda; class Arachnida; order Araneae; family Linyphiidae; genus Troglohyphantes; species Troglohyphantes excavatus. Next base: position 72,309,214 of record OZ010673.1, read on the forward strand.
GATGCGGGGAGAGAGAGTTATTATAAAGTCAAATCGTAGCACGAAGGCAATCTTCTTCTCTTAAGGCCCAGATAAGGCGAGTGTGTGTTAAGGGAAAAAGGGGGTAAAAACAGTGTCTTCGTGGAGATGGGTTTTTTCGGGGTGGTACGGTTTTTTTCTTTTCCTTTCTTTTGTGAAGGGGGTGCAAAGGAATGAAACTTTTTGGGAATGCAACAACCGAATGGAAATGTGATACTGCCAATCTCGAATGGCTGGTCCAAAAGTTGGTTTTACTCTCCGAATTCTGAAAAAGTGTTTTATTTTTTAAAGATGTTACCAAACTTAATATTATCACAAAATAAAAACACTTTTAATTTTAAATAGCGAAACTGAAAAGTGACAACATACTAAGGGTACGTTCTTTTTTTAAAAAAAATTCTAATTTAAGTTATCATATTTTCTGAAAACTAATCGGCGAAAAATATAAACGATTCTGAATGTTCCGAAGAAAAGTTTATTGCTCTGAAACACCCCCCTTACCAAGAGATCCTCCTTTTAAGACCGGTACATTACGTAACGAAATCTTGTCCATAAGCCTAATGTTCATTTTACCTCTATTGATATACCACCCCTCTGTTACTTCCATCCCTCAAAGAACATATTTTGAAGTAACGAGTTCGATTTTGTATCATTTTATATTTAAGACAATTCCAAAGCCACTGATCACCCCCTCCTGTTCAAATGAAAGTACGTATCTATCCTAATTAGTACCATGCTAGTTAAATACATTATTTGATGAATTAAGAATATTTTCGCAGAAAATAATAAATTATCAAAACTACAATTGAAATAAGTGGACGAAGGAGATTTGCAACACTAAAAAAAATGAGTTATTGTCATGGATTAAAGAGGTGTGTGTTTCCTGTGTTTTGACACTGACAGCAGCACTGGAGAAGCCTTATTAACAGAGATACTATTGTCATGAAAGAGGTATGTGACCACAACACAATACGAAGTTGAAACTTTAAGGTCAAATATCTCGAAACTTAATTTTTGTTATATATCTCCTCAATCCGATTATCAATTGGCGCGTATTTAGAAGGATATACAATTTAAACATTAAAAACAACCATAACTCATATATTAAAAGACAACCTTTCTGGCCATTTTCTGCCGAGCCACCTAGTTATCTCCTTTAGGAATCACTGTCATATATGAACTCAAAATTCTCGAAGTGTCAATAAAGTGAAAAATAAATAAACAAACGCATAATCTCGTATTGCAAACCAAATCGGATTCCCAATCGGTTGAAATGTTCTCGAGAAGGAATCCAACAATCCACTTGCAACTCCAGCGACCCCTTTGGGTAGATGAGAGAGACTCATTGAGTTTCGAATCACGATCAGCCGGGAATTGATTTTCCCTAGTTTCCACCTCTTATCGGATTTTTTCCCCCTTTTTTTTCTTTTCTTCACTTTGATCCCCGTCGCTTTCTCCGTTGAAGATATAAACAACAAAAATAGATATGATAATGCCCCGCGTCTCATTCGGGGTGGAGTTTGCTTGTGGGTTGTTTGTATTTTTCTTCCAATCTTAACATTATACACATTGATTATTTTCTTTTTAGGAGAGAGTTGTTGGCTGTTTTACGATGCGGTCGTAGTCGTTGGTAAGGTTCCCGATTTGACAATTATATATATTTTTTTCTTGACTATTTGCTTAAAATGAAATTGTCGTTAAGTGTTTATTATTATTATTGCTTTAACTTCTAGTAATTTTTTTTACTATTTTCCATGAAATATAATATGTAAATTCAAGACATAATTTTGCATAAGGCACGTTAGGCTCGGGCCCCGATAACTAATGTCTATTTAACGACACATCAATTCTATAAAAATAATCGAATTATTGGAAACATTCCACTTACTGTTGCAATTTTTTATGCTAACGCCTATAATAATTTATTTTTATATTGTTTTTAAGATATAAAGTTAACGTAATATATGTGTATCAAAAGTCTTCAAAATTAATGTTGAGAAAAGGGGCTTAATCTTGTGTTGCAAGATTGAGGCATAACGAAGTAGTTAAAGAATATCACATCGTCAACGATTTCTTATTCTTAAACAAAAAAAAAGGTCAATATACCTCAAAGCAACAGTTTCAATGACAGCAAGAGAATAAGAAAATGCAACATACCTAAAAGGGAAGAAAAAAATAATTAGGAACAAATTAGCAAAGAGATATATATTTTTAATTCCAATATTTTTTTAACTGAAAACGTGGGTGTAAGAACCAGATAGCTCTAGTTTTGAAAATTGTTTAGGAAGGACCAAACTGTATATTTCTTGCACCGTATGAAACGCCAGTACATATCCTTTTCCTTTATATCTCTAGAGCCAATGCTTAGAGCTGTCTATATAAAGTATAAATTGATATAAAGTAAATAGTATAAATCAGAAACAAATGAACTATATGGTTCTAGGACCCACCTCTTCGAATGAACATTCAAAACACTCAATCATTTAGATGTTTAATCTCGTATCTTTACTCACTTTCAATAGACCAAGCTTATACAAAACCTAAATTCCTTTTACAAAACCCAATATAATCATCCAAAAAAATATTTTATATAATTTATGAAATATATCAATCATTTACCATATTTTTCATTCATGCATGGAAATAGTAAACATAAAAGCTTGTTTGTTTTCAAATAAATATCTTGAAAGTTCTTTTAAAGTAATTTTACTTCCTAAATGTACTTTTCCCGTATAAACAACACAAGCTGTTTGGCGGAGAAAAATATTTCACATCTCGTTTCATTCTAGAAGTAAAGCGAAGCAATCTTCAAACATTTTCATCCACACAAATAATATAGACCCTTTTTAAAACGACCTTCTAATTGCCGACTAATCTTAATAACGACAAAAACAGAAAGTGACCGCCGTTTAATTCAGTGTGTTATAATATTCTTTTAGATCTTTACAACAGAAACAACCGATCCTGTACTGGTCGTTATGTCGAGGGTTTACTGTATTATAACGATTTTCACAAAGTTCACACTAAATTTAAAAATAACTTTTTTTCCCCCAAAAAAGTCTCAGTTTGCAAACGTGACACAAACCTGTTCTCGTCCCACTACAAAAAAAAAATCATGTACCCCTGAAATCAGTTTCCTAGTTTTTTTTTAACATTCATCCCATCTGCAAAGTTATGTTTTGACAGGATGCGAGAGGAGGAGGAGGGGGGCAAACAAGTTGCAAGTCCCCTATGTTGTGTAGCAGCTTTTGCCCCCCCCCCCCCTCCTTAGAATGGCACGAATGCATGTAGCCACACAGTGATGGATGATGCTCCTCTGCAGCAGGAGTGCATAGCTGACCTCAGAGGAGTCGGTTCACGGCATGCCACAAAGACGGATTAGGAGATGACAATACAGCGATTTGCATCGTGAGAGTTGACGGAGGCGGGAATGAAGTAGGAACCGTTGAACTGGTCGCGAAATGTACCTAGCGATTGTACACCAATTTGTACACATTGCATAGGACATGAAACTTATACTTTGCCAATGTTTGATTTCTCGTTGCTGGGGAATCCGTTAAATATGTACATTAAAAAAAATTGAGTGCCCTCCATCGGGACCAGTACCCGCAACCTCTTGTTCCGAAGTCCAGTACATTACCGACTACGCTACAAAAGCACGTTCTACAATCTTCAAATGGTTCAATTTTTTCAAATGGTTCGAATCATTAAAAAAAATAAACGGAATTTTTAACCAATTTTAACCTCAGGTGCCATGAGGATGACTAGTACTCATACACAAATACTCTTTCATTGTTATAGAATACAAAGTTTTTTCATAGTAATTCAGCAACGGCTGACGTCATCGTCAAAAAGTATTTCCACCGTAACCAAAATAACTGAGAATATTTTATGCAAATTTAAAAGCAAATGAAATCACAAAGACAATGTATTTAATATTTTAATGAGTTTTAAAAAACAAGTTGCAACAAGTTTCTGCTGCAAAATTATGATGGAGGAATCGGGAAGCAATTTTAGTATAAAAAAGTAATGCATTTTAACAGACAATATATTTCGCTTTGAAGGGCATGTTTTCTGGGGGCTGCATAGGAGTTTAAGGGAGAAAGAAACGAACAGACCGCCCTAACAAGATTTAATAGTGGACATATGAGGTCACTCTCCTATGACAGGGGATGCAAGATATTCGCCCTGTGCACTTAAATGTGCAACAAGTTTTTAGTTTTAGTACTATCCCTACATTTTTCTGTATTTTAAATTATTATATGAATTGATATTTTTTTTAAAAAAAGATGTATTCCCCACGTTATCTGCATAGTTTAAAAGGTATTCCAAATTTTAAATCGTTACAATTTTCTTAGTTCGAAATACTTGTAATTGAAACTTCGAAACAAAAACTGTCGTTCAGTTAAATGAAACTGAAATAACTCTTAAGCACTGAAAAAACAAATACATACTACAAAATGGTTTGCTATTATTCGTACAAATCATGCAAAAGGAAGCTTATTACGACCTGCATACACTCGTAATCGCTTCTCCAGTCACACAAAACCAAAGAAAACTCCTACCATTGCCACCAAACATCAACAAATTAGCATTATTACTTTCGCCAACCAACCGAAAAGTTCGGGGGTCCATTAGCAGCCTCAGCAGACGGCACACAAAAGGGGAAGAACGGCCCCCCAAAAGAACACAGAGAAAGACCTCCTTTTCTACAGAGAGAAAAGCACAAAAATACCGAGGAGAGTTTTAATTACACAGCAAAACAATGGCTCCCAGAGACAATAATTGCGCTGACAGTGTAAACCCAAACCCCCCTGTATTGTCGAGCGGGAAAACTCCGACAAAGAAATCCGGGCATTTAGGGGGGGAAATGGGGGGTGTCTGCCCCCCTCCCCCCTCTCGACGACAACCCTTCTCTTTTTCCAAGAAGGGCCCCTTATGCAAGTGAATGCGATCGCGCAAGCTCACTTCCTGCAAAATGTTGTTCTAATAATAAAGGAACACCGCCAGAGAAAAGTCGAGCAGCGCAAGAGTTGAGTTGTCTTAAGCCTGCCCCAAAGACAAATGATTTCTTAAGAAAAGTGCAGCAAAATGTTGGCGGCGATAATTTTTCTTCCTTTGCAAAGGGGGGGCGAGAGTGTGTGTTATAATAACTCATATCAGCTCCGCTGAGCCCATTATGTAACAAAAGCAAGTGGCTTTTCCCGAAGTTTCCGGTTTTCCCGAAAGTGCGACTCCGGATTTTTCCTTGTTTTTAAGGGGGTTTGAGAGGTATTTCAGGGACGCAGCGTTGTTGAGGCGCCAGATTTCAATGGTACTCCCCCCCTTGCCCGAGTCTTGTAAAGTGGGATTCTTGTCATTCAGCAAAATTTCATTTTCCGAAAACGCGATATTTTCAAGAATGCATGTCTGGCAATTGCTGAGTGAGCGGATACAATTTGAGTATTTCAAATGCATGCAACTAAATAGTTCGGTTGCATATCCGATAGTTGCCAGTGTGCGGTTAGCTTAAAGAAATGTTAAGTAAAGCCGACTGAACCAAAGCCCGATTTATAAAATTTAATACAACATCACAACGGGGCCACATTTAAAAAAAATAACCTCACACTGTTAAAAATAGGTACTTAAAAATAAGTAAAATGTACTCATTTTTGATAACTTTCGATGCATATCATAGCTCTGAATACATAAGTTTCATTTTTGAAAAAGACATGCCCTCAAAACTCAGTAAAATGAATAAAAAGAGCAGTGACTGCCTACATAGGCTGCCTTCACAAATCACTTAAAACAATCACAACCATCACTTGTCTGGAATCGAACACAATCCGCCTACCTAATGTGGTCTGTACCAGTGTCCAGCGGCATATCCGTTGTACTACCACAGCGATGTAAAGAAGTTATAAACTGAAGTAATGTTAAAAAGGTGTGGAAAAAGAATAGAAAGTAAGATAATTGAGTTGTAATAACTCAATTTCAGCAATCGAGTCAATTCCGAAAAACTCATTCCTTAAAATAACTAAGTGCAATCTGCGCCTTTTCCCTTTGGTTCCTAACACTATATTTCCCCCAAAACAAATCGCTTAGTTCCCATGATTTCTGCTGACTTTGCAAAGATCACTTAACCACACGAATATTTTTCCCATTCCCCATCACTCAGGGACTTTTTTCGATCAAATACATCCCTTTTTAACTAGAGGATCTCATCACCCGATTTACGACTGCGTTTCCGACACGATCATTATCCCTATTTTCCCTCTTCATATCTTGTAACAAATCCCTATGTGATGTTACTCCTTGCTTTGCTCTGACCATGTGAAGATGTGCTGGTTCTGAGGAATAAATCGTCTTGTGTTTTGTTTCTCAACCATGACTAAATTCCACGACTGCAAACTTACCTAATAACAAGTATATATGAAATAACCACTCTGTTGGTCATTTCATATATACTTATTAATTAAAAAAACGATCTTTTGGACACCGAAATTTCAACAGCCAAATGTTAACCCGAAAACAATACTTCCATTACTCAATATTTTATACAAGATAAAAGTAAAAATATATGAGTTGAACAAATCCCAAAAGACAGATTCTTATCAAAATGACCGATTGAATTCAAATGCATAAAAAGGAAAAGATCAAAATCTCTTTCATTTGTTGATACTCAATAACAAACATAAGACTCCTCATTGAATAAACACCTCTTCTTCATAAAGAGATCCAGATAGCCAGGAGCACTATTAAAACACGTGCGAGATTGAGTCAATGTCACCGATCACGCAACTTTAACAGAGCCCAGGAACAAGATTGAAAAATGTGACAGCGAGCGATCCATCAAAATCCAGTCCTTCTCGTCGCATTTCCACCGCACACACAGGTCTCGACGGATTTGAATATCCATCGAGATAAAAAATGTTTAAGAAATTCGTCATCTGATGAGTGGATAGGGAGAATCCATCCGTCAACAAAAAAGCAACTCTCGCGAGATCAAGTGAGAGAACGCCCCCACCGATAAGAAATAACTACATCAAAATAGCCGGTCTCGTATGAGGTGAGAAATCAATTAACGGGATAATTCAGTGGCGTATTAACGGGGGGGGGGGCTATAACCTGAAGAAGCAAATTTTGTTTAAATATTGATATTTAAAAGAATATCATCCCAATGGTTTGAGTTGGTTACTTGGGACCTATCTCGAAGGTTTGGTTTGGTTTTTGTTAATTAACGTCGCACTAGAGCTGCACAGTGGGCTATTGGCGACGGTTCGGGATCAATCTCGAAGGAAAGACCCGGGAACACATACACATTCATACATGCACCTCGTTATTTTAGAACCATGGTCAGATGACGAGGAAACACCTGAACTGGCACCCAACGCCTTCAATAGACGTCGGGACTTTGGACCCCGATCAGATGTATCGTGCACCAGTCCCGTATACACGCCAGTATAATTTGTTGGATATTCTGGACGACTTTCTAGTATTTTTGTAGCGAAGCTGGCAACCCTCCGATCGCAAGATCACTACTTTTTTACTTTTCAATGTCAAGTCCATTTCCCGGATTCGAACCACCAATCCTCTGATTAGTAGTTGAACGCCTTACCAACTGAGCAACTGGGGCTCCTATCTCGAAGGAAAGACCGGGAACGTTGCCTGGTATTTTTGAACCATGGTCAAATGACGAGAACAACAGTTCAGCTGGCACCCAAAGCAACCTCAATAGAAGTCAGGACATTGGCCCCGATCAGATTGATCGTGCACCAGTCCGTATAGACGCCAGTATAATTTGTTGGATTTCTGGACGACGTTCTAGTATTTTTATAGCGAAGCTGGCAACCTTCCGATCACCAGATCACTACTTTTTTTTATTTTTATTTTTCTTTGCTAAGACCATTGCACGGGCTCGAACTAGCAATCCTCTGATTATCAACTGAACCCCTTTATCCACTGGGCAACTCAAGGCCTTCTATGTAAGGAATTTTATTTCTATGATAAGATAAATATAGTAGAACCCCAATTATCCAGATCAATTGGGACCATATCCCAACCGGATAATCAAACATCTAGATAATACACGAAAATTAAAATTATATCCTTTTTAGAAAAATAACGAATTTTCGTTTATCATGTAATGTAATTTAATAACTATTAAAAACAATATCGATTACTGATAAACTTTTAAAATGTGGATTTTGTTTATTTCTCATTTTTCTTCTAACAAAACGATCCAGATAAGATGGCGAACCGCTGATCGGGAAAAATGGAGCTCTACTGTATTTGTAAGAAGATATCACATTATAAAGCCAAAACAACCTACAGAGTGGGTTGATTAAGCACCCTTAAATCCCCTGCAACTTAATTTGCCCGTTCTGACACCACCAAACAACAACAAAACTGAAAAATATTCCGATACCTGGAGCAAGGGGGCTCGTCAGATAGCATCCCGATTAGAGGGGGAGAATGGATCAATTCTGATCGCACATAATTAAAAAAAAAAACTCGAAAAAGTTTTCGATCCATCGTCGAGAGAGGCCAAGTGAATCGTCGCAGGTGATTGCACACACGGGAAGTGGCCGTATCTGGCAACATAAAAGTCGCAGACGAGATATTTATCTGCGCTGTAACCGTCACGCTTTGATGCGCCTTTTCCCCATCATCCACACACACTCACTCAGAGGTGAGATGGATTCCAAGGAAAAGACGTCTCTTTCAGATTCGCGACACCCGGCTTGGGTCCATGAATGCGGATTCGAACACAATTCGAAGTGGGGGGGGGGGGGGGGGGGGTAATCGGAACTAAATGCTGATATAATCACGTGCGAGCAGGGAAGGGCTCCAGTTGCCCATACTTGACTCATTCCACTCCACGACGGTCTTCAGAAATGAAAATGGATTAATTGCCAATCTGGTCGACACAGCCCTCTTCCCTACAACTATGTTGGGTTATTAATCACCATAGGCAGATTCCCCGTGGAGTTATGGGGAGGAAGCATATACCGCAGCCACGAATGACACTAACCCTCCCACAGTACAAGGTCATACTGTAAAAAGAGGTACTTAAAAATGAGTACCTAAACCTACTCGTTTTTCTTTGAGTAGAATTGCACCGTAAATGAGCGACGACATACTCAAATTTAAGCACCGTACTTTCGCAAAAAACAACAACAGCAGTTTGATTTAATATTGCTAATCTCAGCTTCTGTTCAAGCTATCTTAACAAAGCGACCTGACACACTTAAAATAGTTGTTCAGAAGATGGTTTTCAACATTATATGATGACGATTGCTTAAATGGAAACTGAGTTTCAGATATTAAATAATGTATTTATTTTGTAAATAAATTTATTAACAAATTTAGTGGAGTTATTTTTTAATTATTTTATTAGGCAATGGGTCTCATTTCGAATTACTGTATTGACTCATAAATTCATTATTTTCCGTAACTTCCAATAATAAAGATGACATTTGAGATACAGTGCATCTACCAATGTGAGAAATACAGTCTATTTAAAAACTTTACACAGAAAACAACAGATTTTGCAACGGTTAGAAATATCGAATTTCCGAGGGGGGAACGGGAAGTCAACGAGTTCTTCGGTGCTTTTCTGCGTAAATCCATTTTAGAATAATTTTGTAAAGACATAATAATACAAAAAAAAAAACTTCCAATATGCACGAAAGCAAGAAATCTAATAAGTTCGATTAAAAAGCTAAAACTTTCCATCAAAATCGAGAAAAAAATATTTTAGAAAATTACCCACGGAAGTTTAAAAAAGAAAAAGTGATTGAAATGTGTGAATGGAGGCGGGGTGAAAATTAAGTAGCGAGAATGTAATAATTCCACTTTGTTAAGTGGCAACAGGAAGAAAGACGCTCCGATTGGCGGTTGTTGATGAGCGACGGGAAACGGCAGCGCGCTTACAAACGGATCCCACTCAAGGACTATTGGAAACACACTGCAAGGTTACATTGGCTGGACAATTTGGCGCGATTTGTACAAGAATTGGGTCCGAATTATATTAGACTTTTGTTGTTGTGTAGTATGAATGACATGATATGAATTTCAAAATGGACGTGATTTTTTACAGATTTTTTTTTAAATATGAAATTTATTATTCTGATCAGAAATATGAATGTTTTATTATTAAAAAAAATGCAAGATAAAGTACAATTAAGATTGCATAAAGCATTCAACTAACAATATTACTAATGAAAGTTTAAAAAAGTATCTCTCAACTTGTTTTACTTTGTTCCTCACGTGGAACGACTTTCAAAACAGCTATATAAGGAACATCAGGATAAAAACAACAAGTTATGCTTGTATATGAATCCGATCTGGTACTATTAACTACGTGGCAAATAGCAATATTGACATAAATTCGGTATCGACCGATAGGAAATTAGGGAATGATGCATATAAAATCTTGAAATAAAGACGTGGAAGAGGGTTTGCGGTACAGCTTACTTATCATCCTTGTGTTGGCAAGGAATACGTTGGCGACCAATTTCTATTTCTATAATCGGCGGAAATGAAGTCTTATGTAAAACCTATCTGGTCGTACTCTGACACAAACTAATGTTTTTTGTTTGAATTTCGCCAAAAGTGCGCAAAACACAAAAAATAGGTAGCTCGAATCTGTTTTGATGCCAAGAGCGCGCCAAATTCACGTGGTGCCTTTGAATCCTGTAGTGGGATTAGTTTTTATGGGTACGACGTCGGTGATCGATTGCGGCCAGAAGTGATTAATCGCACAAGGATTTTTCCTTTTCTCTGGTGGAAGAAGAATAGAGAGATGGGGAAAAAATGAAGTGAAATGAAGCGGTTACGTCGGCATTAAGCCATCAAGGGATCGATATTCAATAACGAATCGGCGCGGTTAACAGGCGATTGCGATGACTGTCGTCAAATGAAATTTAAAAAAAGAATAAGTTTGAAATAAAAAAAAATACAATTTTGAAAGTCACTGTCCAATTTTTGTATTGTCCGTTCCGCTCGATTTCTTTTCACTAGAACGTTTTAATAAAGATATTTCAATTAAGTTTTTTTATGAATATTTTTTTCATGTATTTTATACAATGATAATCAGGGAAAAAATATCTTTACGCTTTACGCAACTTTACATATTCTTTAAATTGCTTATTTAGAGAATTTACCTATTAATAAAACATACATTGATAACAAATGTTTTAAAATAAAATATCCAATAAAGTACAATTCAAAATATTAAAAATCATTCAAATCAGAGTAGAGGGTTCTAAAACGCCAATGCATTTTCTTTAGAATTTTTTTTATAGAATATAAAAACAAAATAAAATACGAACAAATTTATAAAAATTCAGAACATTTATCTAAAGAGTATTAAAATGTTTAAAATTGTACATGCAATTTGTACAAATATAACTCATAATATTGTACACCAGTAATAATAAATATTGCACACTAGTAATAATAAATATTGTAACAACGAACTGATTAATGACTTATGCACAATTTCTAATTCAACAAATAATTCCATAATAGAACTATAGAATTGAATTATACAACATTGGAATGGAAACGTCTTTAATGTCAGTTACATGGGATCAACTAGGAACACCATACTGCGCTTTCAGGGGAATACATTTCGACACTGACACGTTACAAATAGCACGATTGATAAATTTGGGTCTCGTTCGACAGTAAGGGCCCCAAAATACTTAAATAAAGCAAATATCGTAAGGGAGTGGATGGAAGCCGAGGAGACAGCCTGCTTATGACAAGGTCTCCATTGGCAACCAGTCCCTGTGTCTACATCTGTCTGTGCTTCGACACAGCCACATCCCATTTTAGTTAACATTACAACGTACAGCCGGTAGTTCTGGCTGAAAGACTTCAGGAAGCACTTTTGTACATAAAATATGTTACAGACGGAATTTAATTTTTTTTTTTGTGCCAACTCAACATCATAAAATTCCGTCATCTCGTAAAAGAGAGTCCTACCATAAAAGTACGTAACGTCCTTCCGGAAGGATATTTTAAAGTGGTTTCTGAAATAATTTGTGACCCAAAAACCACCCGATGTCTTTAGACCCCCATCCCCAATGGAGTAAGAGTCGGGGGGGAGGGGTCTCAGTGTCATCTGACGTGGCATCACACTTATTAAAAGACGTCACTTGCTATCGATGGCAGGTGGAGGGGGAGAGGGGGTTCACAATTACACCTAGCGACAGCAGGTCCGCAGAAGGTGTCATCCAAGAAGAGGGGGGGGGGGGGGGAACGGAATGAGGGGGAGGGGGACTGTCAGCGAAATCGTCGTTTGTATCACGCGCCAGGAAAAAGCGGGAAAAGTTGTTTGAGAAGTTATTTTCGTTATTGTTTGACGGGGACGCACATGGTGGGAGGGGGGGGGAGGGACTTTATTAAATTCAGAAAGTGAAACTGTTACCTGCAACTGCGAAAGCGGAGTAAAAGGTGGGTGTTTCAATAAAGATCAGACGAGAAAAAAAACCGGGAGTCGCTATGTATTATTTTTTTTATCTTCTGTTCTATTCTGTACGATTTTATTTTCTCAAGTGTATTTTAAATACGATAAAACATACATTTTATGGTGTTACATTTTGACTCGTAATAGCGCATTGCAATAGGACAAGAACAAAGCAGCCCCAATTTTTTAAATTCTTAGGAAGGACTGAAAACACAACGTTTCTTGCATCGTAAATGTAAAAACGAACCAAAAGTAGAGGGGAGGGGGGGGGGGGGGCTTGGTTTCACGGCGGACGTAAAAGTTGAAAAGTCCCGGGGCCGAGTAAATGCCTGGGTTATACAGACGGATTTATAACTTATTATATGAGCACAGTTTAAATCCATTTAAAACGGTATTTGCTCTTCTACCAAGGTTAATGCAAAAATATTTGACAAAAAAAATTATACCAATTTCCAAAATTTCAGAAGAAAAAATATTTTTACAATTTGAATTTTCAATACCGAAAATATATATATATTGATTTGTGCCAACAAAGTTCACCTATTTTTTTCCACTAAATCAGTAAGACTAACGCAACAACATTTTCAATTTGTGCATAGCATTGATGATTTACTCAAGCTGACAGGGAACGTAAACCTTAACAATGATTGGGACGCGCACCCGTTTTATATATGCAAAAAAAAAAACATCGCATTCGTCACAGCAATCAAGAAACGTGAGCGGGCGTGCAAAATTTAGCAAGATGTCCGCGCGAACAAGAGCTTCAACATTCACTTCTCGTCTCGTGAAAGGTGACGAAATCTTCCCTTGAAAATCAGAGAGTTTCTCCCCCCCCCCCCCCCCCCCCCACCCCCAACGCAAATGAAATAAAATATTCCGTCGCAACGCGAGAAAAAAAAAACAGCACAAAACAAAAGCGCTTCCGAAAATGGCGAGATTCCCCAGTTTTCTCCTGTTGTTCTCAGGTACATATGCAAGAGAAGAACACCCAGTTCACCACAAAGAATGGGTTTTTTGTTTTTCTGTTGTGTTTTCCGTCGCCCGTTTTATTATTGTTTTGACGAGTGGGACATTACAGGGGTTGACGTCTGAGGGAAGTTCGAGAGGAACACAACCCCCCCACATCCCCCCCTCTCTATCGAAAAATTCACACCCTTTCCAAAAGGCCTGACGAAGTACTTTGCATATTTTCGTGTGTCTCCACCACTCAGCGTCACGATTCGAAGGTAAAAAGCAGAGGCGAACGACTTTTTTTGTTGTTGTTGTTTTTATCGTTGTGTTGTAACTTTTATTATTTTGTTTTCGCTGCCTTATGTATCTGTTGAAGGGGTTTGGAAAAGTGTTTTTGGAACGCCTACAACACAAAAAGCTTGTTTTTCCGTCTTATTGGGGAAGAGCGGGGATTATTTCATTTCGATTTGCTTTCTCATATTCCATGTAGCTTGTTTCCATCCCCCCTCCCTCCTGTCTTAGGTGGAGTACACACGAGCGTTACGGGTGCCCCTTTATCACAATTTGGCAATGTGCCAGAGCACTTCTTGCAAGTGTTCAAATGAGATGAAGTTTCCATTGAAATTGTGAACGAACGAGCAAATAAACGAACAATCGTGTGAACGTACTACTATAGTCTTGCTCTGGTGAGTGGGCGGCGGGATAACGCACATCAATACTGGTTTTAGCGAATTAACAAACGTGTTTCAGCACGTTGACCAATCGGCTTGTCCAAACCACGTAAACGAAGTGCAATCATACAGGTCATTTAGCTAGAGCCAAATTATACGCATTTTCTTTTAAAAAAAAATTCCCTCCGTGAGGGAAATTTTGCATCCTTGCTGAAATATTGAATGACTTCGAAGTACAACGCAGACAACCCTGGAAACAAGCATAAAAGCTGTGGAGGGCAAAAATTTAAATCGAGGGATATCGAGAGATCATTGTAAGGGTCTGTAAATGTAAGCACGAAATATTGAATTTCTTGGTGAATAATAGCAGCGGCGAAGACCACCGCTAAATAAAAAACTAAAAAGGGAAAAATAAAATATTTGAAAAAAAAAAGACTATAAGAAAATTGCGCTAAAAAGTAATAAATAATTTTTAATTTTACGAACAAGTTGGAAAAATTTAATTAGTTAATATTAATTTTATATTTATTACAACTTTTTGAAGTTGGTGCCAATTTACAAAAGCCATACCTAAATTTTGGCGCCGATTTCAAAACGTTGTAATAGGTATAAAATTAATAATAAATATTTAAAAAATTTCAATTTGTTAGTAAAACTAACTACTATTTTTCACTTATTTTTTTTAAAAAAAAAGGTTATTTTATTTCTTTTAAAAACATAACATTTAGTAGCTAGTTTGCAATACATAACTTATTAGTAGGAATTCGTCGAATTTTAAAAAAATACTTTTTGGCTAGTCGGAATTTTCAATACCTATGATGGCGCAAAAATGAAAACGAGTTTCGACCACTCGGGTTCATTTGCAGGAGGGATTATTTCATTAGCGGGACCGGAGATACAAAAAAATAAGGTAAATTGGCTGCGAGGCATACACGATCGGCGCACCACAATGGTGGAAACGTGATAGAGCACGAGCAGACTTTCTTTCACAAATAAAAAAAATAACCATTTTTTTCTTTTTCTTTATTCCCTTTTCCAACCACCTATTCATTTCTGCAACCGGATTCGGCCGCAGAGAAGGACCCGACAACAAATGAAATGCGGTCCACAAAAGGGAATGGGCAACCTTCGAAGCGGAGTTCGTGAAACCGGGCATTATCTCATCAGAATAATCGCCAGGTCAACTTCTCTTCTGCGCCAAGCTTTTCTTTCTTTCTCTCCACTTCGTCCCTCCCCCTAATTCCTTTCTGGTTTCTACCTTTCGCAGGGCCCAAACAAACACCTTTCGTCAGTAATCTCTGGTTATAAGACGAAATCTCAAATTCGCAGAACATTAGCATGAGCTGTTCTCTTTCCACCCGGAGGACAGCGGAGCCCTTAATGCTAATATGAAACACATAAATTATAGGTCCTAAATATAATTGAGGTATTAGACCATGCATTTATTTAAGCGTTTTATAGAACAAAATTAAACTATTACATCCCATTTCCTACAGAACCTAATTTATTCGTCCCAGACATACCATTGAAATAAATTATTGTAATTTGTATACGAGTTAAAGCATTTAGAAAAGTTATTGAGTTTTTCCATGAATCCCCTTAACATGACAAAACACGTTTTGAATATTGGCTTCCCAAATATTTGCTGCATTTCCCCATAACTTATTTTACTTAGATACTTAGACAATATTTTAAACTTATTTTACCAATAACGCTATTCGTTTAAAAATAAGGTAGAGATGACAGGCAACACCCTTTCTAAAGCTTTAAAACACTGTCAGTTTGTTTTGGCCAGAAGACAAAACTTTCCCTGT
The DNA here is from genome assembly GCA_963932185.1 of Troglohyphantes excavatus. Classification (NCBI taxonomy): domain Eukaryota; kingdom Metazoa; phylum Arthropoda; class Arachnida; order Araneae; family Linyphiidae; genus Troglohyphantes; species Troglohyphantes excavatus. The sequence continues at coordinate 72,325,125 of OZ010673.1, forward strand.
CGGAGGGAAATTTTTAGGGATAAATGTGTATAATTCGGCTATAGCTTAAACACCTCTGAGACGTCACTTTGTTAACATAGTTTGGATAAGTCGATTGGTCAACTAGCTGAAATGCACTTGTTGATTCGCTAAAACCAGTATAGTTGGGCGTTACCCACCCATCAATTAACCGGAGCCAGATTATAGAGGGGAATGTGGCATCATCAAATGGTCATCTTTTTAGGTTGTAAATTTAAAAATAGTTTTTACCGCAATATTAGAAAATGAAGTTAATAAAATATTCGATTTATTTCTAAAAACTCGCATGGCTGTATCGCAGTGCTTCTCAACCTATTTTCATTTCACGTACCACTTGATAAAGCTTTTCATTTATGAATATCCCCTTTTCTCATAACTAGGGTTACCATAAGTCCGGATTTTGCCCGGACCGTCCAGATTTCAAGCTCACGTCCGCGTTGGTGCCCGGAGTTTCAAAATGCCCGTTCACGCCAAACGTGGCTAGACAGAGATTTGGTTGAAATAGAGAAGAGCTGACGTCATTCCACCCACGAAAGAAACTTCATTGCTTACACACTTGGTGCAGCCTATCTTCTATCCACCTTGGGCACGCACTAGTGGTTGCTGTTGCCATTTTACTTTTATGAAAATCCAGTAATCATTTCAAACTGAAAATTAAAACAGGTTTCATTCTATTTTTCATAAATATAATTTTGATTTATCAAACGGTAATAAAAATGGTACCAACTCTGCATCCTGTCGACTTAATATTTTTATTTTTTTATGTTTGTGTTATAAGAGAGGGTCGTTGGTACGTAGCTATTAGAATTTTATAATAGTATACTTTAATTCCCCCCCTCCCCCATAGTTCACGTTTACGCACTGTACACGATTTGCTTTATTTGCAGATTTTATACAAACAACCCACCTCATTCCTATCAAACAAGACCACCATGCCATTTCCCATATCAACAGTCATCCAATCACATCATACAGATCTGTTCCAAAGCAACGAGTTGAGATGTCAAGGTCCTCCTTTCTTTAAAATAAGAAAAGTGTAGCATTTTCTTTACCACAGTGAGCAATGGATATGTGTGTCAAAACTTCCGCATAAGTTCCAAGTTTCAGTCTCCACTGGGGAATGGAGGTCGCATTGCACAAGACGACCCTTGAGGGGGGTTTTCTTTTTAATTGTGGGGCAATTAAACCTCGGAGGCGACACTCTTTTGCGCAACCTTCGGAACAAAGCGAAAGTTAGGTGGCGAAAAGAAATCTTTGACGAAATGTACTGCGGTCGAAACTTTTGGATGATAAACAGCATTTGTTTTATATTAGTGCTCAAAACTGCGGAAAAGAACTAGAATTATAAATATATTTGTTACCGTGAAAACACGAAATCAGGGAAATCACGAATGTCATAGTTAGAGCTAGTTTTATCATAGCCCTTCATTAATACCAGTATTAACTAGGCAATACCAGTATTTACGGAAAAAATATTACGTTCCCATTTCTTACAGTTTTTACTAGTTAAAACTAGTTTTGACTAAAATGGGTCAGTTAAAACTAGTTTAAACTAGCCAATACCCGAATTTTATTCGAAAAATATATGTTTTTCTCTGTAATGGAAACTAATTTTTTTTTATTTTCTGACTGATGTTGAACACCCTTTTGTTTTCAAATACGGAATAAACATGTTTGTTATAAATAATTACACGTAGTTGCTGTTCATTTCGCGAAATTTCAGCTAGTACCAGTAGTAAATACAAAACATTTCGTTAAAACTAGAATTATCTAAGAGAAATTGTTAATTCTAGTATTGACTTAACGGAGGGGTTTTGATAAATCTAGTTCTAACTACGAAATTCGGCGATTGAATATATATATATATATATACAGTCAAATCTCGGTATAACGAACCCGGGATATAACGATCCCTCGGTTGTAACGAACTTTTCAATTGGTCCCAACCGAACTCCTATGTCACTAATGTATTTTCAAATGCTTATAACGATCTTCAAAAGTAAGGAATTCGGATGTAGCGAACTAAAATTCACACTTTTCCAGTTTAGTTTCAGGTTTTTCCCAAAAATTTTACTCGCCCCGACCACATTCCTTACCCTTTGTTCCTTTGACAGAAGCCAGGTACCTACCTCAAAGGTGACAACAGACTCCCCTGGTCAGCTCCTCCCCTTCCCCCATTCAACTGGTTTAGCATACATTCTTTGCCTATTCCTTTCATTCTATTGCTGAAGATTATCGTTTAACTTGTGGACTTCGCGTAAGTTTAAAATCGCTCCTGTTTGCTAATGCCTTTTCCATTGTGGATAAAGCGAAAATTATTAAAAGAATAGAAAGCGTTGATAATCTTTTATCTACAGATGTTGCATACGAAGGGGATGTTAGTTCAGGTCCTTCAATTTCTGATGCTAAAGGTAAGGCAGCTGTGAACATTTTGCATAATTTCTTTGCAACAGAAACTGTGGATAAGAATGTAATGGACTCTTTTGATGCTTTCAACAAAAAAATCAAAACTTCTTTTCATACTTTAGATAAATAAATTTAAGTAGTAGTAAAATTAATTTAATTGTTTAATTTGTTTTTTAAAAACAAATATTTATTTTACTTTATTATTGCCCAGTACTAATTGCAATTCAGAATAAGTAATTTGTTTCGCACAAAACGTGTTTAAGGACTTTAGGAAGTTTTTATATCGTCAATATTTGAAAATTCGGATATAGTGAACCCTCGGCTATAGCGAACTTCTGAACCAGTCCGTTGAGGGTTCGTTATAACGGGGTTTGACATTATATATATATATATATATATATATATATATATATATATATATATATATATATATATATATATATATATTACTTTATTATTGCCCAGTACTAATTGCAATTCAGAATAAGTAATTTGTTTCGCACAAAACGTGTTTAAGGACTTTAGGAAGTTTTTATATCGTCAATATTTGAAAATTCGGATATAGTGAACCCTCGGCTATAGCGAACTTCTGAACCAGTCCGTTGAGGGTTCGTTATAACGGGGTTTGACATTATATATATATATATATATATATATATATATATATATATATATATATATATATATATATATATATATATTACTTTATTATTGCCCAGTACTAATTGCAATTCAGAATAAGTAATTTGTTTCGCACAAAACGTGTTTAAGGACTTTAGGAAGTTTTTATATCGTCAATATTTGAAAATTCGGATATAGTGAACCCTCGGCTATAGCGAACTTCTGAACCAGTCCGTTGAGGGTTCGTTATAACGGGGTTTGACATTATATATATATATATATATATATATATATATATATATATATATATATATATATATATATATATATATATATATATATATATATATATATATATATATATATATATATATATATATAAAGAGTCCTCGTATTTTGGACACAAGAAAATGAAAACTGACTGACTGAAAAAACGATATTCAAGCGATTGCAATTCGTTCCCTCCTACCATTTCAAATCACATCATAATAAAAAAAAAACTCTCTCAAAACAAACACCTCTCTCTCTCACACACTCGAAATCAGGTTCTGTTACTTTTCTGACGCGAAACAAACCTTTTTAAAAAAGTAAATTTCAACACCGGGGGCCAAATTAGCCGCAAACCGGAGATTCCATTAGTTTTATATACACGTCTAACAACATGGCGGCGATCGAAGAAGAAGAAGAAAAAAATCAGTTTTATTCTATCTCTCACTGTGTGTGTGTGTGGAGCAAGGACCTTTTTCTTCTGAACGATGTTTGCGTTGGCTTCCAACACTTCCACTTTTGTCTGCAGGGAACTGTTTACACAGTACTCGAGAGAGAAAGAAACACACACACGTATGATCTACGAAACACGTGAGTGTGGACTCTCTAGACATATTGCAGCAAACGCTTGGAAATGAATGGGATAAAAAAAAAACTTTTTTTATTTAGACATCTTTTTGTGGGGTTAAAACATTGTAGTACCTTTTTGCAAACAGAGAACACAGTAAAAATGAAAGTGTTTAAAAATGAGTACCTCAACCTACTCGTTTTTCTTTCAGTACAATTGATGACGTACTCAAATTTAAGTAATTGTACTTTCTCAAAAATGAGCAGTGTGATTTAATATTGCTCATCTCGGCTTCTGTTCAAGGTATCTTAACAAAGCGACCTGATACATTTAAAATAGTTGTTCAGAAGAGGATTTTCCACATTATTTGATTTCGATTGCTTAAATGGAAACTGAGTTATTACAACCCAATTATTTTACTTCTCATTCTTTTTCCACGCCTTTTTAACATTACTTCTGTTTATAAGTTCTTCTCGTCGCTCTGTTAGGCCATGGACTACGGTGCGGATGACATCAAGTAGACGGATAGGGTTCGATTCCCATTAAATTCTTGTTGTAATTGTTGAAATTTCTTGAAAGTGATTTATGAAGGCAGTCTATGTAGGCAAGCAACTGCTCTTTTTATTCATTTTACACATTTTTGAGTACGTCTTTTTCAAAAATGAATGTTAAAATCAATGAATGAAAAAATCAATGCCAATTACTTTACTTCCCATTCTTTTGGCACATCTTTTTAAAAAAATTTCTATTTATAACTTCCTCACTTCGCCCTGGTAGCTGTAAGGATAAGGCTCTGCACAGCGGTGCCTGCAGATGTGGGTCCGATTCACGGTAAGTCTTGGTAAGCTCGATTCACGGTAAGTAAGTTGTAATTGTCGATATTCATTGAAAGTGATTTATGAAGACAGCAACTGCTCTTCTTATTCATTTTACTCATTTTTGAGTAAATTTTTTTTAAAAAAATGAAACTTACATATTCGGAGCTATGATGAGCATCGAATGTATTCAAAAATGAGTACATTTTACTTTTGAGTACCTACTTCTAACAGTGAAAAGAATGGTATTTCGATACACTGTTAAAAATGCGTGCTCATTATGGAAGAAAGTTTTGTCCTTTTTGACGAAACAGACGCCTACTAAATGATCCGATTACACTCTTTTTATGAAATTTATTTCGTCAAACTTGAAGACGATTTCAAGTTAAAATCGACGACTCGACTCGATCAACAGTCGGGCTCGAACTAGCAATCCTCTGATTAATAGCCGAACGCCTTTATCCACTGGGCCTAACCTAAGAACATTACTGCCTAAAAAAAATAAAACCAATAAAAAATAAAAACTTTATTTTTGCGTAAAGGGATGGGTGAGAAGAGGGTACTCATAAATGAGAAGTTTTAACAAGGGGTGCGTGAAAAAAAAAAAAAAATTAAGAAAAAGAACCCACTGACTTCAAATACCATTTCGGAAAATTAAGACTATCCCGTGGAGGGGAGAAGGAAGAGAGAGAGAGAGGATTTGACATGCACAGGTGTAAATTTACATATAAAAAAACCAAGTCATCGCACATAATAGGGGATTGCATCATTCGATTTCTTGTGTTCTAGTATTGTTCTACAGACACCCTTGCTGAGTTTGCATTCCATTAATAAATCGCATCATCATAGAGCGTACGACACACAATCGTTAAAAAGTTACAATTGGTTAATACTCTTTCAAAGCATAATTTTAATATTTCTTATTATAAAAATATAATTGGCAACCTTAGGTTCGACTAAATAAAAGTTTCGAATTCTTATAAGACTCCTGCAACATCGCACCATTATTTTCTAGTTTGCTATATAACAATGTAATCTTAATAGTTTCTAATGATTTAGATCTTCATGGACCACCAAATTCAAATTAGACAAAGCACGGACCCAGTGCCGTCACACAAAAAATTATTTTGGGAGGGTAGAAACAAGAAATTTCCCAACTTAAACGAATGCGAAATTCCCAACTTAACTATTCGAAATTCACAACTTAACTATTCGAAATTCACAACTCAAAAGTGTTGAAAATGTCGAATTCTCGTACCCAATTTCAATATTTTTTACAAAGACCACCATGGACCATTTTGAACCCTCTCCCGGACCATGGGTTGGAAACCACTGATCCACAAAATCTTATCCACGGACATTTTTAATGGACCGTTCTTTGATTACGTCCGTCACATACCCTTGATAGGAGGATAGGGGTCTATCAAAAGTGACATAGGGGAGGGGAAACTTAGTGCTTGAGTGACATAACAAAATTTTGTAAAAGAAAAAGTGCTGAAATTTGTTTCGCAAACATCGATACGAGTACCTTTTTATAGAACTCGCACTCTTTCTAAAGGAATGTTTGGTAAAACATACAAAGTAATTGTTTTAATGACTGTTTTTTTTATTGCAAAAAAATTGTCGTGACGTGACATGGGGAAGATAAAAAAGCCAACCTGACATTGGGGTGGACGTGGTACAAAAGGATCGTAAGGTAATAAATAAACGTCCCTTACATTCTAAAAAAAAAAAAAAAAATGCCGTTTTGAAATACAGTTTAAAAAATTATTTCGGTGCCCTTATATATTTCAAATTACATAAAGAGCATTTGTATATAATATATATATATATATATATATATATATATATATATATATATATAATAACTCCTCGTAGGACTAATAAGAGTGGCCGTTGTATCGAGAATGTCGCTGTAACAAAAAAAGAACTAATCACCTATTAAGTTTTAAGTAGCGGCCGTTATAATGAATGAGTCGCTATATCGAGAAGTCGTTGTAGAGAGAGTCAAGAGCATTTGAAATGCAGGTGGGGGACATACATTTTACTTCAGCTTTTGCATATAACCATCCTAAAATGGCCCTTGCGTCCGCAATAAGCAAGGAAACGTAAATAATTATACTAATTACACGAGTTTTCTCTGAATGGACCACCAACAACCGAACCGAAGGAAAAGTTGAATTGGCAGAAAGAGACGAGCCACCTTGCACCACGTAAGAACGTCATCGACGACATTATAAACGTCGAATTCTCTCCTCCATCCTTTGGGACCTGCCAAGGTATGGCCGAAGACCGGTTCCGAACAACTCGATTCTCGGAATTTTTTTTATTTTTTATCCTTCTCTTCCATCTCTGATAAGCAACAAAATGACTGCGGAGTAAAGAGATGCCTTTCAGAAGGTTTTTTATTTTTTCCATGTCTCTTTAACAAGGAGTGAACTTGGAATATTTTTTATCTATGCGCAGCCTTGGAAAATGCGGGAAATGGCCAAGCTTTCAACTGCTGTAGACAATGAATTGGAATTTTCTTGTCGTTATCTAAAGTTTTTTTTAAGTGTACGTTATCGTTAGGGTAGGAAATCCGTTATTTCATAGAATACCTATAGTTATTTCATGAAATAACTATAGGTATGAAATCCGTTATTTCATAGAATACCTTTAGTTATTTCATGAAATAACTACAGGTATGAAATCCGTTATTTCATAGAATACCTATAGTTATTTCATGAAATAACTACAGGTATGAAATCCGTTATTTCATAGAATACCTATAGTTATTTCATGAAATAACTATAGGTATGAAATCCGTTATTTCATAGAATACCAATAGTTATTTCATGAAATAACTGATCAAGTCAGTTAAAAGTGTAAAACCCAATTATATTCTATGGTTTAACTAGTTATTGCAAAGAATAACGATCTACACCCCCGTTAAAGTGTAAAAAAATGGTAAATTAAATTCCGAACTCAAAAGGCCGTGAAGTGAGAAACATTGGTCAGATATTTTTGTAATTAACCCGTCTAGGTTCTCATCTCATCTGTTGATTTTGGGACCAGGAAACGGCACATTATTGTTCAAAAATAGCTGGTAACTCCCTTTCGGATAGTCGTTTTGAGAAATAATGTTTTACTGGAATTCCATTTACATTGAATTCTAATCAGTATTTTTCAGTAAAGTATGCTGTTTAATTCAAATTGTTTATTTTACACTTTACCTGTGTATCATTATTTAATTTACAGAATAACTATTTAAAAGTGTGGAATTGCTAATTTATTACACACTTTAATTTATTCGATCAGTTATTTCAGGAAATAACTATGTATTCTATGAAATAACTGAATTATACAAATTAACGATTTGTACAGTATACATAAATGCAAAAAAGTCCCGTAATGGTATCTTATATATATATATATATATATATATATATATAAATATATATATATATATATATATATATATATATATATATATATATATATATATATATATATATATATATATATATATATATATATATATATATATATATATTCTCTCTATTTTTAAAAAAAAAAGTAAGCCCTAGGGGGAATTTTCATTTCTTTCAATGTTATTCAGATCGTATCTCAAAATGTAAAAGTCCTAAAATTACGAAATTGGGTAAATTTGTTAAGAAATGTTTGATAAATAAGAAGAATATATTTTTGTTTCAATACTGTTATTAGTTTATAAGTTATTTAATATTAAAGTCGTCGTTGATAAAATTTCGCTTACAAGTAACTTCAAGAAGGTTTGGTTTGGTTAATTAACGTAGCACTAGAGCTGCACAGTGGGCAATTGACGACGGTTCGGGGCCTATCTCGAAGGAAAAGCCCGGGAACTATGCCTCGTATTTTTGAACCATGGTCAGATGACGAGGACAACCCCTGAGCTGGCACCCAACTAATTCAATAGACGTCGGGACTTTGGACCCCGATCAGATTTATAGTGCACCAGTCCCGTATACACGCCATTGATTTTTTGTGGATGTTCTGGACAACATTCTAGTATTTTGGTAGCGAAGTTGGCAACCCTTCGATCACAATATCACTACTTTTTACTATTATTTAGTCTAGTCCTTTGCAAGGTTTGAACCGGGGACCCTTGGATTCCTAGCTGACGCCTTATTCCACTCGGCCACGGAGGCCCACTTCAAGAAGGAGCAGTCGCAATTGGTGAATTAGGCAAGGGAGGCAGTCTTGCAACAAATTCAAATCATCATAATTGACTTTGTGCGCCGGCGTTGAGATACCGTCAACCACGACAACTTCGCCAACCGCCCTGCCAACTTCCTGAACCAACCAATAGAGACCAACCAAAGATGAGGTTTGAATGATTGGCTGGTTCAGGAACTTGGCAAAGCTGCCTCAGTATTGTTCAGGAACTTGGCAAAGCTGCCTCAGTATTGTTCAGGAACTTGGCAAAGCTGACGGGACAACTTTGAGGGGATGAGAAGCCAAATGGAGACAAATTACAATTTCATCATTTTGTAAAAAACGCAGTAGAAAGTAAAGACAAAGCAGCTCATTCTTGAAGTTGTTGATTCTGACGCCGGCAGATCTCAGCACATGACAGACATTTACCTGTGTACTTTGCCACCAAGATTTCATATGTATTAACTATTCATAATTGCACTTAATTATTTTTTTAAAAGTCACTTTTACACCTTGACTTCCTTCTCAACCCCTCACATACAATTCTTCGAACGTGCCGAGTTCTTCAAAGGATTGGCTAATTAGTGTTTTATGGCGCAAGATAGGAATTTGTGCTGCGTCAAACACGGATGAAGTTGCAAAATCATTTCATTGGAATGCCGATGGCGTAGCCGTAGTGCACAGATGAGATAAATGACAATTCAATAATTTTCTCGATTTAATAAATGACAATTCAATAATCTGATAGTTTTTATCGGCATTAGAAAGAAAGGAATAATAGCCAGGTTCTTTCTGCGAATCAAAATAATTGTTTTACACCTGTCACAATTAGATACTACACAGATTACAACTTGAGGATAGAAATGATCACTTAAACAATTAAAAAACGAACTTTACAACACATGCGTGATCTCATCGATATGACAAATTACAAAAAAAATATGTATTTAAATTTGAGAAAATAAAACAAATATTATACAGAAACAACAATAAAAAAAACATGTTGAGATACATATTTTATAGTAATCTCAACATGTTTACATATTTCAATAAATAATTTTAATTTAATAATAAATATTTTTATAAATAATTTTAATTTAATAATAAATATTTTAATAAATAATTTTAATTTAATAATAAATATTTTAATAAATAGTTTTAATTTAATAATAAATATTTTAATAAATAGTTTTAATTTAATAATAAATATTTTAATAAATAGTTTTAATTTAATAATAAATATCTTAATAAATAATTTTAATTTAATAATAAATATTTTAATAAATAAACAAAGTTATTATATTTTAAGTTCTACGTTCGCATCATGAGAGCGTTCAACGTGACGAAACGTGTGTGGTCTAAACATAGGCATGACAGTTTCCAAAACTCATTCACGGAAGTCTCTTTTCAAACCATTTGAGGTCGAGACTGTTTGGTAATTAGCCAAGATCAGGATACCCGACAGCACGTTGACAATAATTACCCGCAATTACCTTTACCACCAAAAAAAAATTACCTCAACACAACCCTCGCGTCTTTTCAATCCTTCTTCTAAATTAAAATCCAAACATCTTTTCAAGGACTTGGCACGCCAACCTTCACCCATTCGGACGAATACATTCAAATAAAAAAAAAACTTACTACAAAAAAATTAAACGCATAAAAAAATTTGAAGGGAAATCACACGAGTAAAATAAACAGTCGGTACACAGTCAGGGGTCAGAAGAAAGAGGAAAATGGGACCAGGTACAGGGCGTGTATGTGTGTGTGTCTCAAGAGCGTAACCCAGGTAGCGAAGGGAATGATTAATCAAAAGTGCTGCTGCCTCATTGAAATCTATTCCCTTCTTTTGTTGCTGACTTCCTTTAATTGCGGGTGTGAAGGGGGGTGATTTTCCTATTAGGACAGCGGTCGGAGGGGAAGGGGAAATTACACCTTTTCAAAATTCGGTTATCTATTCGTTTTTTATGGTAATCAGAGGAGATGGCGAAAGAGACTGGATGTGTCACACTTCTCCTCCGCGTTGGCCGAAAAGTTCACGAGTGCGGTTTCCTTTTCTTTTTTTGACAGAGACGTTTTACTTTTTTGACGTGGAACGTCTTCAGGGTGGCAACAATATTCTGGAAAAAAAGTTCCCTGATGATGTCACAAAAATTTCCCTGATTTTACTTGATTTTGGTTTGGTTTGTTTAAATTAAAGTCGCACTAGAGCTGCACAGTGGGCTATTGGCGACGGTTCGGGGCCTATCTCGAAGGAAAGACCCGGGAACGATGCCTAGTATTTTTTAACCATGGTCAGATGACGAGGACAACACCTGAGCTGGCACCCGACGCAACCTCAATAGGGGTCAGGACATTGGACCCCGATCACATTGATCGTGCACAAGTCTCGTATACACGCCAGTATATATTGTTGGATGTTCTGGACGACTTTCTAGTATTTTTGTAGCGAATCTGGCAACCCTCCGATCGCAAGATCACTACTTTTTACTTTTCTTTGTCAAGTCCATCGCACGGATTCGAACCACCAATCCTCTGATTAGTAGCTGAACGCCTTATCCACTGAGCAACTGGGGCTCGTCCTGATTTTACAATTACATTAAGAAATGTTTCAATACATGCTTTGTATAGAAACAAAGTGTCCACGCTACTATAAATTTATTACATTATAAATGAAAAATTATAAGCAATACTTATTTACAGTTAAAATAATAATTTACGGATACAACACAAATTATGCAATTGTGAAAGGCATAATAGTAATTAAACATGCTCTATGGAAGCAGATAATGCAAAACAAGCAAGTTTTTTCATATTATTTCTTTTGTAGATTATTTTAAATGTTGTATATGCTTCCTATTTCCTATTCCAATCTTCAATAAATCAAATATTCATTAGCCCCTCACATGTTGCTTACAATTCAAGGTCCAACGCACTTTGCTTTTCCCTCCAGCAGTGGTTCACGTTTCTACAAAAATAAAACCGAAAATATGAAAATGTGCATAACCATGCTTTTTTTTTTTTTACTTCTTATTCAAAACTAAAAGGAAATATTGACAAATAAATTACCCAGAATGCAGGACATAACAGACGGTAATTGCCGTTTTAATGATCTAAATTTGAAAAATTCCCTGATTTTTTGTGAAAATTTGAAAATGTCCCTGACTTTTCCATGATATTTCCAGTCGCAGGGCTCAACCTATGGTACCAAACACCCTACATTGGATTTTAGAGGGTTAAACAGAGAAAGAAAAAAATATATAAATCTCCGCCAATCCTGACCGAAATCTCTCGTCACCTCAATATGTCAACGATCCCCCTTTGACTGATTCTTCTTTCCGTTGCCACCTCTACGAAAAAAATCTTATTATTGTTTATTTTTTTCGCATTTTGCCAACTTTTATTATATAAACGCTGTGTGGCATCAAGGTCACCAATCCTTGAAAAGGGAGGGAGAGGGGGGAACACACAAGGGGGGAGAGGGGGGGGAGCAAGAGAAAAATAATATATGAAAAAAAATCTCAATTCCACATCCGGGCTACTTTCATCCGAATAATACGGAACAATAAAAAGAAAACGAGGAGAGAAAAAGGGATTTTTTTCCCCTCTTCTCTTCTTTTTCATTCATTTCAGCCAAAAAGGTTTTCTCTTCACTTCTTTTTTTTTCTTCCGTATCTATTACAAAAGCAGCATGCACCCTGTCCCGAGAGAGGCGTGTGATTGTCGGTGTGTGGGGTCACGTGATCGCGCAGACGATAATTGTAGGGATTTTTTCTTTAATATAATGAGATGCGGGAGTGAGAGTGATTCTCCCCTTAGTCGATACTTCGGCTCAGTGTGTCCATCCTATGTCGTTTTTATAGTTGGAATTTTTTTTTTTTTTTTTTTAATAAAGGAACATATTCATGATTAATTATGATTTTTTTTAAGTAAGCAATTCTATTTCTGAAAGTTCAAATACTTTTTTCTAAAAAATCTTTTTCTGTAAATTTTAATTTTTCCCTCTAGGTGGATTTAGAAATTACAAAACGATGCGATTAAAATATATCAGAAAATATATTTTAATCGCACAACAATTGTACCGATTTCTGACGTTTCGAAACAAAAATAATTATATTCTAGAAATTTCAAAATAAAAGAGGTTTTGTAAAGGTATCAACCGAAAATGACAAACTTTGTTCTTTGTCATTTCAAGACATATTCCATTGTTCAAGATTTTCAATATGACCTGTTTTAGTGATCATTGACACATTGCAATGCTTTTTCAAATAAATTACTTCGGAAATGAGACAATTGAAGTAGATTTCATTAAGGAAAAAATAAAATTACATTTTGTAAGCTAAAGATAAAAATATCAACATCATGTCTTTAATTTCAATATTTTTTTAAAAAGTATATCTTATACAAAGCCTTAGCATTTTAAACATGACTAAAATTCCAAATATTTATTTTGAGTAAATGACGAATATTGTTGACGAAAAGAAAATAAGAAGGTGACAAACGGTATATAAATATGTAATAAAAACGTATGTTCTTTTTCTTGTACTGCTTGGAAATTTTGTACACACTTTCCTAAATATGTATAGCATCGTTTCTATGTCAAAAAAGTAGCATTTTTTTCGGAATATGGGGCTTGGGATTCCCTTAAGTAAGTTCTCCCCCCACCCCATCCCCAAAACACACGTATTAAGACTACATTTTAAGACTTAACTCTCCCGTGCATAGTGTAACATATATGCTACACAACTTTAAAATTACCTAGTTGCATCTATTGAGTTTTATGTTAGCTATTATAGTATTGTCAGGTAGGAAACCATGTGCCCAGTTCTTATAACAGCCGCTAGGTAACTCATATTTATAAAAATAATTGTAATAAAGGCAATCAGTTGCTTCGAGGTCTGTTGTTCTAAAACTGGTTCGTGAAGGTAAAGTTTTCGAAGATTGTTTTATTACTTATAAGTATAATCTGGCTGTACAAAAAATCCTAGATAATACCAGAGGTATGTAGATTGTATTTAACTATATTTTCATACTTATTGAAAATTATTTTAGTAATTACATATGATGTTGCATATACGCTACACAATGGGTTTTAATTAAGTTTTAAATTAAATAGGCACTTTGGATTTTTTTTTTTTTTTTTTGTATATATTTCAGAGGTCCAACGGGGAAAAGAGAAAACGAAAAAAAAATTATTTCATTAAAAAAGATAAAATCATGCACTAGAGGGTTAAGTCAATCCTTTAAACACCTCTTCTGCACATTCAAATTGGATAAATAAAAGGACGAGAAGCACAAAAGCACGTTGTTTCACATGCGCAAAAAGACATAAATCACATCTTACTATTGCCTCACACCTACAGTCTGCTTCTAAGGTTGTCAACCGACGTCTTTTTGACCAAAAAGCGACGTCGGGATCGGAACCGAAAAGCGACGTTTGGAAAGGAGCCAGAGAAACGGACGAAAGGAAAAGATGAAGATTTTTTTTTTTTTTTTTTTGCCACAAAGGTAGTCTTTTCCGAGACGCTGGCACATGGCCAGTGAAATGCCCAGGCTACTTCTGCGATTTGGGAGAATATTTCTTTGATATCCTCTATTTCATTTTTTTTTTATCTTTAATAGACGGTAAGCGATACGGATCTTTATTGAATATGGAGAAGGGTTATGAAGGAAAAATTCTTAAATTAAAAACGATTCATTTTTCCAGGACATACAGTACACCCTCCCCAAGGCGACCCTTTCCTTACAGCGACCACTTCGTTACATCGACGTTTCATTATACGATCATCTTGTAATGGTCCAATAAGGATTCGCTATATCGAGGGTTTGCTGTACTGATGGACAATAAAAAAGACCGGTATTTCATGCCTAAAAAAGTTATCTGTAAATTATTTAGAAATTATTAAAAAACGTTTTTTTATGAACAAAAATAGAATGCGAACACTTCATGTTCGGGGAAATTTTACGAGGTATTTAGTTTTAAGCATTTATAACCAAAATAAAAAATAAATCGAATATCTCCTCATAACATACATAATTTCAGCTGAAAAGTAATGGGTTAGAAAATATGTCATAGTGCCCGGATGTGGTAAGTGACCAATCATTTATCGGACAGCCATTTGAAAGTTTGTAGCGTCATTATAAGGAATAGAAAACTACAATCGACAAGGGTTCCTACCCAATAAAACAATTGTTTGCTACCTATAAACTATATACATTCCAATTTGAGGATTGAAATGAGCTCTTAACCTCGAATTCGCGATAAACACTTTCAACCACTAAGGCATCGATATTTTAGAAGACAAAAATTAACGCAACTCCGGTGGACTTTTTATTACAGCTTAAAAAGTCCACCTCCCGTTTAAAAAAAAAAAAATACCAACCTGCAGCCATTTACGAAAAATCTGCGAACCACGTCGTCCGTCGCGATCAAATATTCCCTCGAAAGAAAAAAAAGGACCATTTCACCCTCTTATCCCACCCACAAGTGGCGCACCTTCACCTGAAACCACTCGAAGCAAAACAACTTAGAAGAGAACAATTACATTACAAACAAGAATCAAGGATAAGAGCCCCCCCCCCCCCCCCCCCCCCCCCCCCACAAAAGAAGAAGAGAAACTCTCTCTCTCTAAACAATGGGTCGGAAATAAAACGGGAATGAAATTGTTCAGGTAACAGTAATAAAAACCCAATATACCTCCCTCCTCTGGACGTGTTTTTGGGACGATGCAGGAAACAGAATATGTAGGGGGGTGGGGGAGGGGGTCTTTTTAACCTCTCTCCGACTGGTAGTTCCCCCCAAATAAAAACTTTATGCCCCGTAAAAAGGCGGTTTACGGGGAAGGGGCTTCCTCGAGAAACACTTTTACGCACCTTTGGTAAAGCGACAATCACGAGAGAGTGGAAGGGATGCAGGATTTGGCAATTTATCGGAGCTTTTGGCAGACAAAAATTAATTTTTGACGTGGAACTTCTTTAAACTCAGTTGCAAGGGTTATGAGGCAAGAAACACTATGTCGCGCTTTTAAGGGGATCCAATCCCACGTTTTAAATACATTGACAAAGATTCGGTCTCGTTCGTTATTAAGCGCGGTGCAGATGCAATTAAGCGCAGATGCAGACGAAATCTCGAAATAATGCAAATACGGGTGTGGGTGACTAACAGTTTCTGTATTTTCCTTCTGTTACCGAAGTAAGTTTAGAAGAAGTTAGCGTTCGTTGGCGCGACCAAGGTTTTACGAAAAACTTCACTTTATTTGTCTAGAAATAAAGATTGACCGTTAACAAAAGAATTGTCAACTGAAGAAAGAGAAACAAACCGATACACCTGACGCCGCATGACTCCATTTATGCTCCGCCACATACATGCTTTGCTTTATTTCAAGCTTCTACACGCATCGGCGCCTCATTTCCTATCGAAACGAGACTGAGTTTATGTCAATCGTGCTATTTTTTGCGGAATTATAGTGCCGGAATTGCTCTCCCTGTAAGCGTGACATGGTGTTTTTAATCCTGATATCCCACGTACTAGCCCATTTTAAAGACATTTCACGACAGAAACACACATTTGGCGAGTATGTTGGCGATCCACGGTGGAACTCAACCAACGCTAAAAGCAGCCAACTCTTTCCCCAAAAACGTTGAGAGTTTTATGAATGGATTTTCAAGAGCGCACGGAACCAAAGCAGAAGAGAGATCGGAGAGCAAATATTTTCAAAATGGGATTCTGAAGTGGGGAAGAGAGAGAGAAGGAGAGAAAAACGTTAAAGGGGAAGGGAACCTTCCACAGTTCGATTTGCGAAGGGGATATGTTCGAAAACATCTTTTCAAACGCAAGCTTTCCCATTTTACAACACAAGTACTACGTCGGGTGATTTTCAGTTTTCAATTCCTTAGTTTGATATTCCATCTTAGAACTATTTTTTTTTTATCTTCCGGACATTTTTCATTTAAGTATTTCCTGGAAAAAAAAATTCTTAAGGTGAAATTTTGTCTTTTTAACTACGTCTTCGGCTAGGAATTTTACAATATTGACGAATACTGCTAAACACACTTGAAATTTATAAAATTTTAGAATTTATAGAATGAGAAATTTCAATTCGAAAAGAACACCGGCATAATACTTCGAACAGAGATAAGCTGGCTTTCATACACATTACAACCAAATCATCCCGTTCACGCATCAAACCAACATTTTACGTGCATTAACCACTCTTATATTCACCGAGTTCGAATTTTCACTATTGCTCGACAAACAATTTCCTTAATTATTTGAGTAAATTTTACCTATTAACCAAGCTGATTTTTTTTAAACGAAAAGTCACTTTAGATCAGCTTTTCTATACACCAAAATTTAAAGCAAAGTATGGGCAGAAAAGTTAAAATATTTTAACATATTGGAAATTTGAGGCTGCCCCCTTTTGGTTTATCTATACAAGTATCAAGGGTTTTAAGGGGACATACCCTCATTCTCCTTTTCACCAGAAACTCCGAGGTACCCAGAGTGCACGGGACACTTCAATTTGCCGACAGTCCCGTAGGGGATTTCCATAAACGAATACACACCCACCCATTCGCAATTCTCTCGCTGATCGATAGACAGATCAATACACCAATGCGATAAGTAACAGAACGCACTCACAGAAATCACAGCCCTACGGAATGGGATACAATTGACCCTGTGTCGGAATTGCAAAACGACCCTTTCATTCCGCAATTATTTAATAAAACATAGGGTACATAACAACATGGTATCTATCAACATGGGTTAATAGTATTCGAGTGATTTATTTTTTACTAAGAATTTTTTTATAATTAAAAAAATATATTAGGGTAATTAGGAAAACTCCACAGAAAACGTTTTGAATTACAGCATGTTCAAAAAAAATTAAGCATCCAACTAAAATACCATATTACGTTATTAACATTTAATATTCGAAGACTTGTCCAACTCAAAGAAAATTGAGGGGGATAGATAGGCTTTAGTACATATGGAGTAGTGCACAAAAGAAGCACTCAGAACAATGCATTTTGGGATACTTTCGACAGTTTCGTTCTGCGCAGAGCTTCAAAACTGGTCGGAACGCACAAAAAAAACTCATCGGCGCAATGCATCTCGGGATACAGATTGCTGTGCAGAACCGGTCGGTATTCTTCATATTCTGCCACTTATGGGTTTCTCCTTTGGTCGAACTTAGCCTCAATCTGATTTTTGCAGCATAGCGTTGTGATATTTTATGCTACGCGAATAATATAAAATACAGACCCGTGGTCGGTAATCACGAATATTTTTATTCGTTGAAGGAGACCCAATAACTGATTCTTTCCCAACACATCGCAGCAGCAGCGTTTCAAATCCGACAAGGAAAGTCTATAAATCACCCCAGGTGGAAAAACAATGAGCGCACCTTTTCGTCCATTACCGACAAAAGCCGAACTCCATCGATATCATTTGCAACGGAATGAGAGCCCACCTCTCAAACATCCATCGATTTATCGTAATCATTTGTTGATAAACAAATCGATCGCCGAGCTAAAGAGAACCACGGATCAATTAAAACCACATTTTGCATTTTGATTGTTTTTAATGACGGTCTGGGTAATGTACTACTCGTGAGATAAACCCCTATTTCCCATTAAAACGCGCTCTTTTCACTCGATCCCGCCAAATGAAAGACGATGGAAAGCCAATAACGGCAATCGGACACAATGAAAAGCTAATTTCGCGTCTTGGAAGACTTTCTTCGGAAAAAGGCCATAAGTCCTCCCCGGATAAATGGAAACGATAAAAATCGTCCTGCAAGGTAAATAATAAAAGGGTAATAATCGATTCATAAAAATCGATGTCGAATTACTTCTCATCTCCATCGTTAACAGCCCCCCTTCCCGATAATAACAAAACAGCAACACTAACAATAACAAAGGAATTAGCGTGAGGCACCGCCTTAAAACATTTATTGATAGATGGATCAGGCCACGGTTTATTAAGTTCGGTCTAGATAATGGCAATCACAAAAGACGGGGCCGCTTGCTTTAATTGCGGGGAACGAGGACATGCGGCACGACACTGCCACCGAGCAGACATCTGACACATAACGTAATGTTAACGACTCCATAAAGGAATAATTGAGACAGTCTTCTCTCTCTCTCTTCCAAAAGAGTCTCGCCTTTTAAAATAATAATAATAATAATCTGAAGAAGAAATGACTTTTTAAAATGATCCAATAATCGTTAATACGTCGGGGGAAAAGTCTCGATAAATTAATCATGGCCGCCCCTAAAGAGAATCGATTCTTGCCGTCGTTGACAAAGTGAACCAGATAAAGCGAGTGGATGTATTTATATAAAAAAAAAATAGCACATAATCGAAGAGGACCCCCCTTTTAAAAGTGGAATTCACACCCGAGTCCAAAACCACAGAGAGATAAGCGCGGCGAACTGGCCAATACCATCGCGTCGCGTACAAGTGCCCGGCCAATAAAAAGCAAAGTACGGCAAAAGAAGATAGTGGGGGAAATGTGACAGAAGAGGAATTTTACTCCGGGAAAAGTTTTAACGTTTTAATCAGCGCGACACACTCACAATTCATTCCTGCTACTACCACAGTCGATAAAGTAACAGATTTTTAAAGTTTCCCTTTTCCACCCACCCTCCTGACATCCTCTTAGAGTCTTATCGTCCCCATTTATTTAAAGCGGCAATAGAAAATGGAACGAGAAGGGGGGGAGTGGGGGGCTTTTATTAGTTGCGAAGCGAGGGGGGTAATGAAAAGGGGATTCAAAAGAGTCCTTTTCGCATTGTTCCCTCGATAATGCCAAAAGGGGAAAAATCGGCAAAATTATTAATTGTTTCCCCCTTTTCGCTTTTCATTGAAAAGCTTCAACAATAAAAACAGCCCCCCATGAAAAGATATTGTTTTAATTACTTAATTTGGCGACGAAACTGGTCATTTGTCTCCCTTTTTCCCCCCGCAGCCGCTGAAGGCTAAATTATTTCTTGGCGGGAAGAACAAAAGAAGGAGATTCGCGAGTATAAATGTTCGAAAAGGGGGGAAGCGATTGAAATGATGTGGGGGGCGAGAGAGAATAGTAGTTTTGACAGTAAATTGCAGTTTCCCCTCAAAACTGACAAGATTTTATGACGGTGGAAGGGGGGGGGGGAGGGGAGCAGTTAGTATTTAAAGAATGAATTGAGGCCGTAGGCGATGCCACGCAGACGCCGTTCCACATTTGGAGTGAACCGGAGATATATCGAGTTAGTTAGACCAAAACCTTGGTTACCAACTCAAAATGAAGAAAAAAAAATTATCCTATTCTTTTATTAAATCTTATTTTCATGTATTAATTTACTGAAGCTCACGCGATTTTTGCAATTGTAAAGTTGTTTTTTCTGCTTGAAAATTTCATTTTTTTTGTATGGATATTTTATACTATTTTCCAATTTTTAATTGTAAAGATATACTTGTCAGTTGTACATCAAACCTTTAAAATAAAAAAATATTGTAAAGTGGAGTATTTTTATTAATTTTAAAATTGGTTGCTTTGCTAGAAAAACTGGCGATCTCTGAACGTGCTGTCTCGTCCATGAGCGTCAGACAGTAAAAATAAAAATTTAATTTTCTTTTAGATTTTATAAATGATTTTAAACTTTTTAGTTCAGAGATTTACATATACAAAAAAAACTCACACTTTTACTCATTGTTATTACATGATTGTTTCGGAATTATGTATTCATAAATATTTATCTATTAAAAAATAATTATACTAATAATTATTTGAAAGAAAAAAAAAGAGCGCAAAGGAACCCCGTCAATTTTTTAAAGTTATTCACTCAGTATAATTATTATTAGTGAAAAAAGAAATAATCATTAAGGGAGAAAAATGAGGTTTTTTTTTTAAAGATGTACATATTGAGGTACTGATATTGAGGTATTTATTTTATTATCCATGACGGCTTCAGACATTTAAAACTTTGCACTCTAAACCTCTGACATTTACGTTCTTTATAAAGAACAGTCACCCTCTTTCCAGTTATTTTCATCGAAACATTTGGGACTTCTGGATGACCAAAATAGTAAACTTTTTTTTTTTGGTGTGAATGAGAAAAAGACTTTTTTAAGCTCAAAAACATGCTGTTCTGGTTTATTTTGAAGAACAGGAATAATAACATATCGTAATTTTTTTTATCAGAAAGGCGACAGTGAAGTGCAATAAGGTTAAAACGTTATAAGGTGTGTATGTATACAAATAATCTTATTTTTTTTATGTCATGGTCCAAATGTACTCCGGTTGGGCGTGTTGTGGAAGTTTAGAGAATAGAGGTCTTCGGATGTCGCGACTTCGGTTCAAAATTACGGGCTAGTCTTCCTGGTTTGTTACGTGTCATTCAAATGATTCCGAACCGTCACCAATAGCCCATTCTACAACTTGAGTACGACGTTAATTCAACTAAATAAACTTGGCTAGCATCACTTGTTTGGAATTTTTGTTAATGTAAGCTACTTAATAATCGACTCCCAAAACACTTTACAGGACAGATTTCACCCCCCAGAAAATATAAATCGCGAACAAAACAGGGATGGAGAAAGGAGAAAATCGGAAGCAGAGAGTAAATTTCGGATGCGATTCAAGTGGGCGCCCCTTGTTGTAGGAGCTTTTATCGCTAAAGGGGGGGATCCGGAAGAAGAAAAAAAACAGACTCGGTTTCAAAATATCGTTAGCAACCGTTTAAACGATTCCCGATACTGATTGAGAAATCGATATCGTCCGAAGCATCGATAAGGAAGTGCCTCTTCTCTTTTTGGGGGCGCAGGAATTTCGCTTTTCTCGAGAGGTTGCGAATGGAGATTCTGCAAAAATGATTTTTATTTGTAGTCAGGGATTTTTTTTTTTTGAGAGGGAAACTCCCGAGGAAAATTACGCACTTAACACAGAACGAGTGTTTTATATACGTATCGATCACTGCAGCGAGTTTATTGAGTCCGATATTCCAGGGGGGGAAAGTAGTTTCAAGAAACTGTTTTTATTGCGAGAGGAAATAAAAGCACGAAAAACTCCAGTAACATAACAAAACATACAAGTGAAGTTTCGTGATTATGTATCTAAACATTAGTAAAAGTATCCGAATGAGACTACACTTTAATAGTATTGAAAATATATATTAAAAAAAAATAGTATTTGCTTACGAGATTTCACAATAGTATTTGCTTTCCTAAAAAACACATTCTTGAAGATATTCACATTGAAAAAGAGGCTTACCTGAAAGAAAATAAAGAAATATTAGAATCACCACTAATAAATCTTAACTACTTAAATTTATATGCAAATTATTTATAAATATAGGTACTTTGTTAAACAAAAACTTCGCAAAAGTCACCCAATATATACAATGCGCAAAAAATAAGTGATATTAAATAATAATCTAAAAGGAAATAAACATTAAATTATCATATTTCAAAATGTACAACGTTTAAAAAATTCCGGAATTTTAGGGACTGATTTTTAAATACGTGTAAGAGTAAGGTTTTTCTCATGAAGAATAACAGTTGTGGGCCTCATACAACTACAATCAATTCTGAAAGAACTAAAACAGTTAGGCTTAGTGATGGCACTAAGCCTAATCTACACTAAGCCTAATCCGTAAAAACTTCCAAGCTTTTCGCAATTGTACAAAAACCATGGAAAATATACTTTATACTTTTATTCAGTGTTTACGACACGTCTAAATTTACCCTTGGAATTATGTTTTGTTAATTTTTCTAATATATTTTATCTTAATTATTTGATTTAAAGTAAAAAAAATATATCTATGTTCCTCACCTATTGATGTCCCACATGAAAAAATTCCCCCCACCCTGTGTTTTTATTGTATTTTTGTCTCAATTTATTATTTTCGTTAGTTCAAAATGCCAATCTTTGTTGGATTATTCTAATACTTTTACTATTCTGGTTATAATTATTGTTAATGCGCCGAGGCTCTTTATTCGAAACTCATTTCCTGTTGGCTGTGTCTTCCTGATGAAAAAGACAAATTCTTTTAATTTTTTTACTCTAACAGTTAGTTTTCTTAAACCTCATTAATATTGAATAATGACAATGTTTTTATTAGCCTTATTAAGGCATTTATACCTTTTATCCATTACATATTTATATTGAATTGTATATATATATATATATATATATATAACCATCCTTGAAGAAAAAGGAGCTCCTATATAAAAGGACGCTTCCCACGTGGATATCAAAAGTCGAAGAAGCGAAAAGGATCCAGATTTTTGTGACACGAGTATCTTCCATAAACCACTTATTATATACCCCACCCCCCGTCTCCTCTAACACACGGAATGGGTCTTTATGCTCCACACAAGAATAGACTCTTCCAACAACCCGAGGTCTCGACGCTACACGGAATGGCTTTTAAACAATAACGCGGCTTGGTCAATGCTTTGATTTATTTTAACTCTCTTCTTTCCGAGCTGTGTGAAAAGGAGGTGTGCTGTTGTTTCTATTCCCCCCCCTTCGTTTTCCTTTTTGGTAGGCATTTGATTGGGTGGGATCTTTTTTAGATGAAAACACTCGGGCTCAGCTTGTCTGTAGACTTTTTGATTACGATGGGACCATCTTTAAGTTGCGTCACAGAAAAATGAGTTCCTTTCCAAAGCCCTCGATAATCTCTTTTCTTCCGAAAGCAAGTTACTTGGTTGTTAACACTTGTTTCAAATAGCCGTATTGCAAACGAATGGATGATGAACTTGCAAGTGAGCAGGAAGGATTTCAAACTATCAATTAAAGTTAAATTTTTATGAAAACAGTTTTTAGAGCTCGTGTTAGTATATTAGAGTGCCAAACACGTGGCCGTCTACTGTTTTCCGATAGCAGAAAATTTGATCAACCTGGATGTCATATTAGTCCAAACAAAATGAAATGAATTTCGCGTGGAAATAGAAATTATAAACAAGATATTTTTTAAATTAAAAATCTTAAATCAAATACTACATAATTTAAAACTAGTGAGTATAATTTTTTTTATTGCTCTGAATGCGACAGAAATCCCACTATATTTCTATTTCGACTACAAGCTGCTCCGAAACACTCGCGTTGAGCTAAACAACGCACGTATATTTTTTCTGGAGAAACATTGCTCCTTGTTCGAATAGCAAATCACGCGTCCAATGCACTAACACGGGTCCTGTATTTCAGTGAAAGGTTCCCAGGTTAAAATGCCCTTTCTGGTACCCATAAAACTACAAACTTAGGTTAGGGTGGGCGTTTCTTCCTAACCACACCACAGTGAACTGTAACAAATATTTTGACGAAAGATCAATATACAAGTCAATCAAACAACAAGAATATCATAATTTAACGTAAAACTAGTTAGCCCCCTCCGCCCCCCACACACAAAAGACTTTGATAAATATAAACACATCAGACTATTAAGTCGCACATTAAGACAAAAAATAGACAATTCATAATATAGACAAATTCAGAATATTCTAAAAATAGACACAAGATATCCGATTTCTGATAAATAGTTGCGATTGCATAAATTCCGAACATTAGGATCGATATATTCTGACAAGTCCATTGCCACTCAAAAGAAACGATTTAGTGGATTTAATTTATTAAATAAACAATTTAATGATATAATTTTGTTGTTTTATGATTTTTTTAGTCCCTTTTGTGACCATCAATTTTCTGTAAAATTTTTAAGAAATATCTTTGAAATTCGTTCAATATTAATCTAATAGCACATTTGTACAGAATGGTAAACATTTTATGGTCGAGGAACCTATTTGATATTTACGTTATTTTTATGAAACAGTTACATCACGTACCTGTTGTTTTCCCCAATCAATGGTACCCTATAAATATCATTAAAATTGGGTTATGTAAAGAACGGGGAACAAAAGAACAGGTCGTTATTTTGGTGACCGAAAGGCACATCTCGACCACAAAGGGTTAAAATCCATACTTTACATGGACAATCAGTACAAATTAACAGATAAGGAAGTGACCATTCAAACTCCGACCCAATTTCCTGTACTGCAACTCTAGGGAAACAACACTACCAGAAGGAGGAAAGACAATTAAAACGAGTGGCAGACACACAAAAAGAAGCGCCACTGGAGATTTTCCATCATCACCATCCATATTCTTTTTCGGCGGACATTACCCCCTAATGGACCACCACCCCCGTCCCTGGTGGACCATTAACATCCCCCCCCCCCCCATCCTCTTGTCGACCAGGGAGGCACGCGCACAGGTGTTGATGGTCCTCGCACACTCCTAATCTTATCAAAACGGCAATTGTTGGAAGGTGGCGGTAATGGAGGACTTTCGACGCCCGCAACACATAAAAAATTGACATGGACACATACTTTTGTAATGCGGAATGGCATCGGTGTTCAGTTTCTGTTTCGGTTTGAGAGAGTGGTTTCCACAGAGCTCGGTATTATACGAGGGGCCATTGCGTGACTTTTGTGGTTCAACAAGGAGGGGGCCAGGGGCCGGATTTAAGCATAGATTGCATATGCTGCAGCTTAGGGGCCCGCACCACACACTAATAAAAACACAGTCAATGAAAATAGTGTACTACAATCTTTTTACAATAGAGAACATTTCTATTTTGCTTAACAAATTTGTACATTATAAATATACCCTAATACTGTAACGTTCTTTAAAATAAAATATGTTTACTTTGCGATAATTACAATGGCATCGTTTTACTGTTTTTTAGAAATTGGTTGTTTTTATTTTTCTTAAGATTAATTTGAGGGAAATACAAAACAAAGACGAGTGCAATATTTCATTATCATTTTCATAGATTCCAGAACGCCATTGCACCTTCAGATCCCTTGCAACCGTTGACACAGTAATAGAAATTTACAAACCAGTGTATTCGAATTTTTAAGTCATTTTTAAGCACCTTTTTGTTACATTGCACACTGCTGAAGAGCAAAGGTTTTAAAACTCGATCCCTGTCCTAAAACCCATTTACGTCATTGCATCTGTGATCTGATATTGAGGAAAGGTAGTAAATAATAAGTCACACGGGAATTCAAAATCTATGAATTTAAGAAGTCAAAATTATGAAACTAACAAAACTTATAAAATTTGCTCAAGCCAAACTACACTATCGAAAATTTCAGTTCAATGTTGCACCACCATATATTGGTGCTCTCTGCAGCAACTTACACCATATTATGGTGCAATCTAGGTTGAAAAACAAATCCTTGATCGAGAATATCGCAGCTTTTACTATAAATTAGTGCAATCTCTTAAACTGCAATCGAAACCTTCAGTAAATCTACATACAGGGGAATTCTCTCAATCCTATTGCTTTAGGGGCCTGGTTGCCCAGCGGATAAAGACGTTTAGCTGGTAATCAGAGGATTGCTAGTTCGATCCCATGCGGTGGACTTGATAAAAAAAGTAGTGATCTTGCGGTCGGAGGGTTGCCAGTATCGCTACGAAAATACTAGAAAATTGTCCAGAACATCCAACAAATTATACCTCGCGTTTCACCGTAATATGGAGCACGAAAACGAGAATTTCGGTTCAACGTTTCACCATAAAATGGTGAAGCGAAAATATGAGTTTTGGTGCAACGTTTCACCACTAAATGGTATACGTGAAAGCATCATGAAATGGAGACGGCACCAAATAAATGGGTATCAAATTTGGGTGCAACGGCGTACTAAATTTTTAACAGTGTAGTTAGTGAATTTTCTGGCAATCAGAAAAAAGTGACTGTGTACCTTACAGAGGCAAGGACGGTAATCGAATGTTAATAAACAAGCAACAGCGTCCGATCAC
Organism: Troglohyphantes excavatus; assembly: GCA_963932185.1. NCBI lineage: Eukaryota > Metazoa > Arthropoda > Arachnida > Araneae > Linyphiidae > Troglohyphantes > Troglohyphantes excavatus. The sequence continues at coordinate 72,351,809 of OZ010673.1, forward strand.
AACTCAATCCTAAAAGAACAAAACTTCACATCTGCACGCAATGGAAACACGAAGAAGCTATTTTACGAACACCCCAGGAAACCAAAAACCTTCCAAAAAGAAAACAAATCTAATCCCGACGTTGTCCTTTTATCACTCGCAAGCGATCAAATTATTTCCCTCACCCCTTTTTCCGCCAAAAAAAAGAGCAAGATCACGCAGCTTGCCGGTTTTTCCCATTTCCAGGGCGGTTATTATTAAACTGGCCACTTTCACCACAATCCCGAAAAGCTCGGGAGAATTCCACGAATTGGGGTTCCAGCAGCCCAGCCTCGAAGAAGACCACAGGCACGTACGAGAATCTCTTCGTCCGAGGCTTTTTATATCGAGTTCTTCCCATTCCGCCCCCTGCGCGGGAAAATTGTTTTATTGGATTTTAGGGGTGGGGGGTGGGGGGGGGGGGCGGTCGTTTTTGAAAAAGTTTCGTTTCCCACCAACCCCAAATGTGTTAAGAGATTGGAGAACTTTTAGGATTGAAGGGGGGGGGGGGGGCAACAGGTGGGTGTTCGCTCGTGCTTCCCTGAGTGGGATGAGCACTTTGGGTTGAATTGCAGACGAGATTGCTCCTCGTCTTGAACAACTACGCCGCTTCACTTGTTGCCGGCTTGAACAACGGAGTTTTTCTCTCGTTCAATCACCAAAGCGGAGTGGGCGAATATAAAATTCTCGTGTTGTACCATAAATTAGAGGGTAAACATGTGAGGGGATGAATTATTAAACACTTCGGCACCTGTGCATGCACAATGTGGAAGAAACTTGCGCTATTTCTGATGAACAGACACCTGCTAAATGCTCCGATTAAATATTTAGTCGATCTGAGGAATTCGTTTTGTCAAAAATGAGGACGATTTCAAATAAAAAATCGACGGCTCGATTCGAACCAAAGATCTCTTGGTCCGAAGACACGCGCACTGTTCACCGAGCCAGAAAAGTTTTTATTGAGTTGTAGCAAAATACATACAAAAAAAAAATCGATTGAGTTGATATCACCGAAAAGATATCGGAGTAAATTACTTTCGTTAAAAATTCGGATATCTGTTTCGGTCACACGTTGAGTGGCTCAATGACGAAACTATTGTCAAATTGGACGAAAGTAGCCTTAATGATCGCCGAATGCTCAACAATGAAAGTGCTATTTCTGAGTGTAGGCATCTGTGTATAAAATATATTTTTAAAAAGTTGAAATTGAAGAGCTTAATGCTAGAACAGTGTAATGCAGTTTCAAAGTTTTTCTAATAAAAATAAAATACAAGTTACGTATGAATAGACAACTCCATGTTAATGAAATACTCAGCCAAATTACTTCAAAAATGGGGGTTTTCACATTATATAAAAAGAATAAACTATAAAAATGCCTTATAAACAAAATCACCAGAATTTCAGAGCCAGGGCACGTAGGTATAGATTTATTATGGTTCAGTGACTGAGCAACTGATTTCCTAAGTTACACCACCCTCCCTCTTAAAAAAAACCCACCAAAATTTCAAACCCCGAGGTTATGCAGGAAATTCACATGTCTGCGTTTTTAAAGTATTTTTACTGAAATTCGGTTTTTAATTTTTTTTATATACGATTTTGAATGGGAGAGGTTTGAACCCATCTTTCCCACACGAACCCAGCGCCCTCTCAAGAACCACCAGTGGTCCGCAGACTACAGGTTTGGGAACCACTATCCCATCAGCATTTCCACCATATTTTTTGAAACACAAGAACGACAAGACCTATTTACTATAAAACCACCCACACATTCGAACAGACCCCTAGTCCCCCAAGTCAGACTCCCATAAAATGGATTCTGCTGCTACAGCCCCTTCCCCCAATCTCCACCAACTGACCACAGTGAATCGGCGCGTGTCCGCAGGCCATGTCCGCTCAATGCGGACATCCTCACCCCCCCCCCCCCCACACCCCTCTCCCCACTACATCATCAGGGTGAGGAGTAACGGTCAGCCCTATGATTACCGGGGCTGACGAGAGAGCCCCTGATGCCCAATGGCCAGTTGCCACGAATGACCGGAGGGGAGGGGGAAGAAAATACCCCCCTGGTCATCCCCCATAAATCACAGCCCCTCCCCCCCCCCCCAACATGCATGCACGTTACCTGTTAACCCCCTTTACACGGCGGTATCCATATGTATATATGTATAGTTATATATCCCCCCCCCCCCCTCTTCCACTACTACTATCATTACACTCGCGGAATCGTAATCTCTATCGTTCGGTTGTTGCCAGGATGTGAATCAGCAATGGGCAGATTTCGGTTTAGAATTGCTGATGAACCGTTGGCAACACGCGCGAGACTACCGTTACCAAGAGGATTCCGGCCGAATGAATAAACGGTGGGGGCATCGAGAGGGCCGCCCTCGGTGGACTGGGATTGAAGCTTTATGCAACGATCAAGGGAAAACTTGTACAAACAAAAAAAAATATATACTGAAAAATCGGGTGTGACTGTTTTTTTACAGGGAACGTCATTTCAGAAAATTATAAAAAAAATAGGAATGAGTCGCCAACAAAAATGACGCATGCAGAAGAAAGATAAACAAGCTGTTACGTCCGACTCCGAGACAGAGAGACCACGCTCCGTTTGGTCTTTCCCTAATTTCAAGATTTTAGGCGTATCGGAAATTAATTTCCTATCTGACCATCAGGGCCCCAGTTGCCCAATGGATGAAGGCGTTGGGCTAGTAATGAGGGGATTGCGAGTTCGAGCCCAACTGAACAGACAATAAAAATAAAAATGTAGTGATCTTGCGATAGAAGGGTTGCCAGCGTCACTGCTAAAATATTAAAAAGTCGTCTAAAAATATCCAAATAATTATACTGGCGTATATATATATATAATATATATATATATTATATATATATATATATATATATATATATATATATATATTATATATATATATATATATTATATATATATATATATATATATATATATATATATAGTTTTCAGTTTTTTAACAAACAATATTTTTAAAACAAACTAAAAAATAATTATTCAAGAAATCGTGAGCATTAAACAGTACTACAGCTCATTGTTAATAATATTAGCTATTATCAGTTTTTCACAAATTCAAATCGATTTTCTAATGGCCGTCATTTAGTTAAAGCACTACTAAAGAATATTCCAAGCCTAAATCAAAAGCTTATACTAATTCCATGTCACCCTAAAAAAAATTCTAATAAAAGGTAAAAATCGTTTGGCTTCGTTGCACAGCGCACACATAAATAATTCATCAAAAGCGTTCGACGGGAGTTTTCTAGTTGAATAATAATAATAAAAAAAACTGGGAAAAAAAAGAACACGCAACGCCATTTTTTTTTTCGGCCATTTTCCGCAGTCTTTTAAAGATATCTTAAAACAAGATCCCATAGTTGCGGTTCAATGAATTCGTAGCCACTGGAGATAAGAGTAGAAGAAAATTTCATCGAAAAAAAAAAATGAAATATAAAATAGGATGAGACTCGGAAGTAAATCGAATTTTATATTTTCTGCCTTCATAGCTCGGGATTTTTTTGTATGTATACATATTTACGTGATTCTATTTTCATTTATTTAGCTTTCAATTTTTCTTCCATTTCCAATTGTGGGAGATCCAACAAGCAGGAAAAGCAGCTGGTTGGATACTAAATGTTGTTTGCATTAGATTCTGTCTTTGTTTATTTGGTTTGGGAAGACACACTATAGAGGTTAAAAGAAGACCAAATAAGAAATTCTTAATAAAATAGTAACAATAATAATTTTTAATTCAGTAAGAATAAAGTAATAAAATAGGTAAAAATAACGTGGTTTAACTTACTTTTAAATTCTACGACACACTTAAAATCAAATGCATACTTCAAAAGCAAGATACCATAATGCAAAACAATTATATTTTAAATACAATTCGATTTTTAAATTAAAATAATTAATTGTTTTAAAACAAGTTTATCATTCACAGATGAGCAATAGTTGATAGTTCGAGATTCATTTATAAGAAAGTCAGATAATATTGTCTTATACTTTTAAACCGTGGGCAGATGACGAGGATAGAACGTGATCTGACACACCACCAGGGACCGACTTACAATCTTAGGGGCCCAAGGCAAAATAACATTAGGGGGGGGGGGGGCTTGACGTACCCTCAAAATAAAATTACTAAATTTATGTATAAGTACACATGGCAAAATAACATAATCAGCTTTAATGGAAGTGTAAATACTGCAAAAAACACTTTTTTTTAAATCCTGATAATTCGAATTAACTTTAATAGTTCCGCAGTACTTCAACAGTTTCTGGTTCTGTTCTCCCCTTTTAGTTGAGCTAGATTCGTATGTTCCACCCATTTTATAGCTAAATCCTTAACGATTATAATATCAGAAAATTTGGAATAGGTTGAAAGTATCAGTAATCGACAAATCTATGTGCAATTCATAAACCCAGTTTGTTTACGGTCCTGGCCATGAATTGAACTTTGCAAGTGATCCAAAGGGCATCATGAACGTGCAGGAAAAGCGAAAGTATAGTAGAAGTTTTACAAAAAATTAACAATTGATTTTAAAGAAATTATTAAATTTTTGAGATTAAATTAAATTGATTTTAAAAAAAAATTAGTTTAAATTTATAACTTTTTCACATTTTGTTAGCTTTATAATAATTTTTTTGGGGCCCCCTAAAATGGGGGCCATGGGCAAGTGCCCCGAATGCCCTGCCGTAAATCAGTCTCTGCACACCACACACCTGAGTTGGCATGAGAGCTCACCACGACCCCACTTGGTAGGAATTTCGGACTTGCAAGTCACATCGACTTGTAAACTTCCCGACAGCTGCTCCTTAGCAAGTAGCCAAGTTTTGTAAATGTCCCCATTGTTATGCATTTTATATCTTATTGTAATAATAAAAAACGTAATAAAAACTTTTTGTTGTCTCTACTTATTTCATACACACACCTAACTACTAATATTCTTTTTCAGAGTTAATTAAAACGAGCTAGCTCTTAGCCTTAGGCCCCCCCCCCCCCCCCCCACAACATTTAATTTAGTAACTGAAAAGTTAATACCTAAACTCACTAATGTTATTCTATTTACTAGACTTAATTTGATGAAGGTGTAAGGACCTCCGGTCGGCAGACTGGGAGAACCGCGGGCCCATTTTTGTAGAACTGAAAGGGGGGAAAAAATCAGGATTTTTTGTTCTTTTCAAATTGTTGCAGTTAAGGTTGTTGTTGTTTTTTCTTCTTTTTTTTTTGAAAATGCAGGAACGTCGTTCGCCAGGAGGAAGTGAATGAGGGAAGGGGCGGATAGAAGTGAAGAGAAGACACAGCAATGTAGTCGGGACCATCAAGTTTCATTAGGTGTGGGGGGGGGGGGGGCGATCGCGAGGTAAAGAAGGTCCCAGGGAGTTGTTTGTCGCAAAAACCGGGAGTGGTTTTTCGTGTCTCGTCTCTCTCCCTGCTCCCCCCCCCCCCCCCCATTTTCCGCGACGAAAGGTTAAACTTCCCGTTTTAGGATCGGGAGAAAACACGGTACGGGAAAGTGTGAGGTGAAAAATGCACCTGAAGCACAAAACAAAAATAAAAAAAATCCGAGTGTGGCTGTGTTGGAGCTCATTCCGGAGGGTTTTACGTGAGACGTCATTTCAGCAGATTATAGGAATTTGGACGGTAACAGAAAAAATATGAAGTTGTTCTGTTTGACGCCGTATGAGACATCCATGTCCCGCATTGCTTCCGTTTAATTTCAAGATTTTACACGCATTGAGATCAATTAAAAGAGATCAAATTTGTCAATTGTATTATTTGCCACCGCATTGTAATAGTGACAGAATGCTTCACCTTAACCCTTTGCACTCCAAAAACACTTTGCGATTTGTGTTCTTTTTATGGAACAGTTATTCCTCTTTTACGTTCTTTTCCAAAGAATGTTTTTATACTCATAAAGAGAAAAAAATCTGTTTTGTATTTGCAAGAGAAAAAGTTGAAAAAAAGTTTGATGTCCTAAACACAAGATCATGCTGTTCTCATTTATTTTAAAGAACAGGGAAACAAAAGAACGGGTCGTTATGTTGGTGCCTGAGACGCAACTTCTACTTCATTAACCTACTTAAATGGCAATTAAAGATTGTTTTTATGCATCAAACCTACCAAAATAGAAACGAATCGAAAGAAAATTCACGTCCGACAAAATCCACTTCCAGAGAAAAAAACAACAAGAAAAACGTCCATCTTCCATTTATTCCTTATCGGAATGTTGAAAAAAAACTAAGAAGGCTGAAGCCCTTATCTGCCCCGGCGCATCACTCACTGCCCCTATTTCCCCCTATGGGGTGGAAAAGGGATATTTCAAGTGGTTTTATCCCTATCGCGCAGAGTCAGTGTCAACACCTTTTCCGGACATTATCTGCACTTAGAACAGGCTCCAGAAATCTGCAACAAGCGGAACATGTAAAAGTTCAGCATTCAGAATACAAACGCTTTAGTCTGGCCGTTGTAAATGCATTGACAGCCAGGCGGTATAAAACGTCCCAATACCAAAAGGGTATTTAAAAAAAATTTAATATTTGGCTATGTATGGACCAACTACAAGAAAGCGATGCAGGGCTGTTGAATATAGAGAACTTAATAGAATATTTGCAATGATAAAAAAATCCATATTTAAAAAATATCTTTTTAGAGCTCTAAAAAGGAGTGATTTTTCACATAAATTTGTAAAAATAAAAAAATAAATATTTTATAGAAAAAAAGAATTTTCAAGTGCATTAATGAAATGCAAGACTTAATTTTATGGTGGTAATAATGAATATATTCAAAATCAGCTAGTTTTAAAATTGTAGATATACTATAATATAAAACAGTCTTTAACCGCTTAACTGAATAACCAGAGATAACTTGTGTTACTTTATGTTACAAATATATGTTATCTTGAGTTAATTATTAAGGGAAGCAGCTAAAGTTTGTGTCAAATTAAGGCTTATTACTTTTCTTCACTAAACTACCTTTACTACAGTTGGTACTAAACTACTTTTCCTAACCTTTAAAGGAGCCGAAAAGGTAATAAATCGAAAACAGGTAATGGAGAACCAACATATATGAGCCTTCTAGTTTCAAACCCAGATAGATCCAAATTTACGCAAAATCGTTTTTTTTTTAATATTGTTTACTAGTTTTTAATGCATTGCATCACCTTACGCGGCGGTATTATTGACTAAACAAATCTGAATTCAGTCTAAAAATACATTGAAAGTCAAGGGTTTATATCCAAAAGCACGCGGCTGTCAATCGTTTTTAGAGTCTCCTGTAAAATTTATGAAAAACGGAATCTATCTGGTTTTGAAACTAGAGGGCTCATTCTCAAATGAAAATAATAAAAAAGAAGTGGGTTTGTCACGATATAACATAGGTTGGCTTAGGATATTGATGTCCCGGTGCACAGAAGCGGTAATTGACAAATGACTCGTTTTCCAAGACAGTCGTTTGAAAGGTTGTCGTCGATGGTCTGCTTCACAAACAGAATCTCGCTATATTCGCATTAATTTAAATAATTTTAGCTTAATTCAGTCCGTTCGGAATTGTTCAAATGTTAAGATGTAGATGACGCCACGATGATAACTTTTCGATTATAATTAATTATTTAATTGCTTAATATTTTGAAGTTTTGGCACATCTGAAGTTCACTCCCTTTCAAATGACACCTTGATGATCAAAATTGGTTTATATGATTTGGAAGGAGTGACTGCGACAAAATATGGTATTGCCTATTAAATATATATAGAGATCCATAAGAGTATTCAAATGAGCTTTTAAAAATTGCACTTAGCACATCTGTGCACTAAGGCATCGATATCTTTTGAAAGAATGAGAATAGTATCTCCACATACTAAAAAAGTAAAATTTTAGAACTTCTCAGTAAAGTAATTGGTTGAAGATGTGACGTTTTGAAGCGTCCTCCTCCCACCTCCCCCCAAGAGGGTTTGACACCCCCGCCCCCTCGTGACACGTGATCGTGATCTCCAACCGAAGAAAAATCACGTTTCGTCCTTTTCCTCTCTTCATTTCAGTTGCCTCTCGCGTGACAAGGGGCACCTCCGTGACAGCCCCTGCCAACTCTCCCTGCCAGATTCAATTTCGTTTTCATTTCTTTTTTCTATCTCTTTTTTTTTTCCTTTATCAAAAGGGTGAGGGGATAGTTTTTAAAACTTCTATGATATTCCCCTCGATTTAAATCGTCTAGAGCACGAATAGTAAGCGATAGGCCATTAGGGAGAAATTGACCTAGATTTTTTTTTAATTTTTGATATCTTAACGAAATGTATTGAAGAAATTGAAAATCAGCTGCCCACAGAAACCTTTTTTTTTTTTTAAAGGAAAAATGATGGAAAAACCCCTATTAATTTTTAAAATTCATTTAGGAAGATTCACGATATCCGAGGTTGAGCTCACTTTTTGAACAATTTTATTGAAAGATGAAATGGAAATTTAATCTAGACTATGTACTATATTTTTGGGTGAAATACGATGAAAAACAATTATGCAGAACAAATGGTTCAATGTTTCTCTTTCGTCGTAAATATCCGTAGAAAAATTTACAAAGCAAATACCATAACAGAAAAGACTTATATTAATTTGATGTCTAGTTTAGATCGCGCCATTTTAACTAAAATGACATTAATATATAAAATTATTTTTCCATAAGAATGAAGCTTTAAGGACGTAGGACATTCAAAGACATTTTATTTCCATAAAAATACCGAAATTTGTACATAAAGGTATACTTTGTTTGTCAAAAAAATATTATAAATTTCCGACAAAACGGATGGAAAAAATATTACACAACAAATCCAATTCTATAACGCTGAACCGTGTTAATGCCCAATATGTTTTGATGATTTTTAATGTCCTGAATATCCATGACGTTCCATTAATGAAATTTTCAAGGGGCCTATTCTAAAATCGAGTTTCATCACTTTCTATGACAACTCACCACAAAGCTACTGATCAGCGATATTTGAATAACAGTTAAAATATATCACTTTTTCAATTTCGGATAAAATAACAGTTCTTCAAACGCTTAATAAAATATTTTTTTTTTGAAAATTACTTAGAAAAAGAATATATATATACGAGTGATTTAGATCGAACACTAACCCTACCACCCCTTCACACACAAGCTCTGAAGAAATTCCTAAATACAGTTAAAAATAACTTGTTAATCATAATCGTAGTACCCACCGTCCCTTCAGAGCTGTTAAGGTTCATCCCTAGAACAAGTCAACTCCCTTCAGCAGACCCAACTCTTTTCCTCAGAACCATTTCCTCCCCCTCATTAAAAGAGCCCCCCTCCCCCATTATTCAAATTCAAGGAGGACGCATTAGCACACCAAGTCAAGACTCTTGAGGCAGCCCACCTTCCATCAAAGCAACTCCCAAAGGTGGCTGCGATGACCCGACCCCAGGACCATGAACGGGGTCGTCTTCCACCCTCCAAACGACGACGGGCAGATTCGTCATTTGGAGTGGAGACTTTTCTCCCTTTTACTCCCGGAATGCCCTCCTGGAAGGCGCGACCTCGTCGTGTCGAGGAACATGTGTTTGGCGGCTTGTAATTAACGACGGATTAATTACGCGAGGGCCCCTCTTCAGAAGAGTTTCAGAGGAGTAGCGGTGTGAGAACTTCGTTGGGACGCCTGGAAAGTCAGGGTCCCATTCTTCTTGAAATAAAGTTCCGAAGACTTAGAAAACATCTAGCACATTAAGTTTACCATCTCAATGATAAATTTAAAAAATATAAATCACAGGGTTATTTATACTAATAAATACTCAAAAAAATTGCAATAACACTTAAAGGCCTTAGACCCGGTCCTCCTTTTTTTACCCTGGCGACCACTAATTTTGAAATGTTGCATTGAAAAAAGTTGAAGTTTGTCCTTTATTTTAGACTAACTGGGCACTACCAACTATCGGACATCGAACTAAACTGTATAGTAACCCACAATTGGAAAACTCAAATTGTATCCGTTCACTTGTCAACTTTTTAGTTGGGCAATATATAATTTCGTTCGCTACTGCGCGTTTAAAAGGCATTGTACGGTTCACCTTGGCGACATTTCTGAAAATACGATACTCGCAACGCTGACACGTTCTTGGTGACAAAAACCGGTTTTGTTGCCAACAAAGAACACCTCTGTTTTCTCCCATCGAAAATGGTAACTAGATTTGGCGAAAAATCAGAGGAACCGTAGACTACATTTTAACCAAAGAATCATCCCACAAAATGGACATTCAAGAAATAGACAGATTCAAATGCAGCCAACTGCTGTTCTGTACAACTTTGCAGAAAACTCAAGAACGCACACACATTTAATATTTTCATAACACAACAACAACCTAGAACTGAACATTTATGACCGTTACATCAATTCCAAAAGGCACATAGCAATAAATTTACACGTCACAGACAGCAATTCCTGACCGAAGACGATTAACCGAGACTCGCCACTGTTCAAGAAACTTTTGTCCAGGAAGTTTGATGGTTAATGGTACATTTTAAAATCTCGATGAGATTTCTGCAGTCCGTCAGGGGAAGGGGGATGAGGGGATCGCGTGTAAGTCCCCTTAAAAGAGGGCTGGTGGGAGGGTTTTAATTTGGAGGGCTGTCAAGAAGCCGCCACCGTCCATTTCAACACTTCAAGGGTCACGGAAACGGGAGAGAAAAGTTCCTGTCGGGGGAAGATTCGACTAACATGCGAACCAAACTGACACGACGGAACAAATTGGCTGCGAGGGAAAGACTGCCCGGGTAAATCATGGAACTGTGGGGTAAAATTGGCGAGGGGTCTGCTGTGGAAGAATCTACGAGAGTGGTGAACCCTTTGTCAACAAGCTGCAGCAACTTTTCAAGCGGGGTGTGAAGGGGGGTGGCTTGGAAAGGCTTCCCGAAAGGGGAAATTGAAAAATGGAATGGTCGCCGTTGTAGAAGGGTCAGTGCAGACACGCAGGCTGTTGCCGGTCTTTCTATTAATTCACACAGATTCTGAGTCGCTTAAACATGCGTACAATTTTCCACACCTTCGGGAAAGATTTCATTAAGACGCATTTGAACAAAAGTTGTGTGAAATGGACACAAAATTCGATTTTGCGCAATGGCTTTTTTAAATATTTATAATGAAATCGACGATACACAACCCGATCATTGCAAATAGCAATCTACAATAATTTATCCGATTAAAAGTGTATACAAATAACTGGTAATGTGCACCTTAGCTGCTGAATCTAGAATATGCTGTGGGCCGGTGGTGGACGAATGATTAGGGCTTCGAATCAGTATTTTGATGGGTGCGGTTTCATACTCCGGCATGTGTATAGCGATTTGGTAATCGGAGGGTTGTCAAAATCTTTTTTTTGCGACCAAAAAGTATCCATCGACCAGTGTATGGGGACTGATGCACGTTAAACCTATCGTGGTCCAATGTTCTCCCAAGCCTATTAAGATTTTTCTTTTTCATACCCAGACTGCCACAACCCGTGAACATACGACGCCAGCCGGGATGTTTATTGAAAATTGACGGTGTTGTTTGCGTCATCGGACCACGATTCAAACTGACTTCACTCACAAGAAGCCAGTATACCACAGAATTGATTTGGTTAATTAACGTCGCACTAGACTGCACGGTTCGGGGCTCATCTCGAAGGAAAGACCCGGGAACGATGCCTCGTATTTTAGAACCGCGGTCAGACGACGAGAACAACATCTGAGCTGGCACCCGACGCAACCTCAATAGGCGTCAAGACATTGGACTCAATTCAGATCTATCTTGCACTAGTCCAGTATACACGCCTATATAATTTGTTGGGTGTTCTGGACTTTCTTGTATGTTCGTAGCGAAGGTGGCAACCCTCCAATTGCAAGACCACTACTTTTTTAGCTTTATTTGTCAAGTCCACCGCACAAGCTCGAACTAGCAATCCTACGATTACCAGCTGAACGTCTTGATCCACTGGGCAACTGGAGGCCCTGTATACAGCAGATAATTCAAACAACCTCGAACCCACCGACTAGCAAACGCAAAGTGAGAGAGAGAGAGACCTTTTTCCATCATTTCGACGAAATCTCCCAAAAGAGGTTGGTTTGGTTTGTGTTAATTAACGTCGCACTAGAGCTGCACAGTGGGCTATTGGCGACGGTTCGGGATCAATCTCGAAGGAAAGACCCGGGAACACATACACATTCATACATGCACCTCGTTATTTTTAGAACCATTGTCAGATGACGAGGAAACACCTGAACTGGCACCCAACGCCTTCAATAGACGTCGGGACTTTGGACCCCGATCAGATGTATCGTGCACCAGTCCCGTATACACGCCAGTATAACTTGTTGGATATTCTGGACGACTTTCTAGTTTTTTGTAGCGAAGCTGGTAACCCTCCGATCGCAAGATCACTACTTTTTTACTTTTCTATGTCAAGTCCATTTCCCGGATTCGAACCACCAATCCTCTGATTAGTAGCTGAACGCCTTACCAACTGAGCAACTGGGGCTCCCCACCGACTAGCAAACGCACAGTGAGAGAGAGACCTTTTTCCACCATTTCGACGAAATCTCCCAAAAGAGGAAACATGCAGACAGAAACGCCAACACGAGTCTATCACCGCGACTGCTGCAGCTTAATATAGGGGTTATTATGCAAGCATCGGCCTGTGACGCTCTCTTCATCTGAATAGGCTTCCCACACGGAACTCTCTCTCCACTCGCAGCAGCACCGACAACAGCACGCACAAAAAAAGAAAGAAAACCTTCGCTCAGATGGAATAAAGATGGACGCGCATCTCATTACCTCTCCTTCTAGGGGGACGGATTCTGAATCAGACTCGCATTCAAGCGAGGAATATTCGGATATTTTATTGTGTTTTGTTTTGGGGTGCTTTCGAGAGAGTAGGCAGGGTTCGAAATTAGGAGATAAAAGTTAGGCGTCATTGGCACCCAGGATTTTTTTTTTCAGTGGCCAAAATGATCTGTTTTGGCGTAATTTTAAAATAATCCAAATTCCTTATGCAGGTGGCTATGAGCTGCTACCTGTTACGATATTTTTGTAATCGTTAAAGCTTCTTTTGCATAAAATTCGAAGAATGTTTTCCATTTGTAATGTTATGGAAAATCAACGTTAGTCGACAAACTGAAATTTTTAGGTGCAAAATACTACTAACGACCGCTAATTTCGGACGTTGAGAGAGAGTCTAAGAAGGAAGGGATAAATAAAAATGATTTTCAGTTGGGATGTTATCAACTTCCTACAGTTGTTAGGTTTAAATTTTTATTAAATGATATATTATAATAAAATTAACTAATTATTTTAACATTCTATTACTTTATTTCTACTTGTATTCCTTCGGTAAAGATAATATAGTTAGGATTCCATTTTCTTATCTGATATATCACTCTTGATTCCGTAAAACAGGGATTGTTTTTCCTTCAAAACCTTAGTTTTGCACCTTAGTGAAACCAATATGAGTTTTTTTTAGTTCCCAAAGATAAGAAATACCACTATTAAAATAAATGCTCTAACATGAAAAATTGCCTTAAAAATGATTTGTTCAATTGGGGTGCCAAAACAACGTGAGATTCTGCTACAAAATTCCCTGAACCGTCCCTGGGGGTAGAATAGTAGAAAGAGAATTTTCGAATGAATAAGTGAAAAGATATCAGTCAACGAATTCGGACCCACAATGTGCCCTATAGCTAGATCCGCCACTGATAGGGTGCCAGCTGAGTTCAAGTCCCACGTGAGCGGATCACAATGAAAAATCCCGCAGCAGTATTCCCTACACTGCATCAAAAAATTTGCCTAAAATGAGTACGAGGACGTACTGGTTTTTCTTTGAGCACAATTGAATCGTAAATGAGCGATGACGTATTCCAATTTAAGTAATCGTACTTTCGCAAAAATGAGTAGTATGGTTTAATATTGCTAATATACGATTTAATATTGATATGGTTTAATATTGCTACGCTTCTGTTCAAGCCATCTTAACAAACCGACCTGGCACACTTAAAATATTTGTTCAGAAAAGGGTTTCCCACATTATTTGATGTCGATTACTTAAATGGAAACTGAGTTATTACGATTCAATTATCTTACTTCCCATTCTTTTTCCACGCCTTTTTAACATTACTTCTGTTTATAAGTTCTTCTCGTCGCTCTGTTAGGCCATGGACTTCGGTGCGGACGACAACAAGTAGACGGATTGGGTTCGATTCCAAATAAGTCCTGGTTGTAATTGTTAAAATTTATTGAAAGTGATTTATGAAGGCAGCCTATGTAGGCAATCAACTGCTCTTTTTATTCATTTTACACATTTTTGAGTACGTCTTTTTCAAAAATGAAAATTATGGATTCGGAGCTATGATAAGAATTGAATGTAATCAAAAATGAGTACATTTTAATTATTTTTAAGTACCTATTTTAACAGTGTAGTATTTAATTCGTAATATAATCCCGACGCGACTTTATGAGCCCATGGTGCAGCACTAGTGCGACGTTCATTCCACCACCAAAAAAAAGGGAATCGTTCGCAGCAAGCACTTTCAGCATCATTCAATTCCCTTCCCATAAAGACACGTTATCAGAGCCCCCATTCATCCATTCCAAGACAGACGCACAAAAAAATGGCCGAATAAAAAAAAAGTCGAGGTAGGGAAAATAACACTATCCGTTCCTTGAGGTTGTACTTAAAAAGCGGTTGCGAATAACAATGCGAGTGCGGAACACAAAAACCTTCCACGGACGGCGTGGTTCGTTCTAAAAAAAAATAGAATAAAAACCCAGGTATTTATTTCCCCCCAGTTACCTTTCCCGAGATGTATACTTGGCCAATTCCAATTTATTTGTTTGCTGTTATTACTGCTATTTCTTCCCTCGGTCGGTGGTTTGACGTTTCTGTGCCTCAAAGTGGCGGTTGGATCTGTCAGTGGCCTTGCTTAATTACAGGTCGCGGAGGCTCCTTATCTGTGCTGCGCAAAACCCCTCATTCGGAGGAAATACTCGAAAGATTTCTATCTCGACCCCCCCTCAATGGAAGAGAACCAGGTGTAGGGGGGGGAAACGCAAGGTGTGTAATAAAGAAGGGATATGGGGAAATGTGGGTCGTTTTTGTTATTATTATTTTCCCTTTTTTTTTTCTTTGCCAGAGAGGTGGAAGGACTGCTTGTTGACCTCCAAACCGGGATGGACAATTCGCGGAGATGGAAAAACAAGACGTCTGCAGATCCAAGATGGGTTGGTTGAATAAACGTCGCACTGGAGCTGCACAACGGACTAATGGCGACAGTTCGGGATCTATCTCGAAGGAGAATAGACAGGGGAACACTACCTCGTATTTTTTAACCATGATCTGATGATAGGGGCAACACCCGAGCTGGCACCCGGCGCAAACTTAGTTGTCGTCAGGACATTGGACCACGATTAGAATGAACTTGCAACAGTCCCTTATACTGCCGACATAAGTTAAAAGGCCATAACTACAAAAACTGTTTAGCTTGTCAGATTTATCTTTAAAAAATACAATTTTTTATAACATTAAAAATCCCTAAATCAAATACAACGATGAGTTATAGTGAAATTTATATTGGGCCTCAACTCCAGGGCAGTTCTAGGTACGTTTGTATAAAAGAAGGCCCACAAGTAAATTAAAGAAAGCCCTAAATACAAGATGAGTTGTATAAATAAACATAGTAAGCTCACATGGTAAAAGAAAATGTAATTGCCACCAAAGTAAAATTTTGTACATGCAAAAAACTTCTTTTAGACAATAAAAGCTTTTAAAGTATCAAAACTATTGTGTAGACAATAAATTATGCTTTCCTTGACACTTGTAAAGTTTTGCTTTTTGGAGTTAAAGCCTTCTTTCTTATGATGACAGTATATACAATGGATCTTTCCTTGGTCACAAAAGGAACGAATTTGACAACCCTCCGATTATCAAATCTCTACACACATGATGAGGATCGAACCCGCGCCCATCAGTTGCTTGTCCGAGCACCTAACCATTTAGGCACGATAAGCCAAATCTAAGTATTTGAGTAAACATTAAGAGGTTCAATTAAAATGTTTCGTTGGCAAAATGTTAATCGGAGTTGATACAATTAAAAAAAATCAAAGTTCATTTAAAAGAAAAATTAGAATACTTGATTGACAATTAAAGAATGAATTTATGAGCAACTTCAGAAAATTTACTGATGTATGATGTTAAAATTAACGTATTGTGTTGTAAATTATCGTGTTTGTAATTCAAATTCAACAGATAAACAAAAATTCTCTTAAAAGTTTCAAGAACCTAAAAATTACAGATTTTGTCAAATAATCAAGTGACGGTTTGAATTTTATTAACAATAACTTCGAATTTAAAAAAAAAAAAAAAAAAAAAAATCTGCAGTTTGAAATAAAATAAAGCTCAATTTAAAAAAAAAAAAAACGTTTCAATTTAAAACAAACATTGCTTAAAAAATACCGAGCTTTAAAATTCGCCAATGAGGCATTATTTAGGCGATCAGACTTTTTAAGAAGCGATTCGGTACAATTGATTTGAAAATATCACTAAGAACCAACCGTATTCACTTTTAGGCAATTTGAGAATATTTTGTGCTCAATATAAAAATACAATTCCTAAAACTGGACAAAAACTATTAATAAAAAAGGAACGATTACACCAGTTCGCAAAAAACTCCCATCCACCAATCGATATCTAAATACCCGTTATTTTATGTAGCGATATAACTCGACAAAAAAATCACCTACAGATCTCTCTTCTACAAGAAAGAGCATAGGTTCCAGAATTGCAGTTGGTCTAATGTGATTCCAGTTGGATAATGGCGCGACCTTTATTTCTATTCGTCCGTACTAATGGTCGACAAAGTACGTCTCACCTGCCACCTCGATCACGTGATCGCGGCTCGCCTAATGATAGGTGGGAAGGGCGCTGGCAGCTGGCCCTATACCTGCGGGGCTCTTTCAGCAAGGGGCCGCTTCTATACAGAGCGAAAAGGTGAGGTTTGTGTCTATTTGGATTTTGAAAATAATCAGAGCAATTGGTTCCTTCAATGGTTCCCATAGGCGTAGGAAGTAGCCCCCCCCCCCCCCAAATATTTTACTATTTTTTGTTGTCTCTTTTTCCAAATTATATTACAAAAATCAATTGTTCGAATAGAGAATTCCCACAAAGAGACATAATCATCTGATCATGGTTCGAAAATACGAGGCAGTGTTCACGGGTCTTTCCTTTTATACAGACCACGAACTGTCACCAATAGCACACTATGCAATTCTATAGCGATGTTAAATTAAACCAACATCAAAAATGCCGCTTTCGAAAGGAAACGACTTTCTCTCCGATATTTTTCCAGAATGTAGCAGGCATAACTTTTAATTGTTAAAAAAAAAATACAACAAGTATGTAAATTATTAATTAATATGTATTTTCCTCGCTACTTTATGTTGCTGTCCAAACAAAAACGAATGCATTTAAAAATATATCAGTACCACATAAACACACCTTAAGCAAACAATCTTGAAGAAAGGGATCGCTTTTCGGTGAATGTCCATTATTTGTCGCCAAATAAAATTTTGGCGCGATAATTACTTTGTCGGTTGTTTGTTGGATATTTTGGTGGTTGAATTTGCATCGTGTTAGAGCTACACAATGGACTATTGGTGAGTGTTCGGGTTGTTTGGTGGGCTATAATCGAGATCAATCGCGAAGTTTGGTTGAATAAACGTCTCAGTTGACTATTGGGTCCATCTCGAAGGAAACCCCCAGGAACACTGCCTCGTGTGTTTGAACCATGGTCAGATGACGACCTAAAAATGTTCCCGATGTTTAGCACGATAAAGATCGTAGGTAAACAAAATTGGCGCACTTTCGCACATTTGGCATTTAGGCACGTTTAATGAAAGCAAATCAATATAATTGAAACATATACTTTTTTACTACACTATAACTGTCTAAATAAAGAAAGCACAGCTATACAATTTTGAGACAGGATTGCATACGTATTTAAAGCCTTATTCTACATCAAATTATAAATATATATATATATATATATATATACATATATATATATATATATATATATACATATACATATATATATATATACATATACATATATATATACATATACATATATACATATATAATATATATCAAAATAGTTAGTTAATCCTTTCTTACATTTGCCCTTTCAAATGTTTATGATAAGGCTATTTACGAAAGTTTTAAATGGAAAAATTCATAATATTTCTTTATACTTTGGTAGCACACTCAACTCCAAACTATTATAACAAACTTCATATAATAAATTAAAAAATTTGCATTTTTTTAAAACAAATTTAATAAAATAGTTGAATTTAACATAAAAGACTCAAGGAACATTTTAAATTAATTAATCCAAAACCATAATAATGAAGGGATTATATAATAAAAGTAATACCTTTTATATGTAATCTCATTACAGCAAAATTAAATTAATGCAAATCCATACCTGCAAAAGAAAGAACATTGATATTAAAATTTGGCAAACGCATAACGTAAAACACAATGATAAACATGTAAATTAACAATTGCAATTGAATATGTAATAACAATCTGAAAAAATGGTGAAGAATTATTAATATCATTTCTAAAAAATTAAGGTTAATGAAACAAAACCTATAGAACTTAATGATAGAACGTACAACGCCCTTTCAGGAAGTACTGAGTGTACTGCCGGTAGGACTCGCCTTCAAGATCGTATGGGTTTTTCCTTATTTCTGGATGGATGGCAGTACTACCACACAAAAACTCAATTGAGTAGGTGCAAATTAAAAAAAATTCCACTAGTAAAAAATTTATGTACAAAAGTGCTTCTAGAAGGACTTTGGGTTCTATCATTAAGTATATATAGCTAAATGTGAAGGTAATCTCTAGTTATAAGAAGGAAAAAGAAGTCCCCTCGTATGAAGTGAAGGTAAAAAACTTAATACCATTATTTTAATTCATAAAATCATAATACAGGCATATGATTGGTCAAACAAAAAATTAACGGGATCAGCTTTTCTTTTCGTGATACCCAATAAACAAAATCCATGACTTTCCATTAATTTGCGGGAAAAAAGCACGCCTGTAGAAAATATCAATTCTGCAATGGACGACGAGAATGACCACGCCTACAGTGACGTCACCGTCGATTTGTTTGTGGGATCTTAAAACATTTCCTCAAAACTACTAAACTATTGTAAAGCTCCAATATATTTTCACAGAATATGGTGTTATAAATGTTATTTTTGTACATCAGTGATTTAAAAGTGGTTCTTTCTTTTACGCACCCCTTGATAAAAAAAAACTTTTCATTTATGAATATCTTCTTCTCTCATAACCATTCTCACCCATCCCTTTACTCAAAATAAAAAAAATTGTTTTTGTTATAAAGTATTGTCCTTGGATTAGTTTGGTTTGGTTTGGTTGGTTGATTTTTAATGGCACAAGGGCCAGTTTTGGCCATACTGCGCCATGTCCTTGGATTAGCAGGCAAATTAAGAAAATGACTCACATTTATGTCATTCACATTTTTATTTTACTTGTTACACTTATTATTTTTTAGGCGTTTACCGCCATTACTAATATTATTATCGCGTACCCCCAAACAGACTGCCACGTACCATCAGGGGTACGTGTACCACAGGTGGATAACCGCTGGTCTACATGAACGAACGTGCCGGAAATCCCAAGAACACAGCTACATTTAGTAAAAAAGATTATTCCACATTTTCCAAGCACACATAGTTTTACCTTAAATTGAGATAGAAATTAAACCTAATGTTTACAAGATCTATTTTTATGCGTCTCTGTATGAAGATTTCTTCCCCCTCCTCCCTAAATTCTAGGAGTAGAGGGGGGGGGGCTATTGCCCCTCCTTGAATCCGGAGCTCGGGAAGGAAGACGAGACAATGAGTTATGGCCCAAGGGCGCTGTATGCAGATCCCAGAAGAGACAATAGGGGTCACGTTCTTATTGCGAACATAACGAAAGGGCGCACCCACGAAAGAGTAGGTTGCAGAGAGTGGAGGAGCTACCCAAAGGAAAGAGGGGGGTTCTACATGTAATTACCGTTTTGTCGCCAAAAATGATGGATAGGGAGAACGAGGGACCCGAGGCGTTCCGAAGGATGTCTGTCCTCTGTCTATCGCAAATGAACACCTCTTCTTTCGAAAGTACCGCCAAGTTATTACATCCTTTCAATGTTGCCGTCCTTTTTTGCCCCCCGTTTCAATTTGTCGCAAATGTAAGTGCATCTGTCTTAATATAGGGTCGAATGTCGTTGTACTTTTTCAAGGAAACAGGAACCCTGGCACTGTTGGACTTTTAAGCTCAGCTCTGATTTCGATAGACATAGGAATTGCCCCTAATTACGACTTTAGGACTCGTATGCATACGATTGTTTTTCACTCTTAGAATGTTATAGGAAATAATTCTCATTGAGAAAAGAACTATCCGATAGCTGAGGCCTTGAAACGACGAAAGCTATATCGTCGGCTTAGAATGAAAACAATCTATATTTAAACCACACCAAAATTTCACTTGACATCTAGTCGTCATTTTTGACATCGAACTTTTTTTTTTAATAAAAAATTCAGTTTAAACAGCCGTATTTTTTTATCCAGTTGTTTTACGTCTAAAACGTTGATTTTCAATAATTGCTCTCATACTTTTCAGTCATTTTGTCAGTATAACAAGATATTTTTAAAGTACAAATGAAAACAAGCTCCTATTTTATGCGAACCAAGCTTTAGCAATTACAATCATAACAGCCGGTAGTTTTGCTTAAGCAATTTGATTTATTTTAAAATTATGCCTAAGCAAAACATTTTGGTAACTAAAATAAACTGCTGGGTGCCAATGCTGGGTAACTTTTATCTTCTAATTTCGAATTCTGGTCCAAATACCGCATTTGATTCGAATCTAGAAAGAAAAAAGGCGCTCTGTTGAAGTAGAAGCTTCTGTATCCAGATTGTTTTGAAACTGTTTATGGGCATAGATTTTGATGATAAGGTTAACCTATTGCGGTCGGAAGGGCGACTAATAAGTCACCCAAATAACGACCTGTTCTTTTGTTCCCTGTTATTCAAATCAAACGAGAACAGGAGGTTCCTGAACATATAAAAAAAACGCCTTTCTTTCGTTAACTTGATTTTTCACCGACTCCATTTAAAAGTATGACATCACTTGGGGTATCACAAGAGCAAAGAGAAAGAACAGGAACGGGATATATCTGTTCCATAAAAAGAACGTAAATATATCCACGACCGCGGTTTTAATAGAAAATTGTGTCAAGTTGCGCACCAAGGTTTTATTTATAAATAGTAGGCATGCCCCCTATTGTGCGGCCATAAAATCGCCACCTTAAATAAAAACCAGGTAGACTGAGATTTATGACAGCGATGCAGCACGGCGATATTATACATGCAAACACGCCATTTATGACAGCTTTGAAAAAAAAACGTCTGCCCACAACACACCTGGGTCATTAACAACACAACAACAGACGTTTAGAAACAAAAGCGTCTTTTTAATTAACATTTCACTCCTCCTCGCTTTTTCCCCCCTGTCTCTTTTTCTTTTGCTGTGTTTATAGCGATACAATGGGAACGGGAAAGGGGGGGGGGGGGGGATGAATCTAGGGAAAAAAATATATAATGGGGGAGAAAAACAACTTTTTTGACGGACGTCACATATTTGATGAGTGGGCGTGGTCACTTGGCAGGAAAAGGCGGCCATGGCAGGGTGTGACGTGGTGCGTGACGTCACGCAACCTACGATTCGTTGATTCGCTTATGCGAAAAGGGTATTTTAAAGTAAAAAAACTTTTCAATTTTTTTTTTAAATTTTAGACTCTTACTTATTTAATTTAAAAATAATGTTAACTTTTTTTTAATGTTCTTTTTTAAAAATATTAATAAATTAGACCCTCCTTACATGACCCCGCAACACAGCGACCTGGACCTAATTTGTTTATTACTATTGACGTGAATGTCTTAAAAATCGGGGCACGGGGTCGCAATCTACAAAAGAACATTTGTAAAATCAGCTTACAGGGGCCTACCATCGAGTAGAGGAAAGTATGACACGTAGACCATTCCAATTGTTCCCCTTCTGCCCTTTGTACCGCGAAGGAGGGGGGAGGGGGTCGCCCTTGGGCTTGCATAATTTGTTTCTGGCCTACAACTTCAAAGAAGATCATCTTATGGAGAAGAATGGCTTACCATAGTGTAGAGGAACGTGTACCGCGCTGACCAAATTAGCAATTAATCCACTTCTACCTCTGTCCTTTATATCGCATGAGGGGGGGGGGGGGGGGGATTTAAATTTCGGCCGAACAAGGACAAGTAGGTGCGCTACAAAGTATTCTGGATCCGCGGTGAATGTGCCTACTAGATTTGAAACAATATTTCAATTCGTTACAGGGAGCTTTCGTTATAACGATTACCTAGTTCCGATTTATTGAGGTTGTTATACAAAGGGTCAACTATATTTAGATAATTTTATTTATACAATAAACAATCAAATTAAAAACACATTGTTTCAAACAGGTAACATTAAATTTTAATAGGTAATTTGGTAGAACAGGTTTAGGTGAAGAGATTATTTATATATAACAGGCCAAATGCCGAATTTCTTAAATGCTGCTAGAATGAGTGCAATTTTAAAAACATATTTATTATTCATTTGGCTCGAGGGCTTTAACCCTTTGCACTCCACGAACACTTTGCGATTTGCGTTCTTTCTATGGAACAGTTATTCCTCTTTACGTTCTTTTCCACAGATTTTTTTTTATACTCATAAAGGGAAAAAAATCCTAATCTGTTTTGTATTTGCAAGAGAACAAGTTGCAAAGAAGATTGATGTTCTAAACACAATATCCTGCTGTTCTCGTTTATTTTAAAGAACATGGAAACAAAAGAACGGGTCGTTATGTGGGCGCATGAGAGGCGCCTTCGGAGTGCAAAGGGTTAAAAAAACTTATCCAAATTAAAACTAGACAATAAACTAAATCGTGCATAACACAATCAAATTTTATTTCAATACATAATCTACTCATTTTTAAAACAAACGAATATCGAAAAATTAAGTATTTAGTCCCCAGGTGTGCTAATTACATTTTTCGTCAGTTTCAAGCGGAGGAAAAGAACTTTACAATTATGAAAATGTCTTGAATTTGTTTTTTTAACTGCAAAAATTTATTATGACGTGAGGTGGCGAGTACAAAAGGATGAAACACAGCGTGACGAAATAAATGAATGCTCTCTAAAAGCGCAAAAAAAAACACCCCCATAAATATCTCTACTTCATTCCACCCCATTAGAACGTGAAGTTAAACTTAATATCCACACTCCATACAGGTGAGACACAAAATAATCTGTTATCCATTTTATGGCCCTATGCAAATTCCCACAACAGATCCCGGTGGCCCAAAGACCCACATGTGGCTGTTGAAAGAACAATAACAGCACCCGCCAAAACGGGCTCTGCACAAAAAAAAATAAGAGGAACACAACAGAGACAGTCATAATGCCATCGTAAAAACTTTATGGCTTCTAAAAAAAGGGGAAGGACATATTTTTTGCGTGATTGTTGGTGTTATTTTTATGTCGCTACGAAGGCGTGCTTCTGGATTAATACACTGACACACCTTTTGCACGCTTCTAAAAATCGAAGTGGGGCCAGGGTCGGAAAGATACCGAACTCTTAATCGGATGATTGTGGGTTTGTTTTGCGAGTGCAGCGAACTCATAATCAGTGGGCCTCAGCCGCTAAAACATTTGCCGTGTAGAGGGGAACTGGTGGACGTTAAATCTGTCGGCATTTTAATGGCTACACAGGTGCGTGGAATGCCAGCTCAGGTGTTGTCTTCCAAATGACAATGGTTCCAAATTACGGAGCAGTGTTCACCAGCCATTTTTTAACGATAAATCATTGTGCAGCTTTAAGTAATGTATGGAACGATGTAACGATACCTAAATGTAAATATGAAGGAAAAAAATGGATGTTTTTACAGCAATGTGTTGCTATTGACCAAGGTTCCGAAATTATCCATGAAGATCGGATGGCTGCTTTAAGTAACGTTAATGCAGCCAGCCGATCTTTACGGATAATTTTGGAACCTTGGTCAATAGCAACACATTGCTATAAAAACATCCATTTGTTTTTCTTCATATTTACATTTAGGTGTCGTTATATTCATTTTAAAATTCTCTATGTAATACTATATTGAAATACTACATTAATAAACAGAAAAGCACTTTAATAAACGCTGAATGAATTATACATGGATGAGATTTAAATACAATTAGATATTACATTACATGTTTTGATTTCATAATAAGTAATAGATAGACGAAATAGTAGTGTAAAATATAAACGTTAAGTTAAAAGAGAACAATATAACAATAAATCCAAAATAAAAAAACTGTTAATGAATCCAAACGCACGAGGAAGAACGTATCCATGCCGTAAAAGAAATCAGCAGAAATTATCGTAAATCCCAATAACCAGTCCACTTCAGGACATCGCGCTTATTTCCAGTCCCGTTCTCTATTTTGGGTGCATGTCCACACAGACCCGTTGTCGACTCTCGAAATATAAATATGTATTTGAGAAATAAATGACAAGAATGATTTAATTAACGGGGCTCCCGTCTGCCCAAAGAGGGGAATTTAATGTCCGATGCTTTGCGCCATGTTGTAAATTAATTCTTCTACGCGGTCCGCGATGATTGGGAATTAACCGCAATTTTTATTTTCCAATATCCTTGGAATGTCTTCACCCTCGCAAAGACATTCTTTAAATAGCATCAAATCATTTATATTCCTATTATTCAGGGTTGTTAAGGCCCGGGCATAATCCTATATAGGCCCAAACCACAAAGAATCGTTAAGCTCCTTTTTTCAAAGAACATTACGCATTTTTGTCACTATATCAAAATAATATTTTTTTTTATCAATATATACATAAACACACCACTATTTGTGTAACTTTTAGACACTAACATTTCATTTCACACAATATAAATAAAAAATAATTAAAAATTGTATAATGATCAACATTTTTAATTGTGTATCCTGGTAAATTTTTTTGTCGCATTTAAAATCTTGTTTTAATAGCTTAAAGTAAGTTGACTAAACATAGGTCAGGACGTACTTTAATCCCACTTAGCACGGACCTGAATCCAACTCCTTTAAAACCTCGTGTTCTACACAGTGAGAAAACTTTAGGGATGATCTGTATGTTTGATTAACTACCAAAACTTCTATTAAAATGTACACGTCTCATTCATAAACATTTATTTTTAATATTTATAATTCATTTCCCTTAATGACAGAAAAACGAACAGTTGTGTTTTTTTTTCTCTATTATATTTCTTATAAACAAATATTTATTGATCGAACGTTAGCGAGGTCCTGTTTTAACACGACCGTTCGGCATTTCGTCTGTTTGTAAATTTGTTTGTTAGGCTGTCACTTCAAAACGTGTTTTTTTTCTTTCAAATTTGGCATGAATGTTCCTTAAAGTCATTGAAAATGACGTATGTGTTTTTTAGTTAATTTAGATTTTTTTTATTCAATTTCAAGATGGTGTCAGTTTAATTATTTGATTCGGTTTTAAGATGGTGACCGTTTTAATCAATCAAGGACGCTTTGGTTTTAGTGACTTCCGTTCCATGTTCAGCTTTTTATTAAAGCAAAATAATAAAATAGTCCCTTATCAAAATAACCAAATCAAAGTTACTAGAAAAAAAAAATTAAAAACCCTCGCCCACACGACTCCATAAGACCATCTACACCTCAAAAACAAACACGGATATTCCCGCAACAAACGATATCGCCCCGATAAGCGCACCCCAAAAACAAAAATCAGCTGATCGCGTCCATAAATCAACCCCCCTGTACATACGATCAGGAAAGGGGAAAAACAACAGGGTCACATGTCGAGGGGGGGTAGGAAGAAGAGATGAAAAATCGTCCTCGGCTACCGTTCAAAAAGATCTCCACCTCCCCGAAAAAATAAAATAATAATAAAGACGCGGCATCTTGACCTCGCCACACGCCGGACATTTATCACTCGAAACGGCCGAAAATAATTTCTGTTCCCCGGTGCAAGAAATTTTAAGAGTCGGTTGACAACCCTGTGATTAGCATGGAGATCGTGAAGAAGCGAGCCTGCGATTGAAGAACAAAGGGGGGATGACGCGGCGCGGGGGGGGGGGGGGGGGTGCGTCTACGAAGGAGACTCGGAACGTGAAGCACAGCATCAGGTGCACCGACTGCGTTGGGAATAAAAAGGGGTGATTATAAATTATTGCTAATTTTGTATGTGAAGATGTCTAACAAGAAAACTTATTTGGAAAGAAACGTGGTGAAAATAATGACTGTACTGCCAACGCGAGTTCAAGACTTTCCGCCATACATGTTCCAATACAAAGCGAAAGTCGTTATTAACTGTACTTCAGAGCCAGACAAGCCTAAAGTGCATTCGAGAAATCACCAACACCCTGACGCGCGTTTCACTCGTTCGTGTAGAATGGGCTTTAGTCAGATTTGGGCACCTTTACAGGCGAGGGGGAAAAAACTGAATCCTACTCTTAAGTAAAGCATTGGAATGGAGCTTTTTATAGCTCTCGCTAAATGCTTAAAAATAATTGCTGAATTAATTTTGGTGGTATGGTTCTATAGAAACCGAACTTTTAAGACATAATCTGCATAAAACAAAAATCGCCAAATTTGGACTTGGGGTCGTATTGCTCTGATGTACAGTAATTAGTATAAATTATTAAATGTATTAAGAGTGAACATCGTACTGCTATTGTGATTAGATAATTAAGACAAAATTTCCATTAATGATATATTCGGAACGGGGATAAGAGTGAATCGTAAGTCGTTTACACAGTATCACAGCGAGTCAGAGGCGGTATTGTAAATGTGCCGACTGGGTAAGGGAAAGGACCCATTTTTCCACACACCTCCTTCAGGCAAGTACATAAAATCGTTTCCTTTTATTTAGTAATTATGCATCATATAAACATCAAAAAGAAATGTTTAAAAATATCCAAAATAAATAACATACAGAATACACATAATCCCACGGACATTTTAAAACACTCGGTAGACATTTTGATTTTTTTTAATGTCACAAGGTTATTTTATAAATTGCAAAAGTGGGAAAAATTGATTTTAAAAAAATATTTAATCTAAAAAAAAAATTTAATTTAAAAAATAATAATAATTACCACCCTCTTATTTAGGAAAAAAATTCCACTCGCTGTTGGTACTTTGCCCCAAGTCAAAAATATATTTATTAGAATTTGGAAAAAATTTCACTGTTCAATTTCTTCATTTATATTTAGATTTTTTTTAATAGAATAACAACGTTCGAATGAAAGATAAACGAATCAACATTTCATACTTTTGAACATAAAATCGACAGGCATACAATCCCGAAGTGTCAAGTCTTTACCTTTTGAAAAATGGAAAACATGACGTCAGCTGTCAGGTGAAGAAGGGGCAGAAATTAAAGCGATACGAGAAAACTCGCATCGTAATCATAGCGTACGAGACACGATGAATCCATTTATCAACACCACAAGAAGCAACAAGGTGCTGCCTGCCTGTTAGCATTTGACGTTGCGGTCCAGCCCGCCAGGTTGACTGGGGGCACTTAAGGGGGGGAGGGGGGGGGGGCTCGTTATTGTTATTATTATTTCAATGTGGGTCGGCAAAGTGTGAAAACAGTCTAATTCAATAAAAATCTGTTCTTTTTGGCTCGTTTTTCTCTCCCTGACAGGTGGAAGAGGGTGCGGTTGAAGTGTGCACTCAATTGGCCTCATACTTTGATTTGTTCAGTAGCAGAAACCTGTTGCTACGTTCAAGGCACACGTTTTTTTAACCTTTTGCCCACCAAAGACGAATTTGACATTGCACTTCTTCCACGGAACTGTCAACCCCCGTGGCGATGTTGCTATGCAAACCGATTCCAAATTTCGAGCTTTTAAGTGAAAAAAAATTAATTTTTACAGATACCAGACACACTGAAATCTATACCAATAGAATATACCAGATGAAATAAAACGTAGTTTCACTGATGGAATTTCTTTCAAGCGCTCCGGTATCCTATCTTTGGCCTCCTCACTTTTGGGTTAGCAAGTATGATTGATATTCGTGTATATTTAAAATCAGAGAACAATACAGTAGTAATGAGTGATTTCTATATTATGTAAAATTGTGCATCCATTGGATTAAATTTTTTTCATTTTTATAAATAAAAGGTGTAATTTTAGACATGTTTAATAGAATTTTTTTTAAAAT
This sequence comes from Troglohyphantes excavatus, assembly GCA_963932185.1. NCBI lineage: Eukaryota > Metazoa > Arthropoda > Arachnida > Araneae > Linyphiidae > Troglohyphantes > Troglohyphantes excavatus. The sequence continues at coordinate 72,380,217 of OZ010673.1, forward strand.
TCAGTATAAATGAAAACTGACTAATTCTTGAAAACGCTGCACAATTTATTTAATTTTTTTTTTATTTTTTGAGATTTGAGAAGAGAAATTTCAAACAAAATTAAGTTTTCCTAACAAACTTGAGTATCCAATATACAAAGATACGCATATAATTAGAACTGAGCTACCGGGCTCTAAACATGAAGCAATCAAAGCGTTTTTATATTTATACACCAGTTGGGACGGGACTAATGTGCATTAACAAAATTTGTAATTTACAATAGTTTAATTGAATAAAATACTATGTAAAATAACAGTTTTTAAGTTACGATATTTTTTAATTTCTTTTTATAAAATGACTAGCAAAAGTACCCGTTCTTCGCACGGAAATAAATAAAATAACGACAAATAACTGAAAATATATACATTTCCTCTCCTGCCTGGGATAATTGCATATACCATTTTAGAATTCCTCTTTAAAAAGTGATAGCTTTTTTTTTATAATTTAAAATATTTTTATGTTTAATAAATTAGAAGTTAAAAAAAAGTAAAAATATCCCTATACTACTTGGTTGCTAAAACACCGATAAAAATCGAATAATTTCTAGTTTATCTCTCATAAGGTGTGGAATTTTAAAAATTAAACATTCCTGCACAAAAATATTTTTAGAAATTAATATGAATTTCTTTTCGGTATGGGTATACATAGTTACATTAAATACCATAATAAAAAGCGACGTTTTTAAAATCCTCCAAGTGGAATAAGTTGATGGGTATAAATAATATACTATTGTGTAGACGAAAGTCAGACGTTTCGTACATGCCGATTTTTAAGCCTCCCCTTTTTGCGTTTGTACCAGGTGAAAATAAGTGTACCGCTATCATTAATTCAACGTGGAATTAGCCTATATGGATAAATGACATACCATCGTGTAAAGGAAGGAAGGCCGTTTCAATCATTGTAGGCCATTTATTCTCTCCCCCTCTCAACCTTGTACCGAGTAGGGGCCCAATACAGCGCGGTCTGTACATAACCGATTTTTTTTAACACGGATGCCGCAATTTATTTGTGAAATGACTATAATTATATTTTAGTTTACAGTGCTTACTTTAATCGATAAAATTTTAATTACTGTTGTCATCATTATTGAAAGATAATGTGCATTTTAACAGGTATTTTATATGAATAATTATTTACACAAAGCTATGATTTTTTTTTATCTAAGGAAAAAAATATTAAATTAAATAATAAACTAAGCGCTATGATCTTCATTTTTATATTATTTTTAAAAATATTTTCATCAAGGAGGGTTTCATTAAATTGCAGTTTTAAAGGAATAACTTCAAGCGTGAATTTTAATTAAACTTCTGAATCAATTTCGATATTGAAATGTTCTGAAGCTGCATGGAAGTGAAAAAAGCAGCAGAAACAGATAACATAATTTTTTAAAGCTGACCAAATTAATAAATTTGATAAAGAACTTAAATGATTTAACTTTCAAACATTCCGAATTTCCCTGTTCCCAGTATTGCAATTTTGATTTGATTATTTCCAAATGCCCGTTCCAATGTATCGTTTAGGCTACATCTTTGTAATATCTTCGACCAACAACTTGTGTGTCTAATTAATAGTTTGCATTTTTGTCCTCAATAATGCAGAACATAAGAATGTAAATTGCGGCCAGAATAAACCTAAACGTTTTTTGCAAATAAACTGCCTCAAATTCTTTATCAAAGTAAGAATAAAATTAACAGCCCAGCATAAATAAATACTCAACCAAAAATAGTATGTTTTGAAATACTACACAACTTTCTTTTACTACGCCCTGCCCATGTTTTAAAGAATTCCCTTGAATAATATTATTACAGAAGAATAACCACCTATTTTAATTTTAAGTTCATTTTTTTTATTTACGGATCAATTTATTAAAAATTCGGTATTTACTCATTTTGTTAAACAATTTTTCCTAAAATTTTGATTTTGTGATACTGTTATTATAGAATTCGCATCGAAAAATACCTGCCATACAAATATTTAGTAAGTTTCCACAGCAAATTACAGCCAAGGCGCACTTCTGCCAAAGAATACACTGTTATAACTTGGCGATAGTTTAGCAAACGGTGCAGTATATTATAATCTCACCATGTACTTTCAATAATTTTACATTTAATATTTAATGATCGCCATTCAATGTTTTAAAAGGAAATATTCATTGGCACATTAAATAAAATATTTTCTAAATTATCAGTCGGTATCTGTGAAATTTTATTCTTTAATAACATTAAAAAGTCTAATAGAGTTGAAAATTCACAAAGAAACCAAGCTTCGTACATTTAAAAAAAAAATACTTGCATAAAATATTTTTCAAATAAATAAAACGGACGTTCATACACAAATTACTCGCATTTTGGATGAATTGTTCTAAAGTTCGATCTAAGATAATTAAATATACTTACAATAATCTATATATATAAATGCGAAAAACCCACTCATCACTCATCACTAATTCTCCAACTTCCCGTATACCTATGAAGATGAAATTTGGCAAATTTGTTCCTTATACCTTAAATAGGAAAAGTAAGCTATTTTTGTTCCGATCGAACTGATTTAAGGGGTTGTAAAACCTTTTTTTCGAAACTTCTCCATAGGATTAACATGGAGAACATGTAACAATGCAAAATTTAAACAATGGAAATTTTTAATATTATGTAACGTACGAGGAGCATTCTGATTGGCTGATGACTAAATATCGCCAAAATGTCGCCAAATAACTAAAAACTGTCGCCAAATAACTAAAAACTGTCGCCAAATTAATAAACTTCGCAAAATAAATTAAAATTTCACCGAATGAATAAAACATTTCGCCAAATTAATAAAATATCGCCAAATGAACTAAAATATGATCATATATGTAAAAATAATATAAAAACCGGCCCGTCGCACCGGGGGGGATTTAACTGTGAAAAAGAAAACAAAACGAAAAATGCTACGACCAAAAGTGGAAGCCATACGAAAAATATATTATCAAACTGAAGAGAAGTATACAGTATGAATAATATAAAGGTTCAAGACAGGAAGCCCATCGCTAAATAAAAGTTTGTAATTTAGCCTCCGTGCACTCAGTTAGTTTTGTGTTATCCATTATTTATTAGTTTACCTGCCGAGAGGCCAGTTATGTTACCACTCTACCTGTGAGTGAAGTTCTGTAATCTATATATATAAAAACATCGCCAAATGAACTAAAATATGAACACATATGTAAAAATACCATAAAAATGGCGAAATTAGTGTCAAAAAATGATAAAATGTATGTCAAAATGGTGAAAATATGATTGGGTAACAGGATATTCCGTACTACATCAGCTATGAAAATTAAATTTGGCGTGGAGGTACACTTTAAGCCAAAATTGCTCACTAAGAAATGATTTTCAAAAATTCGAACTGTAAATGCCAAAAGTAAAAATCCTCGCCACTTATCCACTGACTCATTACTATTTCTTTTATTTTCTGTATACCTATGAAGATGAAATTTGGCAAATTTGTTACTTATACCTTAAATAGGAAAAGTAAGCTATTTTTGTACCGATCTAACGTATTTAAGGGAGTGTTCAATGAGACAGTGGGATTTTTTGTACGGACCGTTAGTTTTGGACAATTTGGATAGTTTTAGAATTGTTAAACTCCACATACTGATAGGGTTTACCGAACAAAGTAAAACTTCTCGAATGTTAATCAACGGGAATATCATTTATTTGTCAGCATTGTTTTATCGCCAACTTCTCCGTGTTATAAAGTTTTCAGTTCCAGCTAGAACTTGCTAATAAAATTTATTTAATTTGTTTGGGTTCGTTATTTTATTTATCTTCTGATGGGTGAGGAATTAAGATTATTTTTCATCCGCTTAAATATGTTTTACTTGTACCTCTTTTGCGAGTTATTTTCTTCCCGTGCATAGAACTTAAAATTCAAAACTGAACCAGTGTTCACGTTCCCAGTGAGTAAGCGTCTTCTTCTATCTACTGGCGGGCCTCGGGCGTGGCCTGGTTGGAAAAGCGGGAATTACTTCTCAATGAATTACTTTCTTGACAAACGAATTTCAGAGGGAGAGTGTATAAATTGTCAATCTGATTGACGCGGCCTACCTTTCTCTACTCCATGTTATGTCATTTATCCACGAAGGCTGATTTTCCATAGAATTATTGGAGAGGAAGTTTATACTGCCTGTCACCAACGGTGACATTTTCCTTCATGCGGTATAAAGATCAGAGGGTAAAATGGGTTAACAAACGACCTGATCGACGCGACTCACTTTCCTATACCATGGTAGGTCATTTATAGCCCATAACACGATTCTCCTGGGAGTAATGTGAACGAAATAGCCTGCAGTTAAGGGCGACATTCCCTTCACGGTCAGCGGCGGAATGGGTTAATAATCGGCTTGATCGATGCGGCCTACCTTTCTTTATATGAAGGTATGCCTATATGATTAGTTATGTGGCGTAATCGAAAAATGTTGTTGTTGACTCCTCCCCCACATGGTACAAGTGTTAGGGGATAGGATACGATTTAAAAAAAAAATGATTTGGCAATTAAGTAAAAAATATGACTTATTTTTATTTAAGTTAAACATTAAAAAAGTGCGGGGGCAAAATCCAAAAAAAGTGCTGGGGAACCGTCCCTCTTCGCATATTGATAGGGTTTACCGCACAAAAAAAAATATATAAAAATATTGAATTTTAAAATTCGTTTTTTTTTTTTTTTTTCGTCTTATATTCTTACCAATTTGCGAAACTTAACGACAAATGTTGACATAGGTGTGCAATAAAAGTTTTTCAAATAATTATTATTAACAATTATATGAGTTATTCCTCTTTAAATCTTTGGGATGTTACTAAAGGTTAAAATATGGATGGTAATCAACGGGAGTAACATTTATATATCCACGTTATTGTATAGCAACCTCTCCATATTATCAATCTTTCCAGTTCTTACAGGACCTTGCCAATGAAATTTCGTTACAATTTAGTTCCTTTAATACTGTGGTTTCCCCTCATGGGTGACAAATTAAGAATATTGTTTATTTCGCTATAAATATTGTATTTGTATCAATTTTGTAATTTATTTCCTTCCCGTGCGTAGAACGGGTATTTCAGCTAGTCCTGTATAAAACAAAAGAGATAAAACAATTATAACATTTTAATACAATTCTAAACCATTTCTTTAAGATAAAATTCTGGTTGTTTTAATTTTTGAATGGTTCCGTATTGTAGCAAACAGCCCAATGTATATACATTTTTCAATAATTATTAAATCAAACAAAACCTATGACGTCGTTTTTATATTGCCAATAACGAACAATTTTATTTTAAATTGCAAACGATATTTTCATCCGTGTTAAGTCAATGGAATCCATTAAAATAGTTATAACATACGATTGAAACATCGTACAAACTTAAAAATTATCACAAAAAAATTCTAATTTTTCAAGTAAAGTATTCTATAAATTTTATAAAGCTACGTTTTGTAGTTATGGAGTATTCCGTGATAAGATCGGAATTCTAATTGGTTTATAATTTTGTTATATTATATTTTCGCTTTTCTCCGTTGATTTTAACTGATTTTACTGTTGCCACTTCGTGAAACTTTGATGACGTACGCTGAAAAATGTCATAACATTCGAATGGAACATCGTAGAGACTTGAAAATAGTTGCGTTAAAATTCTTATTTTTTGAACTAACTATTCTGTGAATTTCAAAGCTCTGCGTTGTGTAGTTACGGAACCTATAATATACTGACAAACCAACAAACCAACAAACAAACACACATCCGGACAGATTTTGGAGATTTCTGCTTTATATATAAGATTTTTGAATTAAATTAAAAGAACATTCAGCCGTTATGCATTTTGCAATAAATGTGTTTTTGAATACCATGGCAACATTTTAAATTACATTCAAATTACGCAATAGGTGTAGAAATCAAACTTTATAAGAATTGATCAGATTGAAAATAACTTATTATCGAAATATTAAAATTTAGGAATACAAATAATTTGGAGAATCAATTAAGAGATTGAAAATTATCAAGATAAAAGAAAAAAATTAACTTTAAGACTCCTGCTTAAAATTTTATTTTAAATAGGGATGTTCCCCTCCTAATCGCTTATTTCAGAAATGAACAAAATATAACCCGAAAAGGAAAATCGCAGCCACATTCCAACAGGAAATTAGAAATATTCAAACCCCCGAAAAACTTTCTCCGAACTCGATATAACTTTTTGGAGAAAAAAAATATACATAAAACCACTCAGCCTATTCAGTTATTTATTCATTTCCCTCCCCAAAAAAACTACATATCTGTGAAGAAAATATTTACACGCCAATGCATTTATGAAATAAAAAAAAACTTTTAATGCTCCCCCCTTGCAAGATACCGACACTCCCCCCTCCCCTCCCCAACCGAAACGACAATAAAGATACAAGCAAATCGCCAGCAGTATCAATACAACGCACACCCTAGTCACACTTCAACGAAGAAATGCTCCACGCCACTTGGAGGGGGGCGATAGAACGCCACTGGGAAAGTGAGCTCTAAACACAGTGGAAAATATTTTTTTCGTTCTCCCCCTCCCATCCTGAAACCGTTCCGGTATTAAAACGGGACGTTTTCGTATTTCAATTTCCGGTGCGTCTCCCGGTTTTCCCGATTTCTCCCCCCCCCCCCCCTGGAGCCTCGGAATTTCCTGTGAGGATGAAAAGAGCACATGCGGGAACGATCCCGGAGAATCCTGGAAAAATGGGAAATAGAAAAAAAACCGGGAGAATGAGGTCCTAATACGCGAGGGGAACCTTACTTCCTTAGATTCATTGCGCGAAAAAGTTCCAATGTCAATGGGGGAAAATTTCCTCTTTTTTTTTTTCCCTAGGAAGACTTTTCCCCCAACAACTCAGAAGTAAAAGTTTTCTAAATCATTGTACAAGTGAGTTCGTTTCCATTGTCCCGAAGTGCACATTCGAATTGGTTCGCTCGGTATCTATGTCGAAGGAAAGACCCGGGAACACTGCCTCACGATTTGGAACCATTGAGTAGATGACGAAGAAAACATATGAGCCGGCACCCCACGCAACCTATATATATATATTTAACTGAAGCTAGCAATTTTAAAACTCAAATTTTAATTCCCCCCCCCCCTCCTTTTTTTTAAATTTTTGCAAAATATGTGTACTGTTAACCCTTTCTTGGACGGCGTCGTGTGTCATGCGTTCAGCATGTTTGATCCATATGTTATTTTACCGACAAAACAACGAACAGGATAGAACAGACGCAGGATTAGCGAGATAGAACAAATATGTAACTACGGCCAGAAAATTTGATTTCAGCAAAGAACATACATGAAAGAGTTAAAGGAAACTTATTCCTATATAAACAAGAGAATCTTTTATTTCTGTGACTTAGAACAAGAACCGATGTCATAATTGACAGTTTTGAGAAAAATGGTTTCAAAGTTTGACGCTCAGCCTTGTTGCAACGTTATGGAAATCCCTGTTGCTTGATTTGATGGGTAAGGTAACATGGTGTCCATTTCATTTAGAACTTTAAAATCGACATTTAAAATAATTGTTTAAATAAATTTATAAAACTGACATGGCTCGTTCCTGTTCCAAGACGCATATATTTCAGTTATGCCATAAACTGCAAGTCAAAACATAAAAAAAAAATCAAGTCAGTTGCTACTGCATTCTGTCCCATAGAGAAAGAATGCCAAGAGAAAATCTTTGATGTGTCGTCTTTCACTTGCTCTGAACCGAACCAACCCTTCCACAACTCAAAACCCCCATTCCGATGGACACTTATCAAAAATCCCAAACCACCCAATTTAGCGCCACAACCGCTCGCCAAAGCACCCCAAAACAAAGATGAAACATCTCCATCGAAAGACAATGATTGGCGGCTCCCGATATAATAACAATAATAACAGGGGCATAATTTACATGGATATTTTTTTTTCGCCAAGCTCCCCCCTCAAATCGAAGGGGTTGCGTTTCGCCAAGGCATTATTTATTGTGCGATGAGTAAAAAGGCCGATGGTTTATCCCGCCTAATGAGCCCTGATTGAAATGAATAGCCGGAGCGCGCTAAGCCCGCTGCGACTAATGACCAGACTAATGAGGTATAAGCCCGGACTTTGGTCCTGCCTCGATATCGTTGTTATTATTTTCCTTCGACTAATGATGTCTTCGAGATGCGTTTTTTTTTATCATCGTTCGTGTCTCGTGGGCTATTTTTTTTCACTCTCTCTCTTGAAGAAAGCGGTGAAAGGCTTTAAAATTTTAAAAGTTAGCTGACTTCACGAGTTTTCAGTGGCGTTATAAAGATTGGGGGAAAAGGGTCATATGAGAGACTACCACAGGGGGGCGCTGGCGATATGCCATGCAACAACCAAAATTTATTTTGTGGAATTTTCAAAGTAAAATAAATTTATATTCAAATATAATGACGGCATCGCTTTATCAGTGACAAAAGGGGAAAAATATTTCTAGAGGCTTGAAATTTAAAATAAACTGATTTTCTGAGGGGTGAAATAAGAGTGGAAGGGAGGGGTAAAGTGCTTATTATAGGAGGCACTAGGGGGGAGGGGGGGGGGGGGGGGTCCGAAATAATCTGTACATTTAAATTAGACCTTAGAACGAACACTGTATTGGAGAACGCTTGCGAAAAATAAGTGCTTGTGTTTAATAGTATCTAATATATAAAAAAAAAATAGAAAATTTCGATAAGTTGAAACTGGGAATTTTCAGCACTGTCGAGTTGGAATGGGGGGGTTTACTGGCACAAGGACCAAATATGGCCAACTGTTGTGTTGGAAATTTCGAACAGTTAAGTTCGGAATTTCGAATCGTTAAGTTGGGAAATTTCTTATTTCAGCCATCCCCGAAATTTTTTTGTGTGTGACGGCTCTGAATACATATATATGTAATAGTTACATATAGAGACGGGCACAAGAAATACGTAATTATACAATATAGTCCACACTCCTATACAAGTTAATATATTTTCCGAAATAACTTATCACCGCTTGAAATTCTTCATGGAAAGTACAACGAACTCTTCCCATCCAGTGAACGTCCAATGGCCTCAGCAAAAAACTCTAAACGCTGCCTAATGCACGCGTTTTGTTGAAATAATAACAAAACAAAGTTTCACATATCTTTTAGTGTCGCCTTACCGCGCCACTCGAAATAACAACTTAATAACAATGTTAGATAAATAATAATAACAGTAATAGAAGAGACACTTCATACAAAAACTGCCCAGAAACAGACGCCACTTGGAAGTATCCCCCCCTCCCCAGGACGGTCAAAAAAGCCAGTAACTAAGTGGCGACATACGAAACGCATGCGTGTTCTCTGCAGCCCCAATGCAAAGGAAGCAGAGATTTTTCGGAAACAAACACCATTATCTCCCATATACAACCATTCCCATTTCAATGTAAACTCCCCTCTCCAGGTTTATGTTTGTGAAGTACTCTGCTTTTTTCCCCTCCCGTGTTTATCTCTTTGACAAGCTATTCGCTCCCCTTCTTAGCTTTCAAGAAAACTCTCGTGTTTACATTATTCTCTTCGGCTCTTAACTTAGGAAATGGGGTCTTTTTTTTTTATAAAGTTTTTTTTTTATTTAGAGGCTCGTCATATTTTCTTCTTTTGTTTCAAGAGGGCTTCCCCAGTTTTTTTTTTCAGTATGATGTGTAATAATACCACATGCACTGATCTTCTTTTTGAGATGCATGTGCTAAGAATTTCCGGGCGATTTCGTTGCGAGAACAACTATCATTTCCCAACAAGTGTGCGTGATGTTCTCCTCGAAAACTACAGAGTTCACTGCTCTTAAATTATGTGTCTAGTCTAGTTTTAAATATTAGTAAGGACGGGGAATTTACTATAGATTCCAAAACAGCCGCATTAACACAGATTCCAAATAGTTTTTTACCCTTAATCACAACTCTTTTTTTGTATAAAATATGGCATTTATAATCACCAGGGGGCTGCGCTTCCTACTCGGCAACCCCGAAGGATCGCTACACAATCATCATCGGTTTGCGAACCAATTCTCGCTCTGGCTGGCTTTAATTTCATGTCTTTTCTGCGTTATATCCGAATTTAGAGCGGTCAGACATTTCATAAATTGACAAATTCCTTTTACTGTTGTTCAAATTTTGTGATTTAGATGGCGCCAAGATGATAACTTTTCGTTTGTTTACAAATAGTAATAAACTAATCAATTTCTAATATATTTTATAGTTTTGGCACATATACAGTTAACTATCTTTCAAATGACACGTTGATCACAAAATTTTATATAGTTTAGGAGGAGTGACTGTCACAAAATATGGCATTGTCGATTAAATATACAGATTTTGATTAATCTTAGGAAGGCGATTGAAGACGTACGTGCAAAAAGCAGACAGCTTATAGATAGATACAAGGCAAAGGAACGGTACCTGTGTCTCTCTGATACGGTGCGACAAACATAGTGTGTTTGGTCAGCCCCGAAATTGTTTAAAAACTGGAGCTGTCTGGTTCTTACACCCACGTCTTCAGTTGCTCTGTACTAAGCGGGTATTATGCAAAAGATTTTGAAAATGTATTATTTTCACATACATCTCAGTTCTTTATTTGACCGTGTTTCAAAAATTACGTGGTTATGGTCCTAGGTATTTCCTTTGTGTTAGATATCGGGGGGGGGGGGGGGGGGGAGAGAGTACGTGCTGCCCTAGTGCTGAACCAACCGAAGAATACGTCTACCAGAGATCACCATGGAGTTGGTGGCCCATAAGTACTCTTCCTTCTGCGTTCCTTGTTCCAAAATACCCCCACCCTTTCCCCATGCATGTTTTAAAAAGCTTTTTAAGCATCCAAAATTAATTCGTAATGTCTTTGACGACTCCCCATCGTTGCGCCTTCCATTGAAGTTAGCGTATTTCTGACAAACGAAAACCCATTTCCCTTGTATTACGAATCCAGACGGAATTCCTCTAATAATGGAATTTAAACTTCCCCAACTCAAAGATCTATTTTTTTCCCTTAAAAAACATAACAAATAAATAAATGAAATTTCTTTCAATAACACTTCTGAGATCAAAAGTCTCCCGAACGAGTCGCTTTCAATTTCAAGTCTGCCGTACATCGAAATGCAAGAACATCACACTTCGGAATTTGATTAAAGGAGGCAGGAGAGGGATTTTTTTATATATCTTCCCTTCCTATTGATTCTTAAAAGGGAATTAAATTTATAAGAAATCTGTATCTGTTTTTTTCTTTCATTCGCCCCTCCCTGCTTTCACTTGCAAAGTGCGAAATAAACCCAATGCTCTTTGGATAGTGTGCGTAGTATCATCCCATTTGGAGATTAGGTGTTGGCCCTCACGCTTTCAACGTAATTGCGAGAGTTTCGGATAGATCTCGGATGCAGCAACGTGAGTGATGTGCTTAATTTTTTAAAAATCTTTTTTATTGGAATATCTAATCGAATATGCGAACTTCGGTGTCCCCGGCGACCGTGACGTCTTCTTGTTAGGGTGTACGTAAGTTGGCGTTGATGTAAAACCTTTGCTCTTCGTCGACTTTCAATATATATATATATATATAATCTGGTCTGGATTTCGCAACAAATAATCTTGTTTCAATAATTGATCTTGATTCTGAAAGGAGCCCCAGTTGCTCAGTTGGTAAGGCGTTCAGCTACTAATCAGAGGATTGGTGGTTCGAATCCGTGCGATGGACTTGACATAGAAAAGTAAAAAAAAGTAGTGATCTTGCGATCGGAGGGTTGCCAGCTTCGCTACAAAAATACTAGAAAGTCGTCCAGAATATCCAACAAATTATACTGGCGTGTATACGGGACTGGTGCACGATCAATCTGATCGGGGTCCAAAGTCCCGACGTCTATTGAAGGCGTTGGGTGCCAGTTCAGGTGTTTCCTCGTCATCCGACCATGGTTCTAAAATAACGAGGTGCATGTATGAATGTGTGTGTGAATGTGTATGTGTTCCCGGGTCTTTCCTTCGAGATTGACCCCGAACCGTCGCCAATAGCCCACTGTGCAGCTCTAGTGCGACGTTAATTAACAAAACAAAACTTGATTCTGAAAGGATCTATACTCTTTCAAGTAGCTCAGTGAGCTATTTGCTACGACTCGGTGCCAATCTCGAATGAAAAACCCAGGAACACTGCCTCGTAATTTTGAACCGTGGTCAGATGACGAAACAACACCTAAGCTGACACTCGTTGCACCCTCAAAAAGCATCAGGACGTTAGACTACAATCAGATTTAACGTGCAGCAGTCCCGTATATGGAAATTGTGGATATTCTTTGACGACTTTTGTAATTTAGAAAGCGTACTTCAGCTTAACTTTTTGAGTCCACGTCGAATTCGAACTCGCAGTCTTCTGACTGCTGGCCGAACACGGTTCCACTAAGCTACAGATGCACCCTCTTTGTCAACTGTTCAAATTAAACTTTTATTCTAACATTTAATTGCGTTGCATATAAAATATCTGACTCAGTTTCCTAAGGGAACTAAAAAGCCAATTCAGTAGCAAAATACCGAATATAATAACCAATATCTCCCCTTTTAAAGAGTCGTGAGGGTTCTAACATCGCGTGCGAAAACCCACGCCGAATTGGCCCAATTTTTCTAGGGGCCGTGCCAAAGCGAGGGGGGACATGGAAGAAGGGAATCCTTGCGGAACATTGGACCCGGCTTCTGTTGCCTCTGTTTCAAATACGACACGAGAGGTTTTTTTGCGGTATAAGCAAAATTTACGACTGCCCAATTTTTTCAAAATAATCCCGACTGCCCAAACACTCCAAAAAATTACAACTGACAAATTCATGGACAATTTTAAATTATTTTTTTTATTCCAAAAAACACGAAATGTGTGATTTTCAAACTTAGTTACTTTTTATTTTAGATTTACAATAGCATATTTTAAATTCACGACTTCTAGTTAATCCACGACTGTTCGTTAGAATAAGACGTGATTGTGCGAAAAAGAAGCCAATGAAGCACTTTGCAAAAGGTGTTTGGGATAATTCTTTACGATACTAAGACGATACTAATAGTGATGTTAAAAAATGTATAGTACTAATATACTTATACACACAAAAAATTATTCCAATCTTGAATGATCCAGTCACACAAACGATTATAAACATTCTCCGAAAAATGTAAATCCTGTAGATGAAACATCGCCAGCATATCAAGTGCGCATCCTATCTCCATCCAGATCAGCTCTGCCACGTTTGGCAAAAAATTTCTTATTTTGGCGATTTGCTTTGATTTGTAAAAAGCAAAGATCGTAATTTTAACGAAATCGCGCTTTTTATATACGCTTTTGAAAGTAAAAATTAAACAAGAAATTCTTATTTGACTTCGACTTTAAAAATAGTGAGAAGCGTATATACTACTAGATCCCGAAGACATATTTCATGAGACACTAGCTTTCCTAAAAGTTCGATACTCTCGCACGTCTACAACATTGCAATTGGAATTACAATATTGTGTATGATTGCCAGGATTGCATAAGTACGTCCAGTCTCAAGCAAATGCGAAATTTAAAATATAAGTACACACTTTGACCACAAAACAACAACGATAACAATTTAAATAAATTACGTAATATTTATTAAGTAACCTGTCCACTCCCGAAGGATATTCAGGTGTCAATAAATTACGTAAATAATAACTTTATTACTTCGATATCCAATACGTAACTTACAAAAATGTATTAAATACCTAATGTTTTTTCAAGAAGAGAACAAGAAGAAGAAATGTTTTTTCACATTTTCTCTCACAAATATGTCCCCTTCGACTTTTCGGATTTCAAGCAGCCCTGGATATTACTCCGCATGAGAAACCGTACGCTTTCCAAGAATTTTGATCCCTCGTTGGGGGGAGGGAAGTGGAGGAGGAACCCCGCAGAGATCCACTTTAACATTTGACCTCTGAAACTTGATGGAAACACCAGACGCATCCCCCCCCCCCCCCTCCCCTTCCTAGGCGTCACACCCCTTCGTAGAGGTCAAAAATGGGATGACCCAGTACGCAGAATTCCCACTTCGCTTGGTGCACCTGCGTGCAACAATATTTGGTGCCCATCGTAGAATGATTTTGTGCGCATATACATAATATTTAGAAAAATAGGTTTGGCTAAACATATTTCCCGATAAGAACTACGTGCCAAACAAAACAACAGTTAGCTTAAAATCTTCATAAAAAATTGCAAAATTGGAAGTTTTTTTGACAGGTTTTATAAAGGATAATGGAACAAATATCGGCATTTTAATTTAATAACCTTTAAAAATTCTGCATTTTCCCTTCAATACTTCAAACTTGCAGGTTTTTTTTAAGGATTTATACAGGTTTTATGAACATACATTTAACTAATATACCTTTTAAAAATGCAGTTTTCCTGCATAAAACTAATTTCACAATTTTGATCAAGGTTTTGTGCAAACTTTTTTTGCTGGACAATTAGTTTCAGCATGTATGGATGTCACCAAGGTGGATCTAAGGCCATCTCTAATTTTTTTGTCGACACCCGATGCCCAAATAAAGCACCAGTGGTAAATAAAGTTAGACACTACATGCCATCCTAATTGTATCCCGTAAAGTTTCGAGATCCAAAGAAAAAAATGTCTTAAGGATCAATTTAAAAAAAAAATCAATATAAGTTTTTCAAATTGTTGGCTTGGTCCATTTAGGTACCGATTGAGGCTGAAGTTTTAGAGCACACTGCATTTGGCATAAGTAGAAGAGATTGAGTCTGAAATCAAAGTAACCCATTCCTGACATGCCAATTTGTTCAAGGGTAAATAGAGTGCTGCACGATTGTGCGCCAAACTTGGCCAACTCTCTCGTATCCAAGAAGCACAAATTTAAATTCGCCTGCAAACCCCATCCGACACTTCTCAAGAGCAATGCCAATTTCGTTCACAATTTCATCGAAAACGTTTCCACGCAAAGGGATATGACATTAGGCAAAAGCAAAGACACAACGCGTGAAGAACCGCACAAAAAAAGAAATCCGCCAGTACAATTTTCCCTGCCCCTTTTGTTTACAGTTAAACCGAACTCCGTTGCCCGGGCAACTGGGACCAACGGTGAGAAACCAACTTTCCAGTGCCAGGGCAGTAACCAAGGAGGGGGGTGCAAGGGGAGGGGGGACAGAAAGGTAGCCAGCAGAGAGAGTCCAGGTAATAACCTGGAATACTAAAACGACGAGCCCCAGAAGCGGCAAAAAATAAAATAATAATAAAAAAAATAGAATGAAATGGGAAAGGAGAGGGAAAAAATAATAATAAAATAAAACGGCTTATTAGGCGAGAGAATATATTTACTAGGCTTTGGGCCACGCCCTGTTTTTTTTTCTTTCTGGTGGAAGGTTAGATGAACCAGCGAGGCTCCGAGAGGAAACTTGAAATTTTGTGGTTCAGGTTCACACTTCACATGCGAGAGATTACCTCTGAACCAGACTGAAATGCCTTGCGTGAAATAATCATACAGCGCGATGAGACATTGGGGTACGAACAGACGAAGAACGAAACGATTACAGGTCACTTCGAATTGTAATATACACTAATAAGCTATTTAATTACCTTAATATTTCGGCGAATTTAAAAGAAAATTCATTTAACCAAAATATCAGTTTTCAACAAGGAAAATGCATTTAAATTACAAAATGCAAATTAAAATCTACTAAATAGACACTAAATTATTTACCTAAGCCGCATTAAGACATAACAGCAACGGAAGTCCGCTTTTAAATGGGGATCGCATTGCTTTGAAACAACATAGAGAGAACTCTTATAAAAACTAATATATTGCTATTAAAAAGTAATATATTAAAACATATAAGTTATGCGTATTCCTAATCTTCTGTATGTTTCGATTTTAGTTTCCAATAATTGAGCAAATCTAACAAAACAGAGTACAATTTATTTTTACGGCAGTTTTGCAATGTAAATTCTTTTAAAGTAAATTCAATAGCAAACTATTTTAAGGGTGTTTAAATACGTATGTGCGATTTGGGGGCCCCTCAAAAATTTAAAAGGTAAGCTTGAACTTCACAAGCGTATTTAGTAATCAGGCCATGTTATTAAAATTAATAATAGATTAATCTACATAATTCAAGTTTTTGGGAAAGTTATATAATATTTCGGTTGCTTTTTATATGGACTAACACTTGATATATAGTATAGTTAGTTAATTAGCAAATGTAATGGCTAAAAATAGTTTTAATTGTATATTTATTCCAAATTTGATAATTAATTGGAAAATTATTAATAACTGATTTAGTCTGTAGCACTTGACAAAATATACGACCATATATTATAAGAAAAATAAATCCTGGAATCGATGTATTTTTAATCTGTCCAATTTATGAAACATTCAAACGAAAATACTTATCCATTAAATCCAGTAACATTTCAACCATCCTAAAATTTCACAAAAAATAATATTTTTGTTATTGTAATTACGCAATCTCTGTTTGAAATTCAGGGAGGACATGATCAATGAACTTTTGACGGAATAACAAATTAAAACCATAACTCCAATTGCTCATGTAATTTACTTTTGTCTTTCATTGTATTTTTGTTCAAAATGTGTTTTAATCTTTCAAAAAAAAATATTATCTTGCATTTTGTGCTGTTTATCTAATTTTTTTTTACCGCCTTTCTAAAATTATGTTGCAAACCTTTGTACGCTACGGCCCACTACAATAAACTTATCCACCTAAACTACAACATAAATTATTAAATTCGATATCTGTACTAGTTTTAATTGCTGATTTGAATATATAAGAGTAGCATGAATTCCCAAAAGTTCACTAAACATGAGCTTTTTGGAAAAAATGACTAAGCAAGTAGTTGTTCAGTGATTATGATAACACATAAAACGAAACACAATAAAAACATAGGTGCTATTTAGGGTCAGATTTATTTACTGCACCCAAGTGCTGATAAATTAGAATAAACACGCCAAATAACGACCTCACAGACCATTTTGTTACCGAGGAGCATTATATGACTTTCGACCCTCCAATGTCACAGCAATCGGATATTTGACTTCACGCTAAAAAAAAATAACTCCACTATTTGAAATGAACGATCGTCATTCGTATTTTGCACCAAAAAATTTTCAGTTTGACGATGATAATTTTAAACTCAGTCGTCAAAAAAAATGGCGACTGGGTGTTAAATTACGGTCGCCAAATTAAAAATTTTACGTGGAAAATACCAATGGCGATCGCTCATTTCGAACCCTGCTTCTGACAACTGACCAAGCGTGCAAAAACTCCCGTGTAAACAATCCCTTACCAGTATCCCCAAAAAGAATACACAGGGGAACGTGTGAAACAGCAAATAGCCCGTGCATTATCTCGTCGAATGTGAATACCACGAAGGAACACAACCGCCAAACACCGGACACAAACGAATTCATTCGAACACCCACAAACCCAAACATAAACCCACAAAGAGATGGAGAAAAAAAAATCCTCAAAACAAAAGGCAAACAAACGTTTGACAGACGATCTTTATTTTTTTTTCCATGCACCATCCAAATCACGGTATGACACAACTCAACTCCGGGCCGTTTTCGACAACAAGCCAAATCGGCCGTCCCCGAATGCGAGCCTCCCCGCTTGATAAGCCTGACAGTTATGAGGCCTGTTCCGTTGTGGGCAGAGAATAGGGGATTCGCGTGCTGCAAACCAACCCTTCCTGTTGGGTCAGGGAAGAGTGATGTATCGTCCCATTGCACGGAGCGCGATGGCACCCGAACTTTTTTTCCGTACGCGCACGAACTTTTTACGCCAAACAATCCGATGGTAAATAAATATCTGTGCCCCCCCCACAGATTGAACAGTAGTGATACTAGTGAAGGCTCGGGAGCATAGGAAATGAAGGAGTCCGGCTCAGGATAATGCTGGTCCTCAGAAAGGTTGGATGGTTTGTTAATTAACGTCGCACTAGAGCTGCACAGTGGGCTATTGGCGACGGTTCGGGGTCAATCTCGAAGGAAAGACCCGGGAACACATACACATTCACACACACATTCATACATGCACCTCGTTATTTTAGAACCATGGTCAGATGACGAGGAAACACCTGAACTGGCACCCAACGACTTCAAGAGACGTCGGGACTTTGGACCACGATCAGATGTATCGTGCACCAGTCCCGTATACACGCTAGTATAATTTGTTGGATACTCTGGACGACTTTCTAGTATTTTTGTAGTGAAGCTGGCAACCCTCCGATCGCAAGATCACTACTTTTTACTTTTCTATGTCAAATCCATTTTCCGGATTCGAACCACCAATCCTCTGATTAGTAGCTGAACGCCTTACCAACTGAGCAACTGGGGCTCCCTGAGAAAGGACCTTGACCGTTATATGAACTTTATTGAGGTTTCTAAGGTCCTAAAACACAGGGTTCCACTCACTATTGCAATCAAAAGTTCCTGGCTTTTTTTTGTTTTTGTTTTTTAATTTAATGAAAAAATAACTGATTTTTTGTTTCACATTTTAGGCTACCAGCGCACTAGAATGCAACCAGGGCCTGAATACCAAATAGGACAGTGAAGTCCAGGCTTACACTTTGCAGGAGCCCCAAATCACAATTTTTTATAAATATTTAAAATCCCCTACTAAATTTACTTTAAAACACGTATTGTGAACTTTTAATAAAAGAAAAGCTCATTTGTGCTAAATTTGTTCGAAATTGGAAAAAAAATTAGAAAGAATATCAGAATATTAGAAATAGACTGATTATAAATAATATATGAAAACATATTATAAGTGTAATGTGTTCATTTTAATTCCAATAAAGGGTAAAGATGTGAATGCATATGTAAAAGTTTGATTGGATGTTCAGAGTCTATTTGAGAGCAATTGGATACCTCAATTGAAAGGCGGACTTAGCTTGCTTCAATGTCTTAATCGGGTCCCGCATGCAACTAAGCTATTTATAGTTACACACAATTAGAAAACTTTAATAATTGAAGACGTGGGTGGAAGTACCAGGCAGCTCCACTTTTCAAAATTGTTCAGGAAGGTCGAAAACACTTAGTTATTCGCATCATATAATACAAAAGTACAGCTCCTATCGATAGACATTTTTTTATCGGAATAAGAAAAAAAGTGGAGCTGCCTTGTTCTGTGCCCAGCTCTTCAATTGTATAAGCTAACTGATCAACATTTTAATTGCACACAATATTCATTTGCTCGCTACCTCACTAATAGGTTTGGCAAATTATCGACTATTTGTAGATTTTGTATGGATTTTGGTCATTCGAGTGTGTCGATTTCTTTACCTTTACTTTAACAATTTCGAAAAACTTCGCAGCAATGATCAATTTTTTTTATTCCGAGCACGGAGTGTGATTTTTTAGTTGCTCAATCGATTAAAAGTTGCAATGCAATTGAAGGGTCGTTAAAAAATAATCTAGAAAAATGAAAAAATACGGAAAATAGACAATTTGACAAATTTATATTTTTATATAAAAAAAACAGTCATGATGGTGAAAAAGATAAAGACGTAGCCCATTCTTTTCAAATTGTTTATGAAAATCCCGGAGATAGCAGAAAATTTTTAATTCCCTGACAATTCCACATTTTCCCTTTTTTTTTTAATACGTCCAACGCTCTAACTAAAAGACAACCTTTGCTATAAACAGCGGTGCTAGACAACTGAGAAATTCAACAATGCGTCGTTCCTAATTCGCGCAGTACTCAAATCGACATGAAGACATCAGACGCATGAAATGGCGAAATGGGACGTTTTCCCATCCATCCCCGCTGGAGGGCGCGTCGATCGCAAGCACCGAAGTTTATTATTTAATCATGGAGCGGGCAGCGGGCCGGTTAATAGGGTCGTGTAGTTTTGCGCCTGGGTGCCACGCTAAAGAATTGCGTCCGAGAATCGGACTAATGATCTTTTTTCCTTCTTATTAACGGCAGGAGGGAACATCATTTATATTACACCACTTGATCCCCCCTGTGCATAGAGAGAGTCGGCCCAACGTGCTCACGGGCACAGTGCAAATTCAAAATGCATTATATTCGTGCTGAATACACGCGGATTGTGCACGCCCCTGCACTTTAAAATAGATGTATGAGCGTTAATGCAAGATTCATTATTGAAAAATAACAATTGAATTTCTTGTTATTAATTTTGGTGAGCACTTGCTTTTAGCATATTGCTCTACTGATTGTTTTCTCACAAAGATTTAGACGGCGGATGGTCACACAGTTAGAGCATAGGACTGACTACTGAAGGGTTACGGTTTAAATATCGACTTTGAGTGTACAGCGAGCTAATAATTGAAGAGTCGGTCGCCAATCTCGTTTTCCGACGACAGGCCCGTCGCAACGTCAATAATCTGGAAACCCTAAAAGTTGGGAATTTAAACTTCTAAAAATCTACGAATAGGGAAAATTTATGCCTGAAGAAAATTATTATTATTAGCGAATGAAAAAGCTAGGGAAGATTAGAAATTGCCCAACTTGTAGGATTACATTTAAATTAGCCCTCAGACGGGACACTACTTTGGAATATGGCTGCAACAAATTAATGCTCATGAGCGAACTGTTTAATATTACCTAATATATAAAAAAGCAGATGAAAATTGTCGATAGGTTGGAACTTGGGAATCTTCAGCACTGTTGAGTTGGGAATTGGAATTTCGAATAGTTAAGTTGCTAAATTTCTTGTTTCAACCCCCAAAATATTTTGTGTGTGACGGCACTGTCCGTCGACCACAATAACACCCGCATGGCAACCCTCCGGTCATGAGCTCGCTACAAATATGCAAGTCCACGTGGATATTCGAACTCTCAAGCCTCCAATTATAAGCCAGATATATTTTCCGACTGAGAAATCTGCGCCCCTTAAATGACAAGAAAACTACTTACACAATACGATTTTTATCAAAACCTGCCTACAGGAAGGGGACAAAGAATCAATAGCGCTACGTCAATAAAACGATGCAAAACGTTAAAATCCAATAAATGATTTAAATTAAATCAGATACAACTCAAGACGCCGAGTGTCTTGAAACTAGTAATTCACGAAGAGTGATAAGTGAAATAAAAAATCAAAATTCAAGTCGTGTTCGGAACCAAAAAAATGAAAATGACTCGAAGCAGGATTGAGTTTGTGATACAAGAAAATCAAGCGACTTTCGAATTCGGTGAGGTTTTTTTATTGTTCCGTTTCGTGTGTGTGATTTCTTCCACGGCGAGTGGCGGACCCGTCACTGCAATCCATCACCCAAAAGGGGGGGGGGGGGGGGGGGGACGTCTAATTAGTAATCACAACAGAAATCGTTTGCAAGGGATTCGTCACGTTCCTACAACTCAGTTCACAGGAATCGAGTGCGATTTCTTTTTGCGAGAAATTGAAACGTGTTTCAATGAACCATGTTTTATAAGTCACAACCGCGGTGTGCAACCTCGGCTCAGACCATCTGAATCGGAGAACGTCTCTTACCCAAGTCCTACAAAAAACTAATGGTTGGTTTGTTTAATTAACGTAGCACTAGAGCTGCACAGTGGGCTATTGGCGACGGTTCGGGGTCTATCTCGAAGGAAAGACCCGGGAACACATACACATTTATACCTGCACCTCGTTATTTTAGGTTGGTTTGGTTTTGTTAATTAACGTCGCACTAGAGCTGCACAGTGGGCTATTGGCGACGGTTCGGGGTCTATCTCGAAGGAAAGACCCGGGAACACATTCACACACACATTCATACATACACACATTCATACATACACCTCGTTATTTTAGAACCATGGTCAGATGACGAGGAAACACCTGAACTGGCACCGTCGGGACTTTGGACCCCGATCAGATTTATCGTGCACCAGACCCGTATACACGCCAGTATAATTTGTTGGATATTCTGGACGACTTTCTACTCGTTATTTTAGAACCATGGTCAGATGACGAGGAAACACCTGAACTGGCACCGTCGGGACTTTGGACCCCGATCAGATTTATCGTGCACCAGTCCCGTATACACGCCAGTATAATTTGTTGGATATTCTGGACGACTTTCTACCCGTTATTTTAGAACCATGGTCAGATGACGAGGAAACACCTGAGCTGGCACCCAACGCCTTCAATAGACGCGGGACTTTGGACCCCGATCAGCTGTATCGTGCACCAGTCCCGTATACACACCGTTAATTTTTGCGGATGTTCTGGACGACTTTTCTAGTATTTTTGTGGCGAAGCTGGCAACCCTCCGATCACAAGATCACTACTTTTTTACTTTCCTTTTGTCAAGTCCTTCGCGCGGATTCGAACCACCAATCCTCGGATTAGTAGCTGAATGCCTTAACCGCTCGGCCACGGAAGCCTCGTAAACTAATGGGGAAAAATAATTTTTTTTTTAAATAAATTAATAAAACGGCATTGTAGATCGCTAAATATTTCTCCTACTGTATGCAAACATTTTAAATTTAGCTTCAATTCAAATATTTTTTCATATTTTAAATAACAAAAAGTTTTTAAATGCATTAAAACGTATTCAACATTCCCAATGTTCTGTAACTGTTGAATTATTGTTTCTCTTTTCTAACGTTCAAATAATATACACGTCAAAAAGTTATTACAATAGGTGGTAGAAAAAGTTTTGTTTTTACAAAATTCTGTGGTACATTCTAGTTCACGGTACCCCTCGGCGGTATTCTTAAAATTGGTGCTCAAGGACTTGGCGCAATCTCTCCCAACGTTTTTAAGATAACGCCCGTACCGTGTGCTAATGCCACAGACTCCTAACGTCGATTTATAGCACTGAGCAATTGCGGTCTACGGCCTCCGACTACACTGGGAAGGTTAAGCGAAACTGGTAACCCTCCGATCACAATTTCACTGCATTTGTAACATTTTTTTGTTAAGTTTCTCTCAGCCGTATTCGAACTCGCATCCCTCTGGTTGCTAGCCGACGACAGATCCTCGGGACCTTTGAGCATGGATCCTTCATAGTAGAGAAAACATACTGTTATAATCTCGCTAACATCAAAGTGAGGCCAACATGTATGGCCTCAGACACGTGGTAAATGACGTCATTCCATTCATAAATTTTCACTGTTACACATTTCCCAATTCATCAGCCAATCGCGAGTATTTTTAATTCATAATTTTGAAAAGAAGTCACGTGTTTGAGGCCATTCGGTCTGAAATGTTGGTTTCACGATTATGACGTCATATTCGCTCTACTACAGTCCATTCATGCTCGAAGGTCCCTACTCACGACTTTTAAGAACATCGGGATTTGAAAAAGAGAAAAAAAGTTCTCAGAATTTTTTTATTTATTAAGTAAGCTGTCCATTCCCGAAGGATATTCAGATGTGACTCAGTCTCAACCCCCTAAGTCGAACGATTATTTCAAACCTCATAAAATTGTTATAAAGTAGTTTAATATCCTACATTCCAACACCGATACAAGTTCCGACCCTAACTGGAGAACTACACACAAACCGCAATTCTTCCGCGTCTTGTGCAGGAATCTTTAGTACGCGTCACTAACCTTTTAATAACTTAACCAAGTAGTATCCTATTTGCAGCACACGCAAAAAAAACAGACTTGCATAACACCATCCATCATCCAGTGGCGTAGAGGGGGGGGGGGGGGTGAAGGGAAGAGGGGGGGGGGGAGAGCATTCTAATTAGTAACCACCCCAAGAAATCTGCGCAGGGCAATCGTCACGTCCCTTCGACTTCTTTCGGGGTTTTTAACACAAAACATTCCACACTACTACTGCTACTACCGAGCCTCATTTGAATTTCGCGTGATCGAATGCGTCGGTCGGTTGGTTATGGGGGGGGGGGGGGGGGGGGGGATGAGAAAGTCCCAAGGAACCGTTTGTTGGGAAAGGAAGGGGGGGGGGTGTAGATTTAGCATTTGCAAAAGTGGGAGGGGGTAATTAATTACTGAAACGGAATCATGCTGTTTCAATTAGTGGTGTGTCATTTGCATAATTAAATAGCATCATGTGTGTGTGTGCAGGAGGCTTATTTTTTCTTCCTATTGACATGCCGCAGTTTAGTTTTCGGGGAATGGCTATCTGCTTTTGGTTAGCTTGTGCACATAAAATTTTAATGAGGTAACCCTAAATATGAAAGTAGTGGCGGAGAACATATAATATTTTAAGACTGTTATTTATATATTTATAATATTATATATTTATAAAGTTATATATTTATAATATTAAATATTTATAAACTTATATATTTTATAATATTATTAAAATATGTTAAGAAATAACGTCGTACTAGAGCTACACATTCGGCTATTTGCGATGGTTCCAGGTCTATCCTAAAACAAGGACCCGGAAACACTGCTTCGTAAGTGTTTGAATCATGGTCAGAAAACGAAGATAACACCTGATTTGCACCCCTGCATAAGCGTGAAGACATACAAATCTAATAATTGATCGATTTGTGTCATTTGCATAATTAAATAGCATCATGTGTGTGTGTGTGCGCAGGAAGCTTATTTTTTTCTTCCCTTTGACATGCCGCAGTTTAGTTTGCGGGGAATAGCTATCTGCTTTTGGTTAGTTTGTGCACATAAAATTTTAATGAGGTAACCCTAAATATGAAAGTAGTGGCGGAGTACATATAATATTTTAAGACTGTTAGTTATATATTTATAATATTATATATTTATAAAGTTTATATATTTTATAATATTATTAAAATATGTTAAGAAATAACGTCGTACTACAGCTACACATTCGGCTATTGGCGATGGTTCCAGGTCTATCCTAAAACAAGGACCCGGAAACACTACCTCGTAAATGTTTGAAATTATGGTCAGAAAACGAAGATAACACCTGATTTGCACCCCTGCATAAGCGTGAAGACATACAAATCTAATAAACTCCCCAAACATACTTTAAGAAGTTCAAAGTCATTTTAAAGGTATATATTTTAATAGGATATAAATATATACATTTACCTCAAGGTCAGAAAAGTCGATGTCAAAAATTGACGATTTTTGTGAGCCCGAAGTCCATATATTTATTGGAGAATAGGATTCAGTTTTTTCCCTCTCCTGTAAAGTTGCCCAATTGTGACTTGGGTTCGTTTGGTTCGGAGGTACAGATATATTTTTTTCATATCCGATCCACATTGAATGAACACCAAAATAAATATGGCCTTAAAAACTTATGTTCATTTTCCAAATATGGGATATTTAATTATTTTATAAAGTACCAAATTCATATCATTGGGTCATGGTGAACAACGTAAATTACCAACATGTCCAAAAGAATACAATAAATATGGAAATAAAGAATACACTAAATCCATACACTTTTAAAAACGAAATATCCAATAAAAATGGTCTGATTTGACCATTCCGTGTCGAGTAAGCAATATTATAAACAGGTATATGTAAGTAAAAAAATAAAATGAGCGTTTTACCTTATCAACTAAATTTTAAAGTTGTACTTGGTCAATGAGAGTGGAAAATGAAAAAGCAAAAGTATCTTGTCTTACCTGAAAAAGAATAGAATTATAAGTATTTTATGGAGAAAAATAGTCCAAAATATAAATAAGTTACATATAAAATAGTAGTCTTAATTAGAGCAAAAACGGAAAAAAAGGCAGTAATACACTCTACTGTACTATGCTTGAGAGATAATAGTATAGGTTTTAAACCTATACTATTGATCTCTCAAGCATAGTATGGTTCATACAAATTTTCCAAAGTAAAAATTAAGTAGTTCTTAAGGACTTTTTAAGGACCTTTTGATACTTTTTAAGGACCTCTTATATTTTTTAACAATAGTGGATATAGAATTACCATCAAAGCAACGTTAAACAATAAAATAAATTATAAAATCAGAGGAGTTAAAATGAATAATAAAAAGTTTATGCTTGAACAAGATTGTAGGTTTTAAAAAAATAAAGCAAAAACCGTATATGAACCACCTGCGAAAACAACCCAATATAAACCAACATTGAATTTCCAATGTTATGCTCTAAAAATAGTACTACTAAGTACAATAAGATTGAATTACTTCGACCTACATTTAAGATCAAAATTACAATGAATTTCTAAAAGTTTAATGTCCTTCAAATGTATGCAATCGATTTTAAGTATCCTGAGATTTCAGTGCAGCCAAATTTTTTTTTTTTTGTTGTTGTCCTCACATTAAAACCCAAGTTCAATGTACCCTAATAATTAATCTTAAGATCAATGATTCAAAAGTACCTTTAATTTCAAAATTCTAATCTACTTCTAGTATAATATTTAAATACACCCCAAAAAAATGCAATGTATTCTCAGTATAAAAATTAAATGCATCACCATTGGAAACATTTAACCCCAAAAATATATTTTAATTTACATCTATTATCTATTTTAATTCAAATATCCATTGAAAAAATAAAATTAAAAAGGCTAATGTGCCCTAAAATCCGAAAACAATGCATTCTAAAAATGTATTTTCAATATATAAAGGCAACATTTTTTCAAGTGCACAGAATAGTAGAATACCAATGTACCCAAAGAGTAATAGCCCTCATTGCAAATCCAGTGAGAATTACTAAAAGTGAAAGTTTAATGTGCCATAGATCACAATTAACCCCAAATAACAAAATTAATTACTTAACAAAATTGCAATGTACCATGAAAAAAAAATCCAATGATTCCAAAGGAATCTCCAAGTCAAGAGTATGAGAAATAAAAGTGCAATGTGCATTGAGTTGAAAATTTTCTAAACGATCAAAATCTCTATGCACCACTCAACATCCAATATACCCCCACCAAGTTATTCTCTTAAAAACTAGTTTAATAAGAAGGGGGGGGGGGGGGGGGGGGGTTCCAAATAAAAATAAACTAAATGTAATAAAATTTATAAAACTTTAAACAAAATATAAACACATTAGAATATTTTAATGCCAGTCAAAGAAAAAAGCTTTAAAAAAAAAAAAAAAAAACATTTTTAATACTCAAAATAACTCAATACTCAAATATTCTAAACTTCAATTTCGTAAAATAAATTATATTTCCGAAAAATTTAATGCAATTTTGTTAAGTAGCGCAAATTAAATCTTGATAAAATAGGTAGTAGTGAAACATAAGCACTTATTTATCAGATGCAAAAGGATTGTAAGTCTTTCAATAGAGATCGCAGCAGATCGCGTTTCGTGAATTTCTACAACTTCAAGATTTTCATGAATGAAAAAAATTCTCAAAAGTGCGCCATTTGGAAGTTGCATTCGCCAACAGAAATTAGAGTTATAACCATCTCAATTTTCGAGTGATATTCCCCGTTTGACGAAGATCGCAAATATTTCTAAATGTTGAAGATGCCACATTCTTGCGAAATTTTCCGTTTTTCTAGAATGAATATCGATTCTTCACAAAACAATAAAAACGAACTGAGATTTCTAACATGAAGTGTCCATATGATGAAATATCATTGACTAAAAAATCGGAAAAAAGGGATCAAAAGTTCACTTTTTCTGATGCTGAATCCATCTATTCATGTCTTTCCGATTTACACTTCCGCATAACGGTCAAAGTAAAATCCGGAATTCTACATTCCGATATTTTTAATGCAACGGGGTACCGAAAATTTTAAATCCCTGGAATTTCGAGTTAGACTCACAAAAGTACCACCCTTGTGAATTATTAAAGAAAATCATGAGGGACAAAAAATAAGGACCTCAGTTGAAAATTAAGGACTTTAAGGGCCCTTAATTAAGGGCCCATCTAAATTAAGTAGTTCTTAAGGACTTTTAAGGACCGTGCGAACCATGGTTTACATGTGGCCATCAAAGTTTTTTAAAAATCCGATCACTGCGATTTAAACGTTCTGTATTTAAAGAAGAAAAAATAATTGGTTAAGTATTACTTTAAAGGTCAAAACATAACATTTAAAACTTTCTTGGTAAAAGATACGAGTCAATAAAAATGAGAAAGATTAAAATTAGAAATATATACAAATATGACGATGATAAATAATAAGAAAATGACTAATAGATCTAGATTCAAAACCAGATAGATCTATTTTCATAAACTTTATTACGGGAGACTCTAAAAACGGTGGACAATCAGGTAGTTTTGGATCTGAACGCATGACTTATAATGCATTTGTAGACTGGATTCAGACGCTTTTGGTCAATACCGCTTTAAAAACTGATGCAGTGCATTGAAAACTCGTAAAAAAATATATAAAAAATTATTTTGCTAAAATGTGAATTGATATGGGCGAGGGTTCAATAAAACCTTTTGTTGTGTAGCCTGTAATAAAAAATACACAAGTTGTTGTATATGGAAAAAGAAAGATCATTGTATGAAAAAACACTCATTTTCTGTACACAATTACTAAAATATTTCATAGATATTGAAAAAGGGGCCTACTCTTATCTTTGGCAACTGCTGCTTATAACTGCTTCAGCACCGTTATGGTCTGGCAACATGTCCTTGCTTTTTTCATTCCTACTTCCGTTATATTGGATTGGTTGGTTTCGCTCCGAAACACCGGAACCAACCAATCGACTGCTTCCCGACGTCAAGCGGCACGTCTCGGCAGAAAAAAGCGGAGGCATGTTCCCCACCTTTACAGTTGATAGAACTATACTCATTTGCATCGGGGGAGTGGAAAGTTTTCCCACCAGCAAGAATCAAGTGCCCGATGCGGATTTGCTATGCAAGGAAATCTTCCAAGTACCCAAAGGCATTAATCCCCAAGTAATGATGCGATACGTCACTAAATGCATGTGCTACGTGAACTCAAGATTTTTTTTAACGCTTTGAAGTGGACCTTAGGAAATACACTCCATTTAATACAGTGGAGTAAAAAAAAAACCTGCTCTGAGTGAAAATTAACCAAGGAAGTGTCTCAATTTGAACAGAGAGCGATAATCAAACTTTTTCTTTCGACTCGCGAGAATTTACCGACATCTACCCGAGAATCATGTTCGTCGACCCACTACAAAGACAGCTCATAACCTAAAAATATATTTTATTTTAAATTAATAAATATCACGTTTAGTCTCGAGTGGCATGTCTAAAGTTCGTAGCTCCCTTCTCAACAGAGTTAAGCACTCCCAAGAAAAGAGATATTCGCAGCTCGATTTTCACCAACTGTTTCCCTTCTGCTCATTCCATTTGGGCTTGTCAAAGAACGTGACAGTTGGGGGGGGGGGGGGGGGGGGGGGGGGGGGGGGGGGAATATCGTGTCCATACGTGCCCCCCCCCCCCCCCGCAAAAGAACAAACCCTTCAATTTACCCATTCCCTTGCCGCTCATTTTCAAATCCCCCATCCATCATTTCACTTCAGTGCATTTTTTTTTCTCTGGTTGCTGCTCTTTTTTTTATTATTTTATAATCAGTGTTGCGAATGCCGTCTTTTCCGCGAACGTTGTTAGCGGAATTGATATTATGAAGATACCGAGTGAAGCTCCAAACTACAAATTTATTAATATTTATTTTTTGCAACGTGTACCATGTGACTGACCACTTTGCTGTTTGTAACATTTGCGGTGTTGCGAAAATCTGGAACAATTATGGAAAGCCATTTACAAAATCTGTTCTGTACACAAAACTACGTTTTATCTTTTTAATTAAAATTCAACCAATTTGCGATAAAAACGACTGCGCAGGATTATGCACTTCAAAAAAAATGTCATACAAATTATGCAAAATATTTTTTAGTTCCTAATTTTCAGCATGGATACAGGTATGTACGCGCAATCAGAAGTATTTCAGATAACAATGTAATGTATAACTGGAAAAGAATTGTTGAGTTTGCCGATATATATACAATTTGTTCACATGACACTGTGTGAAAAGAAAATAAACTCGACGCAGATTCTTCTCTCCGAAAACATTCTTTAATTTATAAATGCTGAAATTTCTGATAACCGCTTAAATGCTCCAATTTCAACTGCTGCAACACCTTTTCTCCTATCAACTACATATAACACTTGGCACGTTAAATATGATCTTGAAACAAAAAACAACCACCAAAATGTAAATGTACCAAATAATATATAAAACAGTGAACCAAAATATAAATAATAAAAAAAATGAAATTTTTAGTTATTTATGTTAGTACCATATCATAACTAATTTCAATTATCTATATTCACAGAGATTTTTTTTTAAATTTATACGATGACGAACCTTATCCGACGATTCGAATTAGAGTAAAATTATTTTTAAATATAAAAAGAAAATAAGACAAATAAAATAAAATATCGAATACTGCTACGTAATGCGCCAATATCGGAAGGTTAGTCGGCTTCCTTACAAGCAAAGGCTCAATGCAGGGAAAGTAGTTTTACAGAAACCCTTTTCCACTACTTAAATGTAGGCGGAAAATAGTTAAATACTTAAATAAAGGACTGTCCACGCACAAACAACAAGGCAGATTACTTTGAGCGAGTTTTCAGTGTCTATACCAATCTCTGAAATGTAAAAATAACAAATTTCTAAAGCTTTAAAAGACATGACAGATATTGTCCTAGAGAAAAAATGTGGTGTGAAGAATATATCCACAAATATGCTATTCCCAGAATTAACAACTGTTCAAAATTATCTCTAAAACAAATGTGTCGCTTTCTTTCAAACTCGGTATTTAGACGGGTTTTTTTTGCATGATTTTTGTTAGTATAGGTGAAATATGTACTGCAAATTTGCAAAGGGAAGTTACATATAAAAAATAGTTTGTATCACACATATCGGCATATCAAATGATACAAGATTCATAACAATCGAGCTATTTGTCACAGAGTCAGTGTCGGAATGGATTACTGTAAAAACCTTAACATGATGTTTCTTCAATCACCGATGTAGCTGATTTCTGAAACATTTCATGTGAAAAATGTACCAAGTTCTTTTTTAATAAAAACCACATTCGGCACTTAAAATCAGAGTGTCAATAATATAAATCATTTTTTTTTTAAATAAAATCATGGATTTAAATCAATGATTGTTAAAAAATCGTGTTGGAAATAAAAAATTTCACTGATGGTGGTGGCATTTTCATGGTCACTTCAACTTTTCTTCCTTATTCTGATATTTTCTCTAAGATTTATTTTACACTTGTCATTATTATTTCTTTCTTAAAAAGCCCTTAGTTTAAATTAATAAAATATGTCTTCTGTAAGACAAAAAAAAAATCACATTTTTATTTTTTTATTTTAGTGATAAATTTGAAGTACGCAGAAAAGGAAGTAGAGCTTTTAGTAGTAAACACTTTTGAATGTTGAACATTGAAAAAAAAATCACATTTAAATCAAATAAATCCGATCTTTTTACCCTAGTTAAAAACAAAGCCCCTGGAAAACGTATTTTCGGCCCACCCTCTCTCCACGGGTAGTAATAAAACCAAAAGAAGGGCGTGTGGAATCTATTTTCAGTGTTAAGTACAAACACATAAAAAAAGAAAAACTTCCCATAGATTCCACCCCCCATTATACCACACCAAAGATCTTGGGGCATCGGGCAAAAAAGGGAAATCGAAATATCATTTTCTTTTAACAATGTGCATCTCTCCAGGAATGGGGGGGGGGGGAGGGGGAGGAGAGACCCCACCCAGCAGTCACATGGGCATAAAAAATGCAGCGATGCGCTGTCACACTGGGGCGAATCCGTGATAGTTATGTGCATTGATTGCTTGCAATATTTAAGCGTAATAGAGGGACGAGACGTGTGATTGGAGAGGTACGCCCATCTCCCCGACGATTTTTTTTTCTTGCTTTTCTTCTGTCAAAGGTTCCTCGTGTGTCCGTCACTGTCCGGCAAAGAGAGAGAGAGGAAGGGTCTTGTATGCGTGGGAGCGATCGATAGGGATTTTTTTCCCCTATATGAAAGAAAACGAAAGTAACCGTTTTATTAATAATTTTCGAGTATTGAAATTGAGTCAGTGGCTTTGTTGTTGCCATTCAACATTAAGTTTAAAATTCCCGGACTTTTCTGAGTGTTTTTTTTAAAAAAATTCCAGAATTAAAAATACATGAAAACTAACAGATTTTTTTTTAAAAAAAGATTAATGTAGAGGCCTATAAAAATAAAGTGTTTGCAAATAATATCATCAAAGTATAAAATCGAGAAATTGCAATTTTAAAAATTTATATTTTTATAAAGAAAAGAACATTTCATCGATAACAAGGAAAGGAATATGACAATGCACTCTTAACTTTCCCTGACTGGTTAGGTATTTTTATTTTCCCTGACAATTCCGGAATTTCCCTGTTTTCCAAGCGCGCGAGAACCTTGTTTTACCCTATATGAGTAACCGTTTGATTAATTATTCGAGTATTAAAATTGAGTCAGTGGCTGTGTTTATTAAGTCAATTGTTGAGAGAGAACCCCTGCCAAATGTGTATTTGATCATTGTTGAATTGAAGAGGTTTTAGGGTCAGAACTGTTAAAAACGAAATTCTACCTAAATGACTTATAAAATTTGTTTAGGGACGCTTTTCAAGACAAGACATTCGAATGCTTGTAGCGTCATTTAAATTTAGTGAAAAATGCCTACCCACACTGTAAAAAACATTACAGCCAGAACACCGTTAATCGATTTTCGACGTTATTTTGGTTGAAGATTGCTTCTAGGTGAACACCTGCATGCTATTCGATCAATCTAGACCAGTGGTTCCCAAAGTGGGTTCCGTGGAACCCTGGGGTTCCACGAAAAAAATTAGGGGTTCCGCGGGACAAATTTTATTTGATTAAAAAAAATAAGAATGGTGTTTAATATATTCACATTTTCGATGAATATCCAAATTTAGCAAAACAGGCTATTCGAATTCTATCGCCGTTTGCAACCACTTATTTGTGTGAAGCTGGGTTTTCAAAATATGTTGCGACAAAAACCAAATATCGTAACAGACTTGATGCTTCACCACATATGCTAGTTCAGTGCCTAACGCCCAATTTTAAGAGAATCATGGAATCAAAGAAGCAGGTGCATTCTTCACATTAAAGATTTTCCTTTATTTTAGTTTATGTTTTGTATTTTTATTAATTATTTCTATGATGAATTTTTTTTGAGTTTTGCTTAATTCAATAAAATCTGACATACCAAAATAATACTTGTTTTATTTAATATCAGATAATAAATTTTTAAAAATCGTTGATTAAAAAATATTCAGGGTTCCGCGATCATTGGCAACAAATTTTGGGGTTCCACGACCAAAATAGTTTGGGAACCACTGATCTAGACATACGAAAAACAATCATACGTATTTCTCTTCTTATCCTTAAAATGTTTTACACGTGTACTTCTTCATTAAAAGGTTTGATTCCACATACAATACCCTAAATGCACTTTCCGACACTGTACCATACCCGAAATACACTTTCGGCACTGAATCCACATACCCAAAATACTTTCGGCACTTAACATCTCACATGTACACAATATTTTGAACATCGAAAACTCGATAAAACATTTTATAGGAATCCCTATCATTCAAAAAACAATTCCAGAGCAAAAAAAAAATTTAATGAATATGGATACGCAAATCTTCTTTAGAAAATTTAAAGATGTAAAATAACAGTGTTCACAACACCCAACCGTAAACAAACATTCTTTTTACACGATAAAACCTCAAACATGAATAAATCTGTTAATATTACCAATCCCCTTTTTAATAATAACAAACAAGCAAGAAACAGTTTTTATTTTATCACACACAAAAAAAGAAAAGTCATGATCCCTCAGTCGAAAATTAAACACGAACTATTTGTACAGTCAACAGTTATCCGACTAATTATTCTTCATTTCGACTTTTATGGTCACCCCTCCCCCCCCCTATCGTCTTTATTGTCTTAATACAACTCGAAGAAGTTAAAACTCGAGCCTCAGTGCTAATCACTTGCCTTTCAATGCGGCTTCTTAAAGCCTCTTAAAAACATCCGTTGAGCTTCAGGGAGGGGGAGGGAGGGGTGGGCAATAAAAAAAGAGAGCAATGAAAATTAATTATTGCCCGTGGGTTTTCTTCAGTTTTTTCTCCCTTTATTCCCTTTGATTGTTTCTTTTCCCTCATGTTTTTTCCCTTTTTTTTATTTCGAGGGATTCTTTTATTCCCCAGCGTCTGAAAATATGCATGTATAATTGTGAGAGCTTTTTATGCTACCGACTTTGCTTTGGTGCGTGGTACACGATTAAAAAAGATTTTTTTTTATCTCCTATTCTATTCCCTTTTTACGATGCTGTTTGTTTCATAAACTTCCGCAGTGTTTAAACCCACAAAACCCACCACTTTTTTTTTTTTTTAAAGAGTACCATTTTTTTTGTATTCCGTTTTCTTTTGGCAAATTATATCCCCCCCCCCCCCCCCCCCCTTGGCATTATTATTGTTGTTGTTATTTCGCCTTTCGTTTCTAAGAGTTACTCATTTCATTTCAATTCTAGAGAGAAAATAAAATTAAAAACGTTCTTTACAATAGAAAGAAAAAAAACTTTCATATGTGCGGTCGGGAGTTCTATGTCCCGGATTTTTTCCTCTTTTTAAAAAAACACACACATTGTTTTAATTCCTTTCATGAAACTTAGCTTCATTGTTTTACCCCTTGTCGTTTAAAAATATTTTTTTACAAAAAAAAAAATTCTGCGAAGTTTTTAAACTCATAACCTCCTCCCCACATACCAAAATACTTTTCTTGCACTGTCAGTTCCATTCCAAACTAAAAAAAAAATCTTTTTTTTTGTGTAATATATAAAAAATTAAGAACGGGGAAAATGTAATGGGATCCAGAGCCTTTGTATGAGCCGTGATTCATTTACCAAAGGCTTTGCGACGGCGAAAACAAAATTAGGCTGCAGAGAAGGAAAAAAATAGTTTATGTTGAAAAACAATTGCGCTAAACAGGAGGGCAGGCAAACGGTTATGAGAATAGGAAAATAAAAAAAAAGTCAATTTACAGGAAAAAAAACATAATTTAAAATTTATTTTTAAAAAATTCGTTGCTGGAAAGTAGCGCTAGAAAAAAAAAGTTTTTTTTTACATGCTTTTTTTTTGCCAAGGCTTAAAAACAAATCCTTATAAAAATCTTGTTTGCGGTATTTCAGTTAATAATAAGATTTTGTGAACGAAACTCTTGATTTAAAAAAAATATATCTTAAAAACCATTGCTTTTTTTATGAATAGAATTTTTAAAACAATGCTTGTAGAATTCACTGAAATTATATGAATGTATGGAAAGAATGGTAATGCATAAACAAGATCACCTACATACAATTTACATAATTGTTTAATTATTTACTAAAATAGTTTAGGCGAATATTTATATTCCTTTGCCATTTGAAAATCGGGGCTGCAATGGAAGGTACTAGAAAATACCAGTTTAAACCACTTAATTCTTTTGAATAGATTATTTCTTACGAGTAATTTAATATGGAAAAACAATTTTGAATAAGAACAATCATCGAATTTTCAATGAACGGGCGAACTTGCTAATCCTCATACAAAAAATTAAATCAAGAAATGATAACAATGGCTAAAAAACATTTGCGATATTATACCAAGAAAAAGTTTTCCATCATACAGCACAACTACTGGAATACAGCAATGAAATGAAAAATCAACTATTGGATAGCTACTAAAATCTCTAACCTATTTTATATAATAGTAATATTAGATGATTTTTAATTTAAAACAAACAGAGGCAGTGTTTCAAATTTATTAAAATCAAACTATTTACAATACATTTTGCCGAAATGAATTATTTGACCTAAGAGAATGGAGAATCGTATAAAATTACTTTTCGTAAAACAATTCAGGTTAAAAGGGGTTCAAAAGTTTACAGAAAGAAAATACGAAAATGTTCAATCTTTTTGTTTAGAAAACCAATTGCGTATATCAAATTACGAACCATAACAAGTTTTTAAGTTAAGTAAACACAAGAAGTTATTCTGTTATAATTTAATTTTCAGAAAATGCCTGCAATAATAATAAGAAAAAGATCCGAATAAACGAAAACTATTGTTTAGTAGGTCTAACAAAGGAGAAATGTATTATATTAAAAAAATAATTTGTATTTTTTATAGAGAAGAAAGAATATGTAACCTTTTAACATACTTTCAGACATAGAACGTCAGGTTAAAGTAGGCCAAAAGGCCTGTGACTGCAATCTTTTAAAATCGAAACAATTGTACCTTACAGAATGAGTCAATTAGAAATTAACACCTGTAGTAAAATGGATACCTCTTGATTTCAAAATTTCATGCCTAAAATAGATTACATCCCTTATCCATGAATTGAATTTTACAGGTTACTGTCAGGAAATTTTGATGCCAATATAAAATTGCTAATAAATAAATTTAATAAACTGATATGTTAATAAATTTAAAACACAAAAATATAAAATATGTCTCACTTTTATATACCCGCATTCATCTATACCTACAAAAAAAATGACTGTGCTCTTGCAAATAAAAAATAACAGATGCAATTTTGAAAGGAGGCCCCAATTTGCAAATGAAGGGTTTTAAGGGGGAAAATTGTCTAATTTTTGTAGAAATCGAGAGTTTAACGTCAATATTTTCATTGTACCAAGTTTCGCAACGGCAAGAACGATGATAATCCTTTAAAAATACATTCAACAAACAGAATCTATAGCTGGTTGGACCTCGATGGCGCAAGAGCAACACTTGCTGCGCCAAACAAAAGTGAATCGAGTCTAAAGTAAAATCATTAAAATATCCTTCAAAAATTGCGATTTAGAAATAATAGTTAGGTTGTCAAACTATGGAAAATAAATTTAGTTGATTAGACCAACGTCTCGGAGGAGTAAAAACAAATTACTCTGTAAAGAGAAAGGTGCTTAAATTTGAGTACATGGACGTACTCGTTTTCTTGGAGTGCAATTGCAACGTAAATGAGCGATGACGTAATCAAATTTAAGCAACCGCACTTACGCAAAAATGAGGCGTGTGTTTTATATTGCTAATCTCAATTGATTTAATTTAAACTTATCTTTTGATTTAATCACTCAGTGATTTAATCTCAACTCCTCTTCAAGCCAATATCTTAACTAAGGGACATGACCTGACACAGTTAAAATGGTTGTTCAGAAGATGGTTTTCCACATTATTTGATGTCGGTTGCTGAAATGGAAACCGAGTTATTACAACTCAATTATCTTACTTCCCATTCTTTTGGCACACCTTTTTAACATTACCTCTGCTTAAAACTTTTTCACCTCGCAATAGTTGCTTAACGGATAAGACTTTAGACAGCGGTGCCTGTAGATGTGGGTTCGAATCACAGTAAGTCTTGGTTGCAACTGTCAATATTTATTGAAAGTGGTTTATGAAGGCAGCCTATGTAGACTAGCATCTGCTCTTTTTATTCATTTTTCCCATTATACTCAGTTTTGAGTGCATGTCCTTTTCAAAATTAAAACTTTATGTATTCAGAGCCATGATAAGCATCGAATGTATTCAAAAATGATTACATTTTGCTTATTTCTGAATACCAATTTTTTAAGAGTGTAGGATGATGCTCATTACTTGGCAATTCTTTTATTAAAAGATTATTAGAGGCTATGAGTTACGGAACTTGAGTTTTTTCATTTCCTGCCCTATCATTTCGGATGAACCATCATCGTTCTTATCTGGCTTTTACACAGGAAAGGCCAAAAAAAAAAAAAAAATCCTAAGCCAACTCTATTTCAGTCCCTTGAAAGTTCCGTTGTAGCCAATCATTTGTCTGGCCCAGGTTATTTCGAAAAAAGGTTTCGGTATGGGACAGACAAAGAATCCAGACAAAGACTGTGTCTGAAATGCCCCGGTAGTGTCTGACATTTCGTCCAGCGCGAGTTATGAATACAAAGTAATAGAGGAGCATAAATTACGGCCCCGTGTGACACACGAAGGCAGTTGAGTGATTTTAGGGCCAGGGACGCGCGTCTGTCTCTCATTTTCAATGTTTCGGTAGAAAGAATCTATGCATTTTAAATTAAAAAAAATTCTATCTCAAACACAATACGAGATTAACTATTTTTATGGTTGATAGTAAATCATGAAATAATTTAAATAATTAAACGGCAGCTGAACCCACAAAAAAAATTGCGTTTATTTTACGTATTATAAAATAAGAAGAAAAAGTTGCGGAAGGGACAAATACAGTGGAATGGCCGTTAAGTGAATTTGAAGGAACACGATTACAAAACTGAAAATTCTAAATTGCTAAATAATATTTCAGTCCAGAAAACCTGCAATTTTTTCGTCAATAATGGGCTTGGTTAAACGATAGCCCCACGTCTAAAATACGGTATGTCGATGTTTTAAGTGAACAGTTGTGTTGAGTAAATTTAACGTTAAGAGCTCATTTGAATTTTGAAACTGTAATCTATATTGCACCTAATTGCGGTAGGAGATAAACAATTAGTTTTATTGGAAGAAAACTCGAACGATCGTCGTTTTACCCTCCTCATAATAATGTTATAAACTTTCAAATGGCTATTTACTGAAAATATAACATTAAGGCAGCGGTTCCCAATTAGCATTAAGACACACAGTCAGACCCCTAGCTAAAACTAAAATAGGACAGAAGACCCTTTTTTTTTCATATATGCACGTGTGGAAATTCCTCAGCTTTCTGATCGTGTATACGTTCAATTTTGTTTGAACATGTAAACGAAAGAAAAAATTCTTAAATTAATTTGATAATTTTCCTTAATTTTTACAAAGCTTTTACGAGGAATATAAACACACCCAACGAATACATACAAAGGATACCACAAAGAAAAGATATCACAATCAAAAGTTTAATTACTTCTAGTCTCTTTACTTGTACACTTACTCATTTATAGTTCGGCTCCGACTAAATGGCCGCTGTGACGTCATATTGTTTACGTGTTTTAGATAAGCCAATTGGTTAATTCGCTTAAACTCGTTTACTGATTCGCTGGAACCAGATTAAAAAGGGCCAGACTTATAACACGTTCGCCGTCAATTACGAGATATTTTGTAGTATTAATATTGAACACCCGAAGACACCACCTTTTGAGTACCACAGTACTAAGTCATCCATAAGGTATCGTAATTCTTTGAGGGAAAAAAATAGGAGGAGGCGACGAAAAGCTCTTGCCCACATTTTTTTCTTTATGCAGTACGCAGCAGACCTTTCCGAGAGGAAATGGTGAACTTTCACTAAAGGCACAGTCGAGATTTCAATGCATCTGGAATTGCCGAAAATCACATTTAAAAAATTTTCCGGAACTCTTTTCTCTGCCCGGGGATGCATGCATCTCACTGGACCCCTCTCTTTCTCCTGTCCGAAAATTTCACTTTGAATAAAAAAAAGTGGGGGGAGGGGGGCTAAAAAAAGTTCTTATCTCGGGCATTCCACAAAAATACAGTTTCCTCCGTAAATCCGTCAAGAATCGAGAATAAACCTGCAACAACAAAAATCCAGGGGACCTAAAAAAGTTGCCGAAAGTTTGCCTTGGAAAAAAAAAAAAAAAACGACGCACACAGAGAAGACGAAACCGTCGACCAAGCAGAGAAGAAGAAAAAAAAAGAAAAAAGAAGAGGCGCGGGAATATTGCAAATTCTTTCGACAACTTTTTCTTCTTTTTTTCCCTTATACCCCTCCAACCGCTGTCCGGCCGCATGAAAATAAACACAAAAATTGTTTCTTTTGAAAAGTCAACGGACGACTTTTTTTTTTTTTGGTTGGTGCTGCCTGCCCGGGGTTTTTCCCGGGGTAGTGCGCGGCAGGGGGGAGGGCCCAAGGGCTATCGGGAGCCGCCATCTCAGTCGCTCGGCCTACCTACCTAGCGACGGGGGAGCGGCAGAGAAAAAAAATAATAATAAAAAAAAAATGCATGCAAATGAAATAGTATCTTCACTTGCGGTTTCCAGCGTTGCCGGACCGCCGATCTCTTTACCGTTAACGGAGCCCCAGTTGCTCAGTTGGTAAGGCGTTCAGCTACTAATCAGAGGATTGGTGGTTCGAATCCGGGAAATGGACTTGACATAGAAAAGTAAAAAAGTAGTGATCTTGCGATCGGAGAGTTGCCAGCTTCGCTACAAAAATACTAGAAAGTCGTCCAGAATATTCAACAAATTATACTGGCGTGTATACGGGACTGGTGCACGATACATCTGATCGGGGTCCAAAGTCCCGACGTCTATTGAAGGCGTTGGGTGCCAGTTCAGGTGTTTCCTCGTCATCTGACCCTGGTTCTAAAATAACGAGGTGCATGTATGAATGTGTGTGTGAATGTGTTCCCGGGTCTTTCCTTCGAGATTGACTCCGAACCGTCGCCAATAGCCCATTGTGCAGCTCTAGTGCGACGCTAATTAACAAAACCAAACCAAACCAACTTTCCCGTTAACAAAAATGCATGCCCATTTCTTATTAAAACGTAGAAACTTTAGTCATTTTTGACGAAACAAAACATCCGATAAATGCTCAGATTAAATATTTCGCTAAACTGAGGGAATTTATTTCGTCGTTTTTTTCCCCCCACGAAATTTGTTTCTTCAAAAATGGGGACGATTTCAAATAAAAATCGACGGCTCGATTCAAACAAGCGGACTCTTGGTCCAAAGTCACGCGCGCTATCGACCACGTAAAAGCTTGTTTGAATTGTGGCAATATATGTATAGAAATGTGAAGATCCTTGTTTCGTGTTCAAGTCATTATGTGACGAAACGGTTGTCAAAATGGACGAAAGTAGTTATGAGCGTTATTGCCGTTATGACGATTGCGGAATTCTTAAAAAATTCGGAAAAATTCTTCTTATTTCCGAGAGCGTTCACTCGAAGCGTTCATAAGAACAGTTTTTGTGTCGATCTGCTTGTCGTGAGGGGGATGAAAGAGACCAGTCAAATGGACCACGATTACAATTTTTGGGGAACTACAACTACCTGGTAAAAATGAGTTTTCTAAAGAAATGTGACAATTTTAACTCTCAGGTACAACTTGGTTTGATGCGTTCATTAGCTGTAAGAAATTCACTAAATATGCGGAAAATCGTCTCGAGCTACCAAGCGAAAACGGTCATGATCACAAAGGATTAAATATACAAAATAATATAACCGCATTTGCTCTGCAAATGAAAAGTGTTGAAAACACGCAAGTCCATTTTTGTAGTTTTCCAGTAGTTATTGGTTGCATCTGCATGCTATTCAAATCACCCCAAAACACTCCGAAAGGTACCCTGCGCATTTCTTACTTTCAACATA
This sequence comes from Troglohyphantes excavatus, assembly GCA_963932185.1. Lineage (NCBI taxonomy): Eukaryota > Metazoa > Arthropoda > Arachnida > Araneae > Linyphiidae > Troglohyphantes > Troglohyphantes excavatus. Next base: position 72,421,445 of record OZ010673.1, read on the forward strand.
TTTTGCACACGTGTACTTCTTCATTTGAAGAAACTGCTTCACTTCGCCAAACAGCGACTTTGTTATGAGATAAATTCTTCAATTTAAGAAAGTATTTGCATTAATTTATACAGATATAAAAATACAATTTCTTCGCGATAAAATGTACGGGTATTTCTTTTTTCATTATTTATATTTTAAATGATGACAAACTATAGAGATGCTTTGCATAATTAAGGAGCAAACATTCAAAATGTGTTGTGTCACATTGCGGGGATTTGTTAGAAAACGCCAAAAACTTTGCATAAATGCATTGGTTAATGTATGAATTCGAAGTTCACTAAATAGGTTTGGTTTCATTAATTAACGTCACTATGGCAACGGGCTATTGGCAACGGTTCAGGGTCTATCACGAAGGAAAGACCCGGGAACGATGCCTCGTATTTTTGAACCATGGTCAGATGACGAGGAGAACACTTGAGCTGGCACCAAACGCCTTCAACAGACGTCGGGACTTTGGACCCCGATCATATTTATCGTATACCAGTCCCGTATACAAGCCGATAATTTTTTGTGGATGTTCTGGACGACTTTTCTAGGATTTTGCAACGAAGCTGGCAACCCTGCGATCACAAGATCACTACTTTTTTTAAACTTTTTCTTTGTCAAGTTCACCGCACAGGATCGAACCAGGAACCTTCTGATTCCCAGCTGACGCCTTTATCCACTGGGCCACAGAAGCCCCCATGAAGAAAACATGTTTTGGATTAATATAGTAGTTTAGCAAGATAGACAATTCGGAGGCGAGAGATGTAATAATAATTTTTTTAATATTTTGGAAAAACTAATTTTGAATGTTGGCAAATATTTTTTTTTAATTAAGTATTGCACCATACGCATGCACACCAGCTATTCAAATAACGAAAGCAATTCGGAGTCAAGACTTTCACGTTAACTCTAGTCAATAATATTCAACACAACCCCTAGACATATTTTACAGTTTAACCATCACTCAACACAGGTAGACAGTCCCTATAAAAAAAAAATAATAAACCAAAATCCATTCCCTCTCGCACTTCACACGAAAATCATCACCAAGACATCAAAAAGAAAAAGAATACATAAACCAAAAAAAAAAACCTCCCCACCCCCCGACAGTTAAAGACACTAATACATATGTATCACATTGTCCCATATTTATAATCTGTCAAAAACGTTTATATGCCCTTTAAAGACGCAATGAAGCTTTATATTCCTTTCACGGAGCAGCAAAAGGTGGGGGGGGGTCCATATAAAAATCCCTTAATATCGCAAGCCCCCTTGCGCTGAATGCATTTCCGTACACCACCGTTTTTCCAATACCCCCCCCCCCCCCTCTAAAGACCCACCCCGCCACTAAAACGAAACTTGATTAACGATCCTTTGGGGTTATTGATGGTGTTCGGAAACCTCGCACCCCCCCTAAAAACTCACAGGTACCAGTATTTTTTTGTGTGTGTTAAAGATACTATTGAAAGGTATTATTATTAGGCAGATAGAGACCCCCCTCACCCCCCAATATATGTTAAGAGTTTGGGTTTTTTAAATGTCTCTCTGTGATTGGAAGATTACACGGGTCGGGGGGTCCCTTGTGCTAAAGAGGCGATTCGGAATGACACTTGTTAAAAAAGGGGGCGCTTGTTTATACCAGGGGGAGTGATGCCAACGGAGATTAATGATTCCACTTCCCCTCTCTGAGAAAAAAACGAGGAGATTTTTGTGGGGGATTCTCAAAAGAAAGTTCACGAACACCTTGCTTACGTCGCGTCGCATCCGTCAAGGTAGCAGATATACGAAACGTTCGTTTCCCTAAATTTCGACGCGATTGGCCAATTTCTTTATACATTTCATTGACCTCGATCCTAATAAAATTATTTTAAATCCATTTTAAAGTAAATCCTAAGGTAACGCTTTCGAATGATGCTACTTTTGAGAACCAAAATAACGGTTCCATTTTGTCGATGGCCTTTCTGCACGAACCACTGTAATAACATACCACTTTTGCATCAAATTCGACGGTAATGTTGGTACGCATTTTTCGAAAATAAAAATAAGGAGTTTCTAAGGACTTTTATCGAGGGCTCCGTGGCCGAGTGGATAAAGGCGTCAGCTAGGAATCAGAGGGTTCATGGTTCGTTCCTGTGCGACGGACTTGACTAAGAATAGTAAAAAAGTAGTGATCTTGTAATCGGAAGGTTGCCAGCTTCACTACAAAATACTAGGAATGTTGTCCAGAACATCCACAACAAAAATTATCGGCGTGTATACGGGACTGATGCACAATACATCTGATCGGGGTCCAAAGTCCCGACGTCTATTGAAGGCGTTGGGTGCCAGTTCAGGTGTTTCCTTGTTTTCTGACCATGGTTCAAAAATACGAGGCATCGTTACCGGGTCTTTCCTTCGAAATAGGCCCCGAACCGTCGCTAATAGCCCACTGTTGCGACGTTATTTAACAAAACCAAACCAAACTAACCAGCAATCTTCTGATTACCAGCTGAACGCCTTTATCCACTGGACAACCGGGAGCCCGCTTACAGAAGTATTTCGGTATGTCTACTTATACTCTAAAAAATCAATGGACCGCAGAGGACTAAATAGTTTATTTAATTTTCACATAATATTTCAGGTGTCAATTTTTCTCCAAAATATTTCATTTCTAAACAGTGCTTATTGCCCAGATGTTGCGGCCAAGTTTTCGAGAGAGCAGTTCCAAACCAGGACGCATTCGAGTGTGGAGTCGAGAAAAAGGATTCGTTCCCGATTAAGTCCACAAAAGCAAATAAAATCGTGTTACCTGGTAGTCAAGGATCATCGACTATTCCCACTCGTGTCATCTATGAACGATTAACAAACGCGTCCATTTGTGTTTCTAACCTCGCAAGAATTCGCACTTTTCGTACCAGACTCCGATGTCCACGGCTGATTGGGGTTTTCTCGGAAATAGAAACATATTTTTTTGACGAGAGTCGTGTTTATTTATTCGATATCCTACAAACACGTCGAGACAATCAAAATAGAATCGATGCCTGTTCCAAACGCAAAACACTTATTCATCGGACACATATTCGTTTATCTACATTTTTCCCTCCTGCAAAATCCCTGTCGCGAAATGTAGGGATACATCGCTCAAGTTATAGAATATGATAACAGGCTTTTAGAGCGGCTATGCTACAATCCCAGTCGGTTTATTATATTGGACTGTTCTTTATGTTTTAAGCATTCTAGTTAATGAGAAACATTTATTCGAATATATAAACTTGGTCTAAGGTCCATTCTATAAGGACGCGTTGGTTTTTGAAAAATGCTCTCTAATTGGACAGTACAAACCAGAGAGTTGTAATATTAAATAGAGAACGCCTTCAATACCAGACTCTCGTAAGACCGCGGTGTCAACATTGAAAAAAAAAACCAACATCACGTGGTTATAGCGCTGCCACATTCGGCATTCAGACATCTGCAGGAGTTCCAAATTTGGCGCACTTTCTTCTTTTTTGGTGATAAGGAGTTCTGTCCGTATTCAACCTCTTCATATATATGTACGTATTTACTTATTTTCAAACAATATGCGCTAAATATTTCCTCTTCATTAACGAAACGAAAATATAATTTTATTTGTGTTCAATACTCGAAGAAACGAAACTCTTTATATTTCTCAGGTTTTATTGTTCATATTTTCTTATTGAAGTATACAAAATAACAATTGAAAGAACTTCGCTTATGGTAAATTTTTTACATAAAAACGTAATGCAAATATTTCAAAACTACAAAGTAAGAAAAATCTCCTTAATATATCTGTTAAACTCTCTTAAATTGTGCCACTCGTTAAAAAAAACTATATTTAAATACAAAATTAAACACAAAACCATATTACAATACTTCGATCTCGTTTAGTTCTTTAAGTCGCCAAGTAATATTGGCGCATGAGTGAATTGGCATTTCCACTTATCACGTGGTTTCAATGATGGACACACGGAAATCAGCATTTTTATTCCTCTATTTTTATCATTACTCTATGGTACATACCACGAGGTTTGTATTCACGAATTCCTAAGGCGTTTTTGGAACTATCTGATTTTGTAGCTCTGTTGCTCAGTTGGGAATGGAGGTGGTGGTTTAAAACTATATATTCATCATGAAAAGAAAATTAGATGCACAGCGATAACAAAAGGAATGACTGAACACACACTAATTTAAAAGATTTAGAAAAAATCCCTGACTTTTTATGGAAATTTAAACTGCCTTGATTTTTTCCCATAGAGGGTTACTGCTCAATATTAAAATGAAAATTCCCTAAGTCTTACAGGTTGACAGAAAGTGTTCAAAAACTTAAAACACTGTCAAGAATGATAAATAACGTGTATTTTTATTAATGTAATAATTGGGGCCCGTAATAAAAAAAGTGCCTAAAATAATATTGAAAAAACACTTTGATATTTTAATTTTAAAAAATTACACCAATGACGATGAAAAGGATATGGCCGACTCTTTCATTCGAATTTTTTTTAATAAAAATAGCTCTTGATATTGTAAGAAAAATCGCATTTTTTTATATCATTTTCATCTGACAATTCCCTGACTTTTTAGATAATATTAATTTTCTCTGGCAATTTCAGGTGTTTAATGTTTTTCCAGGTGCTTGACCAGTGTTCAAAAAATATCGCTTCTGAATTATTAAAATCCTTACCATTCTTACATTTTGCAGTAACACGATTTATTAAAGTAAAATGAACGCGGAAAAACAAGTAAAAAAAGTTACAAAACGAGTCAAAGAACATTCAAGGATTCACACACAAAAAAAAAACACCGAATACTTAAAAAAACGATAATAATAAAAACCTCACCTTTTATATCACAAGACAAGGAACAATACTTCAACAATACACAAAAAAAACATCCCATTTACCTAAAAAGAAAAAAAAGAGGAAAATATAGTGTCAAAATAATAATAATAAAGACAAGAATAAAAGAAAATACACAGTCATCCGAAAGCAATAGATCAGGAACGAGGAAAAAACTATCTTTAATCGAAATGCAGTTTGATTATTATTGAAAAGAGAGAAATGGTTATCTCCGGGATCGTTGATTCAGGCCGCTATAACACTTCACATTGCGATTTAAAGGAAACAAATGACTTTTAGGATAAAACTCGGTACGAGATGTTATCGCCAAGCTTTAACACTTTTTAATGGCAGGCAAATTGAAGGATCGAGGATCCATGTTCATTATAGTAATTATAGGGTATTTTCTTTTGTTTCTTTCTTAAAGTTAATTGAGGAATACAACTTAAAAAGTGTTGTGTGGATATATTTAGTGATAATTTATAAGCTCCGACCACAAAAAAAAAAGAAGAGAAAAATATCGAATTAGAATATAAAGGTATACGGGTAAGGTATACGTCAAGCACCTTATATGTGTTTAATAGTTATTAAAAGTTATTTTTCAGATTTAAATAATTAAGTTTATTTTCATTTTGACCAATTCGTTCGATTTGCTTGTAAATAGTTTCTGCACCTATTGAAGTTAAATAGCAGGGTTGATACTCAACGTTAACATCAAAATTGATTTCAGACAAAATTTCGCCTACAAAAAAAAAAAAGGGAAAATTATAGAATTAGAATATAAAGGTATACGGGTAAGGTATACGTCAAGCACCTTATATGTGTTTAATAGTTATTAAAAATTATTGCTTCAGATTTAATTAAGTTTATTTTAATTTTGACCAATTCGTTCGTTTTGCTTGCAAATACTTTCTGCACCTATTGAAGTTAAATAGCAGGGTTGATACTCAATGTTAACATCAAAATTCCTTCGGACAAAATTTTTACAAATTAAATTTAAAATTTTATACAGAAAACGGCATTTTATCGATAGGGGAAAGGGTATGACACAGCAAGGAACGTGACACTTTCAGCTAAATATTTTAGAAAAAAATCACTGACTTTTCCCTTGAGTTTTTAGGTAATTTACCCTGATAATTACAGGTTTTCCCGGGGAGGGGGACTGCGGGGCAACCTTGAAGTATCTCAAAACTTACTTTTTGTTAAATATAAGGGAAATCGACCGCTCATCCCTTCAATTATAACAACGTACATTTTTAATTTGATCCGGGTTCTATCCGCTTCCATTCAAAATCCCACCCACAAACAGAGAACCCCGTCAGATTGCACAAGGGCTTTACCACCACCACCACCACCACTCTCTCCCCAAAGGCTGCCTCTAATCCCGGGTCTCGGACCCCAGGTGTCGGTCTCATTTGCTTAGGCAAAGGAGAGAGAAACCCGGGTATTCGGCCCTCCCTCCAAATACAATCAGATGATTCCGAAAAGGGGGCGCCACAGTCAATATTGAGAGATTAGCTTTGGGTTGACAAATCGACGAGAGGGATCAGTGCGGCGCCCGGGCACAAAGCCCCCAGATATCAACTTTAATACTTGGGGGGGGGGGGGGGGGGGGATTATATTCACGGATAGAGCAGGACACCGGGACCAGTTTTGGACACTGGGGCTAGTATTGGACATCGGTATGTGTGGACTGGAACCTGAATACAATACGTGTGATTTATTATAAAGTTAATTATAATAGAGTGTGTATCAATATGAGTTAACCGATTTCATTAGTTTACCAACAAATAATTTAAAGGATTACTTTTTCCATTACCGACTATCCAAAAAAAAAAGTTAGTATAAAAACTTAAATAAAATGTGAAATTGAAGCTTTTTGCAGGTTTTAAAAGGACATTGAAAAAAAAAATTATTTGCTTTTAATTTTTCTGCCTAAAATCTTTTTTTTAAATCTGTATTCAACTTCAAAAATTTAAATGTTTCAAAATTGAAGGTTATTTTTAAAGAAATTTTATAATGGATATTGAACTTCAATTTATAAAAAAAATAAGGCTTTATGTTGACTTTTTTGCTGGGAAGGACAGCTACAAAAAAGTTTTCCTAATTGACTTTCAATTCCCACAAAATAAATCTTAGAAAAAGTTTTTTAAAAATATGTATTTAAAAATAAATCGGAAACAATAGCCTCAATATATATAAAAAAAGGTATATTTAATACGAGTAGTAGAGTCTGATTGTACACAAAAATGGCGACCTATATCTAGTGCTCGCAAAGCAAACTCTCGCATCCGGAGTTCAATGAAAAGTCAACACGACTTTTGCATCTTATCACTTAAATAGCGAAAGATAATATTTTTTCACACATACTTCAACACCCAGATAACGGACCTCACTCTACGCTTCCTCCCCCTGCACAACGCCATTCTTGCACACACACACCCTACTCTGGTTTTAAAAAGAAAGAGATCGAAGTTTGTTTTAACCCATTGCAATCGCGACCTCTTTCGTTCGGGCGAACCAGCAACTCGAGAGGATACTTCAGCACGTCGAACAAGTGGTGCTCGAGAGTCAACACTCGACCGCAAGGGGGTTAACACCGAAATGGTATTTTAATCTTGAAAAAACAGTGAGTAACAGAAAAATTACTTTAAAATATTTGAACTATTTTTCTAAAGCATACTAAATTCCAGTATAGTTTAAAAAATTACATTTTTAAAATCCTATGTTTTAAAATGGCATGTCTACATGAGCATTAGGATAAGAAACACCACTGTTTTACTTAATACAATCCAATACGACACTATAACACCGTTGACATGAATTTAGTTTCGTTTAATAATAACTTATGCACCAATGCGGCTAAAATCTTCAAATAAAGCAAAACACGTACAGGACGTGAATGCACTGTAAAAAAAAGTACTTAAAAATGAGTACATGAACATACTAGTTTTTTTAAGTACAATTGCATCCTAAATGAGCGATGGCATACTCAAATTAAAGTAATCGTACTTTCTCAAAAATGAGCAGCGTGATTTAATATTGCTCATCTCAGCTGATGTTCAAGGCATCTTAACAAAGCGACCAGACAAACTTAAAATAATTATTCAGAAGATGCACATCATTTAATGTCGATTGCTTAAATGGAAACTGAGTTATTACGACTCAATTATCTTACTTCCCATTCTTTTGGCACACCTTTTTAACGTTTTTTTTCTATTTAACTTCTTTACATCGCTTTGTTTATAACTTCTTCACGACGGATAAGGCCCTGGACTGCAGTGCCTGAGGATATGGGTTCAATTCCCGGTAAGTCCTGGTTGTAATTGTCGATATTTATTGAAAGGGATTTATGAAGGCAGCCTACGTAGGCAAGCAACTCCTCTTTTTTTTATTCATTGCACTCATTTTTGAGTGCATGTTTTTTTTTTAAATGAAACTTATGTATACGGAACTATGATAAGCATCGAATGTAATCAAAAATGAGAAAATTTTACTAATTTTTGAGTACCTATTTTTAACAATATGGGAGCAGATATAACAAAACTTGCGTTGTAAAGTTTACGTTGGCGACCCATTCATAGATCTACAGAAGTGACGGGCCCTCCAAGCAGTGCACAATAAACCCACGCCGGACTTCTTTTTTTTTTGTCAATGTTATCGATCTCTTAAAATACGACATCCAGAGTACGCATGGAAACCAATCATGTGAAACCGAAGAATTTTTCTTTTTCGAAACGACACGCCAATAACGCGACAGAGTTCGATGTCGCCCGGGCATCGTTAACCTGCCAAATAAAGAAGTCAACTGGAAAACAATCCGGTTCGATTTATAGGTTCCCTCTCCCCCCTCCCCATCGACTGATAGAAAAGCCATAACTAAAGAATCGTCAACCCGCAATTCGCTGAATTCCGTGCTTGCGTACGCGACCCCATAACTCGATGTACAGACACGGAGCGAATTTTTGAGGCCAGAAAAATTATATGTTCAATATCTACAAAGTCGATTGCTACAGAAAATATCATCTATCTATAGATGATAGTGTATGTGACTTTATTTTTCATATAAATCTACAGTTTTATTTCGAGCTCCATGAAATGTTGTACAGTTGACCTTCAAAACAAGAGAAATGCGTCTACATGAGATTTCAAAAAAAACATCTGTATCTCCCTTCCCACTCCTTAAAGAAGAAATAATTTCTTACTAAAAATGTCAGATGGCGCATCATGATAAAGAAATCGGTCAACATTCTTTGTAAAGCTAGTGTGGTATAAATAAGAATAAACAAAATATACGCAATTTCTTAACGTTATAAATGGACAGTTGGGGGCTGTTCATTAACACGTCACGAACCCTTGCGAAAAGGGGATATATCACACGGTGACTGTAGCGTCACATAGGGGTGGAGTGTTTTCAGTGGTTGAGTGACATAGCAAAACTTCGTAGAAATTTTTTTTCACAAACTTTTATGTCACTTTTTCTATCTAAGAAGTCGATATCTTATAGGTTTGGCAAAATACACAAAACGGAAGTTTTAACTGACTATCCCGAGAAACTCGAGATTGCACATAAATATTATTCCGGGAAATCTCGGGCGCAGCAGAATTTGTCAATATGTTTAGTTTCATTGCTTTTTAAAAACAAAACCTCTATATTTAGTTTCATTCCAGTTTTTTTTATATAAAAATGCAATAAAAAATATGCCTATTTTTTGCATTTTTTCTCATTTTTATTGTTAAGGGAATTATTGTTTTTATTTAAATGTAAAAAGAAAAATATATCGCGACGTGACCTTGGGGAGAGAGGGAGGAAAGGCTAACGTGACATGGGAATAAGAGGTGTACAAAAGGATAAAAATAGCGTGACGTATTAAATGAATGCTCCCAAAGGTATGGCGATGGCAGTCGACATCTTTGGTCATGATCCCTGTTCGGAGGAACCAAAGATGAGCGCATAACGTCGGGCTTGTCATGAGCGGGAGTGTCGGTGAAGCAAGACCCGACGTGGGTGTGAAGTCGAGATGAGATAGCACTGTATCTGCACGTCGATAAAAAGAGAAACAATGATTATCAAATATCCGGAATGAAAGAATGAAGTGCAACCGGCAATGCGGACGAGGCGTCTTTTCGCACTTGCTCCTTTCTCACTGTTGGATAATTTCGTCTCTTTCGACGCAATTAAAAGCCTAGGAAAATGCGAAATGTGAAGACGAGATGAAAAGAGTGTCCGTCGATCCGCGCGTAAAAGTGTCAGTGGTCAAAACAGGCTACTGGTCGAGATTTGAAAGGTCGGATTTAGGCATAGGCTACAGCCTAGGGGCCCGCACTACACACATAAATAATTTTTTTTTAAAAAAACGTTAACTTACTAAAAAAATTATTTGGAAGAATGATAATCCAAATCTAATAAAAGAAATAATATGCTACAATCATTTTATAATGGAGAAAAATTATACATTTCTTAACTGATTTTTACTACGTAAATACACCCTAATACTATTTCTTGTTTTTTTTAATGTTTAATTTGTGATAATTACAATGGCATTGTTTAACTTTATTTTTTAGAAATCAATTGTTTTAATTTTTCTTACATTTTTATTTTGCTTAGAGCGATTAGAGGGTAATACAAAGCAAAATTTTAAATTACATAAGGCTGGGTGCAAAATTTTATTATCTTTTTCCATCCATAATGCCATTGCATCTTGAGATTCCTTGAAACCATTGAAATTTTATAGCATAGAATTTAAATTTGCAAAAAACAATGTATCCCGATTTCCTTTTTCTACTAAAAATGTTACTCAGATGTGAAGTTGTATTTAATTCACATCGAGATCAAACATTTTTAACAGAGGTTTAGTAAAAATTATTGAAATCATAGTCGTTTCAATGACTTTTTAAGAAGCCTTATGTAACGTGAAAGTTTTTTTAGAACCTTTTGAAGAAAAAATAAGGAGTTTGTAAGGGAGCTATGGACATGAAACCAAAATAAGAAGTTTCCAAATATTTATAAGGACCGTACAAACACTGTATTTCAAATTTATTTTAAAAGCAAATTTCCTATTTGGTTTATAATACCACATAATGTGTTAATTGACATCGACCTAGTATTCTCTTCCACACGCATCGGCGTCTCATTTCCTATCGCCCAATACCAAATCCATGTCAATCGTGTTATTTGTCACAGAATTACAAGTGTCTCTGGGAATGCATCACTCTCACACGAACTCCATGTAGTTAATTTCAAAGACGTTACACGTTTTAAACGAAATCCCATTTCTGAAACACGCCCACCCCAAAAAAAAGCCGGTAGCCGTCCTCCTAGTCATCAATGTAGAAATTAAAAAGCCCATAAAACAGTCGACTTCCCCCGAAGGAGCGAAGGGAGTCTGGGAGAAGGAAAGGAGCCTCGCCGCGGGGACTCTCCCGTCCCCTGCCGCCCGAAGCCACGGGGGAAGCCGCAGAGGATGAACGCCGATCGCCGGTGGGCGATCGAGTGGGATGCTGCTGCTGCTCTCTGCTTCTCAAGATGCAATTAGATCAGCGTGTGGTTTTTATTGTGCGTAATAAGATGTGCGTGATTGCTTCCTACTTTTACAATGTTTGTGGACTTAAGGTTAAATGTTATTTGAATGGGAAGTACAATTTGTGATGTCTTTTTTTTAATAAAGTTTCTGTATCAGTTGTGTTATTTTTTTTTGTAAGTTGGAAAACAATTAAAGACTGTAATTTCACTGTAATGACCTATAACTGAAGGGAAGTAAATTTAACATGTTTCAAATAAAAAAAAAATTAAATGGCTGTTTACCAAATATTAATTGACTCATTCAATTCGATTTTTTTTAAAAATAAATTTAGTATTTGGAACCTTTTATTTGTTTAAGGCCAGATCAAAAGTTTCCTGCATTTTGCTTTGTATTAATTTGCTAGCAGAATAAGGAAACTTGAAACTCAGTAGACGAGTCAATTCTATTTAAATGTATCTAGAAGAGTAAAATATTGAAATATTGAGATTTCACTCGAAATTTCAATATTTTACTCTTCTAAATACATTTAACTCTCTTACATACATTTACACATATGAATATTCGCACACTATACCAGGTGGATATATGTACCAAGATCCGCGAAAGGGTAAAATAGAATAACTTTTACAAATGAAAACGTAAGTATACTTTAAAAAAAAATATTTAATCGTAACGAGTACCCAAAATATAGTACAGGTATTACTCAGATTGCTTGAACAGAAGCTTAAATTAACAATATTAAAACCATTGTTCATTTTTAAGGAAACACGGTTACTTAAATATCACCAACCGTCATAGCTGTCATTTCATCAGTATTCATAGCTGATTTATGATGAAATTGCATTAAAAATAAAACGAGTATGTTCAGGCACTCATTTTTAAACCTCCAGAACTCGCGCCGTGAGCGAAATACTCACACCAAGAAGAAAAAAAAGTATATCTGATATTCTACGTCACAGGCGAAGGTGCTGCTCTTTCCCTAGCTTCTCCTTGTAACCTTCTCTTGCCGCAATCAATTACATATTACAGGTATTGTTTAGTTTAAATATTTTAATTTGTCATTTACTAAAACGTTTAATTAAAATATTTAAATTAAATACATAAAATATTAAATGTTATTTTAAAATATTAAATGTTAATTTAAAATATTTAATTTACTAAAATGTTTTTGAGGGAAATAGTTGGTGTGCGAAAAAAACTTTCGCGTGCGAGTTCTCAGGTCACTCATTTTGACGCGAGTTCTGGAGGGTTAAGTACTATAATATATAACTTTAGGAACTATATTACTTTAAAAGAAAAAAAACACGTCTAAATATAATTACTTTCCAAGCATTTTTTAAACGAGCTATGGGTAGTGCGGCGATTTATGAGTAGAACCGTTAAACTTTTTTTTATATCTTGGCTATCAAAAATTCCCTAATACATTTATGTGGGGGGGGGGAGGGGGTTCATGCGATAACTATCGCACGGGCATGCTAGTTATACTATAACTAGTATAGTAAATGCTAGTTATAGTTATACACGACTCAACCTTCCTCGCAAGTCGAGTGTTTCCAAAACGGAATTTCGTCAGTGGACGAAAAACCTTCACTCTCCTCAAAACCCATAAATAAAAATAATAAAACGAACAAAACGCAGAAACCTTCGAACCACTTAACGATGCTCCTCGCATCGCACACAAACTCACGCAACCACGGAAAGCCAAAAACGAAAGAAAAAAAAAGCATCGGTATTAACTTCAAAATCCGACAAGAGTTTTCAGAGAGAGGAGGCTTCACCCAAAAACTGTCCTTCCTTCCTCTGGAGGGTTAATCCTTCATCGCGAATTCCGAAATCATCGAGGGAAAAAAGTCCTTCTCTACACCCTCGTGGGAAGTTTTGTTCCGCTGTTTTTTAAAGCCGAGATTACACCCATTTTGAGCGGAATACACTCGAGGACGTGATCGGAGAACTTGACAGAAAAGGGGGGTTCTAAATCTAAAAAAACAGACGAACCTTGACCGGAGAAGCTCTTTCTTGTATTCGCTATTAGCAATTCTACTGCTGCGACGCGCTCAATAGTCACTGTCTTGTGTTCGTGGGCCTTCCAAGGGGCTTGGTTTGTTTAAAAAACGTCGCACTAGACCGACAGCTGCTCCTTAGCTAGTAGCCAGGTTATGTTATTGTCTTCAATGTTGTGTATTTTGCATCTTATAATAATAAAATATGTACTACAAATCACTTGTTGTCTCTACTTATTTCTAAAGCCGGCGCCACATATGCGGTATTCGCCGAATCCCGAGCAACGAAACCTTCAATATTCGCCTAAAGACGCATGTGTGGATGGGTCGCTCGGTATTCGGCAAGTGCCGCGTCGCTCGCGTTTCGACGATTTTCAGCACCACACTACAAGGTGCTCGCCTTATCACGAGCAAATTCGCTCGGGTTAAAGCGAGCAAATTGAATAATTGCGTTTCCCACTCATTTCGGGAAAATGGAACATATCTCGAAGCGAGCTCAATAGTGATTGGCTATCGATATTTTATTCTATATTTTGATAGCCAATTACCATTTACTATCAATATAGTACTATTTTCTTTTTTATTTAAAGAGGGAATATTGTTCTTTTCGTATCAATTTGACTTTAAAATATATCGTGGTGTTTGTTGTGCTATTATTTTAGAATTTTTATTTAGTTTATTCATTTATTTTTATGAAATTGTCTGTTTCACTTAAATATTTGTGTTCCATTTACTTATTTCATTTATTTATCAATAAAATTATTTCATTTATTTATCAATTAAATTATTTCATTTTATTACTTATTTATATATTTGAAGCATTTAACTATTTTTATGCAGATGCGAAAAAATGAAGATATTATTTTAACATTTCTATTCGAGTTTTCAATGTGTTTAAACGATTTGAAGTCTCACGACCTAAATAAAATGGAGTTTTGTCATAAAACGTCTTTAAAACCATCTATAAAGGGTGTGTGTAGGGACATAGTAGTCATGATAGAAACACCATTTTACGCTTTTAGGATTACCAATTCCGACACTATAACTTTCTAAAAATAGCACGTTTGACATAAATTTGGTCCAGCCGATGATCTAAAGTTTCATATTTAAAAAACTTTGAGCTTTTTTCTATCGTATATTTACTTGTTTAGTTCGTCTACTTAAAACAATTCCTTCGTTTATTAAGTTGTGAATTTTACCAAATTATTTGTTCAGATTATTTTTTTATTTATTAATTAATTTCATTTATTTGTTTTTTCATTTAGATTTCTTGCATTTAACTGTTTTGATGCAGACACAAAAACATGAAAATATTTAAATAGTATTTTAAAACCTCGAAATGAAATGTCATTGATTTAAACGTTTTGAAGAATCTTGAGTTGAAAAATAAAATGTGGTTTTGATGTGAAACAGTTTTAAAACCAGCTATTCTTTAAGGCGATACATTCTGATACTGTAACATAGTAAAATGAAGCACGATTGTTATAAAAGGAAATGTGGCGAGGATTCGTGTAAAATCTTGAACGAAAGCAAAGCACGTACGGAGAGCGGACGTGGAACATACGCGGAGTCAGGCGTAGCAGTTTGCATATCTTCCTCTGTTAGCGAGGTTTCCGTTGATAAACGAACCTTATTTAGATATTAGTTATCGGTATTACTTAATATGTCAATTTTAAATCTATATAAGATATGTTTGTTTGAATTGACGTCGCACTAAAGTTACAGAATAAACTACGAGCGACGGTTCGGGTTTTATCCCCATAGAAAAATTCGGGAACACTGTTTTTGTCATTGTGAGCCGTGGTCAAATGACTTCGACAACACCCGAGCTGGCACCCCACTGGTTAATTTTTATACAAAAAAATTCAAACGTTTAAAAAAATATAAGTTTTCAACACCATTGACATTGAAGCAACAATGCCAAGTATTTTACTTTTATTGTTGCTGAATACTTCATTTTTATCGACATGATATTACAAGGCTATATTCGTAAAGGCTTTTTTAATCCTTAAATTTTAGGAATTTTAATATAATTTTTTTTTTATTACAAAAACATCACTTTAAATATCAATCGCAATAGCATGTAAAGTCATGAACGTAAAAATTATAAAAAAAAGTACTAGGTTTAGGTATTTCGAAAACTACTCAAAATAATTGAATAAATCTAGATTTTGATAAAGTTTATTTTACACAGTACACAGAGAGTGATATGCGGTGGCTACGCTAACAAACACAAAAATCGCGCAGCTTTTACTACGAGTAACGCCGGGCCATATTGCTAAAATACCAATAAAACAGTAATTAACGATAGAAATTTTTCCGAAAATGGATAAACAAAAGCAAAGTGTCAATCTTCATACATTTAATCTCGACATCAAATTGTGAATAGTGAATAGTGAATCACTATCGAATATTAATATAATTTTTTTTAATGTACTCTATGTTGACCTGGTGTCGATATTATATCTTGTAAACAAATAATCGTTAGTTCATTGGCTATAAAAAAGCAATCGATAATTTCAATATGTTAAAAGATACGGAATAAAAACCAGATCCCCAAGACAACGTCAACGTGCATAAAGTCCATTATTTATATTTAGTTAAAAAATGGATTGTCGTTTGTATTTTATTATCGTTATCGCTAAAGCAAATATATTGAGAGGGAAAATATATATTCCAGAACTGAAAATTAAATCAATTTTAAGTGTTCCAACAAAATTAGGATACACTGTTTTTTGTAATTTTTCAATATTCTATGCTACAAAATTTCAAAGGTTTCAAGGCATTCTGGAATATATGAAAATAATAATAAAATATTGCACTCGCAAATGACTATTAGCAAAATAAAAATGTAAGACAAAAAAAAAATGATTTCCAATTTAAAAAAAATTTCATTGTAATTATCACAAATTAAAAATATGTTTTTAAAGAACATAAAAGTATTAGAATATATTTATATTGTACAAATCTGTTAATAAAATAGAATATTTTTCCATCATAAAAATATTGTAGTATACTATTTTTATCAAAATTTATATTTTTATTAAATCCGGCCATGCTTCCTACTGCGAATAAATGTTCTGAAATCGGCAAGTATACTCGCAGGAAGCCGAGTTGCTCAGTTTTTTGTAATCCGAGCAAGTAATAGTAAATCGCTCGGGTTAAGGCGAGTCGCTCGGTATTCGGCGAATACCGCATATGTGGCGCCGGCTTAACACACACCATCTACTGATGTTATTTTTCAGGTTTTTTTCTAACGAACTCGCGTTTAGCCTTAGGGCCCCCAAACCCCACCAATTAATTAGTAACTTCTTAGTTAAACTTAAACCCCGCTAACGTTATTCTATTTATTAGACTTAATTCGATGAAGGTGTAAGGACCTCCGGTCGACACACCGTAAGGTTATTTCCGATTTCCGACGTCGCACTAGAGCTGCACACTGCACAGTGGGCTATTGGCGACGGTTCGGGGCCTATCTCGAAGAAAAGACCCGGGAACGATGCCTCGTATTTTTGAACCATGGTCAGATGACGAGGACATCACCTGAGCTGGCACCCGACGCAACCTCAATAGGCGTCAGGACATTGGACCCCGATTACATGTATCGTGCACCAGTCCCGTATACACGCCAGTATAATTTGTTGGGATGTTCTGGACTACTTTCTAGTATTTTTGTAGCGAAGCTGCAACCCTCCGATCGTAAGACCACTACTTTTTTACTTTTCTTTATCAAGTCCATCGCACGCATTCGAACCACCAATCCTCTGATTAGTAGCTGAACGAATTATCCACTGAGCAACTGGGGCTCCCTTCTAAGGGGCAGTCGAGGCTTCAACGGGCAGTCGTAAATTTTAAAACGTTCAGGAAATTTACCATGTTGGAGTTAAAATGGCTGACAAAAGATATAATTATTGTTTGATTAGACATCTGAACACACTGTAAAAAAAAGGGGGTAAATATGAGTACCTAAACATACTTGTTTTTCTTTGAGTACAATTGCATCGTAAATGAGCGATGATGTACTCAAATTTAAGTAATCATTCCTTCTCAAAAATGAGCATTGGGATTTAATATTGCTCATCTCGGCGTCTGTTCAAGCCATCTGAACAAAGCGACCTGGTAACTTAAAATGGTTTTTCAGAAGATGGTTTTCTACATTATTTGATATCGGTTGCTTAAATGGAAACTGTGTTATTACAACTCAATTATCTTACTTCCATTTTTTTGACACACCTTTTTAACATTTCTTCTGTTTATAACTGGTAGTTTAAAAGATAAGGTATTGGGCTGCGGTGCCTGAGGATCTGGGTTCGATTCCCGGTAAGTCTGAGTTGTAATTGTTGATATTTATTGAAAGTGGTTCATGAAGGCAGCCTATGTAAGCAAAAATCTGCTCTTTTTTATTTATTTTCACTCATTTTTGAATACATCTCTTCTTTAAAATTGAAACTTATTTATTCGGAGGCATAATAATCATAGAATTTACTCAAAAATAAGTACATTTTACTTATTTTCGAGTACCTTATTTTAACAGTGAAAGTTATTTAAATTTGAAATTATTTAGAAATTGATTTAAACAAAAATAAAGAATGTTTAGCATAGGGTTTCCATGTATTTATACACATGCAAATATTAAACATTACAGCTTTTTGAATTTTTCAGGAAAAAAAAAAATTTTAACTATTTTTTTTCAATTGAGTTACTTTTAAAATAATTACGAGCTAAAATCAAATTAATAAAAAACATTTAAAAAACTATTTTGGGATTTAACAGAAAAGGTGATGAAATATTGGGTGGTTTTGCTTAGTCGGTAGTGAGCGGGACTTCGGAACAATAGGTTTGAGGTGCGAGTCCTTAACAAGTTCCTCAGCAACCCGTGGCGAACAACAAGTATAAAACTACATTACCCTACCGTTTCCCAAGGTCCATTATAACAGCACAATTGTGCAGCATCAATACGAAATAATCATGAATCTAACCAACTCAAGGTCTAAAAATACCTATGGACTATATAGAACTCCTTATGGAACTTTAAAATGAGGGGGGGGGGGGGGGGGGGGGGGCTCGGGAAATACAATTCAAATTCCGCCTCTACCCATCTAAAACAATAAAAAGAAGGGGAGGTTCGAAAATTAACATTTAAAGGAATTCCAAAAGCAAGCTTCCAAAACAAGAGGATAAAAATAAAGATCGGAGTCATTCCACCAGCCAGACTGTTTTAAAGTCGTTTAATTAAAACGTGCCAATGTGGCAACAATAAGCACAGTGGGGAGGGCAAGGGGGGTTGAAACAAAGCCCCCTTTTCAGCTCTGTTTGAATTGCAAATGATTTGGAGAAGAGGGAAGCTCTTAATGCCCGACTTAAGGCAGGTGGCTTTTTCGCTCCCAATTCCGCCAAATCCCTTTGGAAATAAAATTTAGAACGGCCGCAATGAGCGATGGTCTGGGGGTGTCTCCTCTTTTTTTTTACATACTGCTTTTCGGGAGAAAGGTTTCCTATTTTATTCATATGACCATCCAATATTCAAGTGGGAGATATTCGAGTGGGATATTTTAAACATTTAAATCCATCTTTTGAATTAATTTTGAACATCTTCATCCAGTAGTTTCTGCCTCCCCCCCCCCCCCCTTTACTCCTTGGATTATAGAAGTAGCCAAAGTGTGTGGTTGAAAGTCTAAATAAGCGGCTCAATGGCTCATTTGAAATTCGCATACGATTAACAAAGCGACCTGATTGGAGAACGTATACGATTCAGACCATAAAATATTTCAAGTGAAAGCAGTCTTTCAGCTTGAGTTGTACTGCGTTTTTATAAAGTTAAGAAGCTCGAATAAAAAAAATATCATTTGGCATTTTCATTCTAAGTGCACTGCCAACTTTCGGACATGTTCTATTTAGTTGCATACAACTGACAAAATTCAAATTGTATCCGATAACAACTTTTAATTACAGAAAATATCCCTTCGTTCCACTAACAGCCTTGGCAAATAATCAACAATTTGGTAATTGCAAAATCTGAGACCTAGCAGTCCTGAGTTGGATGCAATAAAATAATCAGTATCAGTTGGTTTGTTAATTTTTAGTTGCTCCGTGGATTAAAAGTTGAGTATAATTGTTTGCTAGTGCGCGACTAACCTAATAAAAATCAAATCTAAACAGAGGAAATAGAAGAGCTATTTAATCATTTTGAAATTACTCAAAACGTCTCCCAGGATTTCGTGCAAAATTGACGTGAGAAAGTGCTTTTAGGTGCCCTTTATAATTAAAATTCGAATAGAAATTGACAAATGGATTAAAAAAAAATTTTAACACAAATTGACCTCGCGTCAATTGCAGTTCACTAGCTTCTTCTCAAGTTGGAATTGTAAACTAGGTTCTTTCTAAGTTGGAATTCGCCATAAATACTACATTAACCCTGCAGAGCTCTCGCTGTGCCTGTGGGGCATACTCCAAGGCGAATCGAACTGGAGGTGGGACGAAATTGGAAAAATAAGGATTGGGATAGCGTATATTTGTTAGAGGTCTTCACTTATTACGCCACGCTTCGCGATTTGACCCGCTTTTAGTCTTTTCAGTAAACCCTGCCAAGGCCCACCACACATACGACTATAATATAATAAGACTACTATATATTCGACTATATATTTTTACTCGAGATAAAACATTTTTTTTTCTTACTTTCCCGAGCGATACAATGACATTAAAGAAAATAAACAAGCATGCCACTCGAACCTCTGGTCACGTTTTCTCCCTATGAGCAAAATCATCTGATAAAATAGGTCATTTGTTAGTTCTTGCGGACCTCTCATTCGCAATAAGGGGCGATCCCTAATAGTAGATCTTCCAATTCGGAATAGGAATCTTCCAAATTCGTCTCATTCGATTCGCCTTGCATTGAGGAGCGCGAGCGCTGCGGGGTTAAATACCGAATGGAGCAAATCAACTCAATAGTTAAGAGAAAACCAAAAACCTGCCACAAAACCGAAATGTCTAAAAATCATTTCCTATTGCGAGGATTTTAAAATAAAAAGTAACAGACAGTTGTGTGATGCTGCAAGTCAATCCCTAAACCTTTTTACGGCCGTTTGTCCGGTGATGTTGAACATCGCATTTCGATTGAACAGGTTATTTTGCCATCCCTACAGAAGAGGTATTTCGGTCCGTCTCTAATAAAATCAATGAACCGGAACGGGTTAAAATTATCTACCAACACTCTTTAAAAAAATCAATGGACCGCAAACGGTTACATCTAATTATACCTTAATTATTGTTTATAAGCAAACTGACCAAAGTGGCCGATTACTGGTAGTCAACCCAAAGCAAAATATGCAAACACATACAAGTGTGTTTTCCTAAAACTTGCTTCACTTTAACCTTGTGTAATAACACTAATACAAAAAACAACATGAAAGATAAACACTGAGAAGGAGGACAACACTTTCGATTGATATATTTAGAAACACTCGTGGAGAGAGCACTCGTGGCAAGAACGAAAGAAAGACACTTTGACCGGCCCGCGAGAACACCTTTCCGAGAAATGCAGATACTAGAGCACTTTCCAGACAATTAAAAAGGTTTTCTTAAGTTGGTTTCGCGACCTAGAAAAGAAGCAGGCCCCAATTGCCATAGCAGTCTGTAGTAGCGGATACTTCCCAAGAGAAAAAATATTCTTTATAACACTGTCTTTAACGTTGAAATATAATAAGACATTTAAAAAAAGCGACTCTTTTCAGGGTATATAGAACTAAATGCATATAAAATAATACCGACTTTAAGATAAATGCACTAAAAAGTAAAAAATAGTTTTTAATTTTAAGAACAAATTGAAAAATTATATTTAATACCAATTTTATACTTGAGACAACTTTTTCGAAATCGGCACTAAAATTTAGGTATGTTTTTTCTTCAAAAAAAAAAAAAATTGAATAAGTATAAAATTGATATTAAATAATTTTTTTCAACTAGTTCATAAAATTTCAAAAATTATTTCCAGATATTAATGTTCCTATGAGATGACTATGACAAGGGCACATTTTTTTAAAGCAAAAACTAGGTGGCGACGTATTACAACATGTTATGTGAAAATTAAAATTTAGATTTTAACTTATTCAGTAACTGGATAATTTACACTTATTTTAGTATATATGTATATATATATATATAAAATATATATATAATATATATATATATAATATATATATATATATTATATATATATAATATATATAAAATATATATATAAAATATATATATAAAATATATATATATATAATATATATATATATAATATATATATATAATATATATATAATATATATATATAATATATATATTATAATATATAATATATATATATAATATATATATATAATATATATCTAATATATATAATATATATATATATATATATCTAATATATATATAATATATAAATTTAAAGTATACTGATGGTTAAATGCGCAATCATTGCATGTTCACTTTTGCAAACGTTCGAAACACGCAAAAAGAAGATTTCAAACTTGGTAGTAAACAATGGGTTTTTTTTTTTTTAAAAAAACCTGCACAACAAAATTTTTATTCGGAAGGGACATACGATGTTTGTGGAGAAGGAGAAAGCTAGACTCCACCTTCACATCAATACCAAAATCTCATTTGGTCCCCCAAAAAAGGCATACAATAATAGTTCTTTTTCTTTTAGCCAATGATATAGCTGCTTTTGCATCTGGGCTACTCGTACCCGTAGCTCTTCGCAACTCTTTCGGTACAAAACAAAACAGCCCGCTGACAAATGGGATAATCACCTAGCCCCTCCCCCCCTGGACCAAGCTCAACGATCATCTTTTAAAACTGACGTCTTCTTTATAACACACAACATGCGAGTGTTTAGAAAAAGATCTTCTCTTCAACAAGCGACACTCGTGAGAGGTCGCTCGAGGAAAAGGCGAGAGGTAAAATCACACAAAATACACACACGGGGGGGAAGCGGAGGAGTTGGAGTGTCGTAAACATTTTTATTGCGACTTGTTCTGTCTGGAAATTCCTCTCTTCGAAAACGAGCTAAACGTGGAATTCAATGGATCGTGATGGAACAGCGGCCGTTTTTAAACCGAAAACAAATGAACCCGAGAAGGCGAGGGAAAGGAAGCACTTATTTACGCAATCCGATTCTGCAAATAGAAATTTTAAACTTTTTTTTTTGTGTGGAATTTTCGACTAATAGTTAATCCTCGCTTTTGTGATATCCTCGTTTTTATTTTATTATGCACTATATGAAAATATCAAAATACAACATAAATTAGTTAAACGACCGTTAATGTCAAAATATATATATGACCAGAAATCGGAACTACATGTGAAAGGATCACCCCTAACAGCGCATTTCCTATCAAAATGTATGTCAATCGTGCTTGTTGTCGCGGAATTAAATTGTGGATCTAATTAAAAGCCGGAAATAGGCGGAATAGTCCGGAGTTAAGAGATAAACAAGACATTCATAATTCCACCATTAGCGCTAGTAGCCCCGTACAGCAGATGCTAGCCTACACAGACTGCCTTCATAAATCCTTTTCAAGAATAATCGACAATAACAAACAAGACTTACCGAGAATCGAACCCACATCTGCAGGCATCGCTGTCCAGAGCGTTATCCGTAGTGATAAATATAAGTAATATAATCGAGTTGTAATAACTAAGTTTCCATTTAAGCAATCGAGATCCAATAATGTGGAAAACCATCTTCTGAACAACCATTTTAAGTGTGTCAGATCGCTTTGTGAAGATGACTTGAACAGAAGCCGAGATCAGCAATATTAAATCACACTGCTCATTTTTGCGAAAGTACTGATTACTTAAATTAATTTGAATACGTCATCGTTCAATGACGATGCAATTGCACTAAAAAAACGAGTTCGTTCATGTACTCATTCTTAAGCACCTTTTTTTTACAGTGTATAACCACCAAAAGACAGGCCACTTTACGACACGCACGTATCCACACAAAAAGAAGGACCGCAGCTGATACCCCCCCCCCCCCCCTCAGTTTAATTTTGGGTTTTACGATGATGTAAAAGAGACTTCTTCTCCACCACTCCAGAAGCTTCACTTTTATTTTCTCTCTGGTCTATCCATTTACCAAACCCCAGGAGCTCACAGTTTCAAGACATTCGAATTTTATGACTCGTTTTATGTCATGAGAATTGCAGCGGGACATTTGTAGCAGGGGGGAGGGGGAGTACCTTTTTATTAAAAGGGAGATTTTGGATCATTGACTACATCAGTGTGTCGTGAGCTATCGAAAGATTGATTTTGCCAGGCTGGAGCACTTGTTGCGTCCGCACGCAGCAGGTAGCTTTGCAGAATCCACAAAAAGCTGGCAGGCAAGGGTTCTTTCAAAGATCCAATACTTGTGATATGTTCTTCATTAAGTAAACAGGCGACACTTGTAAAGTGACGTCTACAAAATGCTATCAAAAGCCAACTTTAATTTAAATCGATGATACTTAATGTTATGATATTTTAACTGTTGTATTAACTGATGTAACATGAAACATCTCAACCCTGCATTTTTACAATATCGATGTTGTTGTCATGTGAGCATGCGGCATGCTTAAGCAACCCATCATTATGCTAATAAAATAACCTTCATAATTCTATATGAAATTAACTTTAATAATTAACTAAGATATGCCGATTCTATCCAGAGAACATGATACTTAATACAATTTCAAAATTGTACTTTCAAAAAAATAATCAAACTAGTTACATTAACATAAGTCAAATTGATACAGCATATACCCAGGAGGGGGGGGGGGGGGGGGGGGGGCAGAAGTAGTATATGCACCACAAAATCCATTTAATTGTTTCCATGGATTGTTTTACATACATTATTAAAATAAACAACTTTTCGGATTAAAAATTAACACAGCGTTTCTAGTAAATCTAAAAAAAATAGACACAATTTTTAAATGGTTTGGTTAAAATAACGTCGCACTAGAGCTCTACATTCGGCTATTGGCGCCGGTTCGGGGCCTATCTCGAGAAAAAACAGGGAACGTTTCTTATTTTTGAACCATGGTCAGATGACGAGGACACACCTGAGCTGGCACCCGACGCAACCTCATTAGGCATCGCCGAAATATTTAATCGGAGCATTAGCAGATTTAGCAAGCGTCTGTTCTCTTCAAAAATGACGAAAGAATTTTTGACAATGTTGCGGCGTTCATTCAAACAATCAAAAACGTAAGCTAAACAAACGACAACTCCCTTCACACACGTGCAAATCGCACATCTCCAAGAGAGGGGAGGGGGTTGACCGATTTCAAAATAGTTCTTCGGAATTAAAAGGGGTGGCGAACATTCTCCCCTCCTCAGTTGCCGGGCGATGTGCAAGTGACGAGTCGACTCCAGAACGCCTCCGTGTCACTTTAATATTCAGCAGCACTCAAAGATTCGACAGGAGGAGAAGGAGGGGAGGTCAGTGAAAAGGAGGTGGAGGAATTTGCATTCGGAGGCGATCATTAAAACGAGATGGGATTTAAATCGGTGTTGCGGTGGGAGGACTCGTTTGGCGGAGAAGAGGGCCAAAAACCGAATTGCGAATCGTTTCGTTGTCGTTGTTCAGTCCGATTAACATCCCACTAAAACTTCAGTGTGGCTACTGGGGACGGTTCTGGGTCAATATTGAAGGTACGACCCAGGTCCGAATTTAGGCATAGGTGTGGGGTTCATTTCATCTACCCGATACTCCCGCTTTAGGCGAGAGTGATCACTTTGGCCTGACTGGCAGAGTATCGGCGTAGCAAGCCGAAGTTCCTCGGTTCAATACCGAGCGGAGCCCAGTTGTGTGCATCGCGCTACATAGGCTGCAACCTAGGGGCCCGCATCACACACCAAAAACAATATATATTACTGACAAAATAGGTGCCTTAACACTTTAAAATTGTGACAACGATACCTGTTTAGAAATAAATCACTCAAACAAAATGACAAAAAAAAAAATTAAAAACGCAAAGAAAAAAAAATGGATAACTCGTAATTGTGAAGTGATGAACATGTGTACTGTTTTATGTGCAAACTTTTTTTCCAAACACGCAGACAATTTACACTTGGAGGGTACTGTTATTGAAAGAATGTTGTTGTTGAAGAATCTTGCTTTCGAAATGTCCCGTTCCCAACGTGAAAGTGACATTTGGAATATATTTGTCAATGATGGTTATCAAAAGAAATGATGAAAGGAGGTCATTTTTTAAGTTGAAACTTATTAAAAATAGACCCCGGACCACTATATCAGAAAATTTACAAAAAAAAATACAGTGCACCCCAATATCATAGAACTCAAAAATGTGTAGTTTGCAGTTCTACTGAATCCCAATTCAAAAAATTGTTCACCCAGCAGTTGGGGGGGCCCCCGCACCACATATTCAGCTAAGGGACCCACTAAATATTCCACTTCGATGTCCGAACTTGCAATCCTCCGATGTTAGCTGGATACTTTGCTTTAGAGCCACCGGGCTTCGTTTTTGTTCAGAGGTGGGTTGGCGTATCCGTTGCCAAACATATGCATTATTATGAATAACTATTTACATAAAAATCCAATACATGTAGTTTACAAAATCTTATAAATTATAGTTTAAAGGATCCAAGAAAAAAAATGTGGTGAAAAAATATAAATATTTAAAAAACCTTTAGCGTTGTGTAAAAAAGAACTTTAAAAAAAAAAAAAATGTTTAAACTTTGAAAAAAAGAAAAATTATGGAATTTTTGTGTGAAATATTGTACTTTTATATAAATTTAAATAATATACATTAAAATTTAAATTTCATAAAGTGTAGATGGTGCAGTAAGCCCCCTAATGCGACAAAACACGTTTGAATGTTTGATCCTCATTTTGAAAAATTAAAATACCCCCAGAAGAGTCGATTTGGAAAAAAAGAATACAATAACTACACATCCATGCTGAACAAACGAGAAATTAAAATTAGATGAGCCATAACCGTGACGCAATTTTCCATGGAAAAAAAAGGTCTTCGAGTACGGATTTCGAAGTAAAAGAGGCTCCTTCCACAGCCACCTGAAATGGAATGTCGCGCTTCCACACAACACAAAAGCTCATCAACGGTTGCGCCACGTCACGCCATTGTCTTCTCACTCGAAATCTCATTATTGACTAACAAACAACACGCGCGCTCCTGACTCAAGCAAATAAAAAAACAAGTTTCACACGATTCGGATTCCTATGAGGAAACAATTGCCGAATTGGAAGCAAGAAAAATAAAAGCAGCCTCTTAAATGTTCTGGAACGCTCTCGTTTTCGGTGAGGAAAGTCAAGTGATGAAAACTATTACGAGATTTGTGTGCGCGGGGCTTTCAGAGAGGACAAGTGGACCAAGTACAGTTTCAACTGTACAGTCCCCACCATGATACAGTGAAAAAACACGTCATTTTTCAGTGTCCAGTAGAACTCTAATTATCCGAACTCCAGTTATCCAGATCAAACAAAGCGGGACACCCATTATCCGGCTTTGAGAAGAAAAAAAATCAGTAAAATCCACATTTAAAATTTTTGTTTTTAGTAGTCATTAAATTACATTATATACAGTGCTACCAGAAATCTGAAAAGCCAAACTCAGACCATGAAACATCTTCTCTAATTCGTATCCATGTAAAACGGGGCTTGCTTGGTCAAAACTCGTTTCCCAACTTTTTTTCCAAGTAGCAAATGCAGGTTTGATCAATTTTTTAGACATACTCTATGAAATCATTGACATAGACGAGTCCATCTTTTTTCAGTTCATTCAGCGTTTGTCTTGCTAAGGAAGGTATAAATTTCTCTTTTTTTTTCTCTTTCTTCTAATTCGAAAATTAGCTCTGAGTAAACTAATGAAGCCTCTGGAGCGATGATACAATTGGACAAAAGCCTCGAAATTGCAGTCTGAAATATCGGCAGTGTTCCATGTACAAAGATTAGGTACAGTTCATTCATACAATTATCAAAAAATTCTTCAAGAAGATTTGGGCAGCACTCCGTCGCTAGAAAGAAAAACTTCAGAGAAATACCGGGACTTAGCCTACATGTGACTCTTCCCTTCCGCGGGACAAGGGTGAAAAACCATGACGTCTGGTAGCCCTAATTGTTCTACTGTAGTTCTCGTTCGAATGGAAGAATAGGGAACAAAAGAACAGGTGGTTATTTTAGTGACTAACAGTCACCATTCGAGGCCAAAGAGTTATTTCAACGTTTGGAACCTTATCCTCGAAATCGACTTTAACTGACTTAGTCCATTTTAACTCTGAAGCTTTCGTGTGTATATAAAAAAAAGTGTTTCGTATGTTGTATGATGGGTCATTTACTTAAATGGGTTTATTGCGGAAATGGACGTGACTGTTCAGTTGAATCAGCGTCGATCAATTACATTTTTGTAAAGAAAAAAAATGCAAAGTACTCATTGAGGTTTCAGTAGTACTTGTGGTCATCAGTTATGAGTCACTCTGTTAAGTAGATTCTTCTTACCCGTTGAAGTCTAAAATGGGAATGTGATCCATTCCAAAACAACGTCTTCTTCAATAAAAAAAAATGCAAGAACGACTGAAAAGTTATAAGTTCAGCTTCCACAAACGCTTTTCTACGCGTGTCATTCGCACGGGCTGCGATAGGAACATGTCATCGCGCTTTTCTTTCTTCTTCTGTAGCAGTTGTGTTTTTCCTCCGAACCAGGGGAATCGGTGGTTGATGGATTGAATTCACCAACAAATCGATTCAGCGTCAGGGAACAAAAATGGAAGCGACTCAGAAAAAAAACATGTTCCCAATCTTAAGGCACATTCTGTTTGGTATTCTCTAATCACAGAGCCATCAGCAAAAGCAAACGTGCATAAAAACGTCCGCGTAGAATGGGCCTATATATAGAGAACACTTCATTGCGTTTTTCTTGTGTATGTTGCGTCTTTCCTCTGATACGCTGGGTTGGTTGATCCCAGTGTTTCAAAGGGAAAACGCAATCGCCGCAGAAGCAAGATTTGGTTTGTTTAATCGTTAATTGACGTCGCAATAGAGTTTAACAGCGGCGACGGTTAGGGGCTTATGTCGATGGAAAGACCCGGGAACGATGCCTCGTATTTTAGAACCATGGTCAGATTACGCGGACAACACTTAAGCTGGCACCCGACGCAACCTCAATAGGTGTCAGGACATTGGACCCCGATCAGATTTATCATTACCAGTCTCGTATAGACGCCAGTATAATTTGTTAGCTGTTCTGGACGACTTTCTAGTATTTTTGTAGCGGTGGTTTGGTGGCCCGCAAAAGTAAGGCGCGAAGAAATGTTTCGAACCCTTAAAACGACCGAAAAACGAGATGCTGGGTTGATTGATTGAATTACACCGACCTATCCAGTGTCTCGGAAGAAAGAAAACCGCAACAGAAGAAAAACGCGAGGACATGCGACTTCAATACAAAAATCAAATCCAGCTCTAGTGCGACGTTTTTTTTAACCAAACCAAAAATTAAATGCCCTTTCCAACTCAAAATAAAAAAATCCGAATTTCTTGTTATTTCAAAGAGCTAAAGACTTGTTTTTCGGAAACCTCTTCTAACCTTCCTGTCGTCATAAGAAATCGGGTTTTTATGCGCACTTTCCATAAGAAGAAAACGAAAAGGGGTATCCAATAATAATTATTTCCACCCTCCCCTTTAATTCGCCCTCTTCGCGCGATTTAATTACACTTTTGTGGCCGATTATTAGCCGAGATATTTCTTTTCCTGCCCGGGCGCCATTCTTTGTTTATCAGGTTGCCGAGAGTCGGTGTCCGTTTCAAAACACTGCGCGCGGTTCCTTTTGCTTGATTAATAATGGGGGTGATTTGTTGTGCTTTGATTTTGGAATAGTTTCTTTGGATGTTTGCCGACGTGCTTTTAATGTAAATAGCAATTAGATCGAAGTTTCTGAAATTGTTATTTTTCTTTCATTGAATTTTTTTGTTGTTGTGGCCGTGTCGGTTTCGGAAAGGGAGTTGCTATACATTCATTTCTTTCAATGTGATTTGTATCGGGGAATGTGTATTATAAAATGTTTTTTTTTAATGGAAATTATTTTGAAGCTTTGCTTGAACACTTAAACACATAGGTAAGCGTTCCTCACATACAGGCGACAACATAACGACTCGTTCTTTTGGTTCCCTGTTCTTTCAAATAAACGAAAACAGCATGATCTTGTAAAAAAAAACTTTTTTTTTTTGTCAACTCATTCTCCCGCAGTTCCAAAACAAATTATTATTTCCATCGATGAGCATAAAAAATTCTAAGAAAAGAACAGAAAGAGAAATAGCTGTTCCTTATAAAGAACGAAAATGTCAAAGATGTTCTCGGAGTGGAAAGGGTTAAAGTTTGCGACTCTCAGGGCCCGATTACGGGCCTTCAGTGGCCCAGTAGATAAAGGCGTTCAGCTTGTAATCAGAGGATAACTGGTTCGAATCCGTGTGATGGACTTGACAAAGAAAAGTAAAAAAAAAAAAAAAGTAGTGACCTTGCGATAGGGAGGGTTTCCAGCTTATCTACAAAAATACTAGAAATTCGTCCAGAACATACAACAAATTATACTGGAATGTATAGGGGACTGGTGCACGATAAATCAGATCATCTGACCACGGTTCAGAAATACGAGGCACCGTTCCCGGGTCTTTCTTTCGAGATAAGCCCAGAACCGTCGCCAATAGCCCACTGTGCAGCTCTAGTACGACGTTATTAATCAAACCAAACCAGGGCCCGATTACCGAATAGGCTCCTAGAAGCCCAGGTATACACTTCAAATCACACATATTATATAAATATTTAACACTCCTGGCATTGTTTGATTCATACAGATTTTTAAAAGTAATAAACAAGCAGTTCTTAAGGACCTCACGATAATCTTTCAAATGTATCAATCAAAGTAATGTTAAACAATAAAAAAAAGTTATAAAACCAGTGCAGTAAAAATTTAAATTTGGAACAGTCAAATAGATTTTGATCAGATTTAGCGATTTTTTAATTTGTCAGTTTAACCCCTGAGAACCAGCTGAATTTACTTATAACTAGGTTTTAATATATTAATTGAATATGTTTCAGTTTACTGCCAAAATCCACATTTTAAAAGTTTCTTATCGGTGAATGAAAAAGTTTCAAGTGTACCGATAGCGGTGATATGTTCAAGCAATGATACATTTTAAAACACCTTTTTAATTTCTTTAATAACCTCTTATTCATTAACTATCCGGATGGAGTCTGGTTCCACTTGATCCGGATAATTGAAGTTCTACTGTATATCAAAATCCGCATATCTTCACAAAATTTTAACTAAAAAATGAAACCGATTACCGACGCATTTGAGGCACGACAGCCAAAAAGTTTAAAATATACTTCACCTCCCAGCAAAAAAAAGTCAGTATAAAACCTTCATCAAAATTTTGAAATTGAAGGTTTTATGCAGGAAAAGTGCAGTTTTTTTTTTTGAAGATCTATAAAATTAAAGGTTTTTGTTTCAATGTCCTTCATAAAAACTGCAAAAAACCTTCGTAA
Organism: Troglohyphantes excavatus; assembly: GCA_963932185.1. Taxonomy (NCBI): domain Eukaryota; kingdom Metazoa; phylum Arthropoda; class Arachnida; order Araneae; family Linyphiidae; genus Troglohyphantes; species Troglohyphantes excavatus. The sequence goes on from OZ010673.1 coordinate 72,452,380, forward strand.
AAAACCTGCAAAAAACCTTCAATTTCTAATCATGAAGGGAAAATGCAGATATTTTAAAGGTTTTATGCAGGAAAATTAAAAACTTCAAAAAAAACTGCAGTTTTTTGTTTCAATATCCTTTATAAAACCTTCAATTTAACAATTTTGATGAAGGTTTCATGCTGACTTTTTTTTTGCTGGGCTGTCTGCCCGAATGAATTTCACGCTGTTGTCGGGAAAAAACGATTCCACTGAATTTCAGAAACAATAAACTCTTGCCTTCCCCCCCTTTTCCACCTAGTGCGAAAAAGCAAAACAAACCCTCCGAAATCCCACATCAACCGGGCATTCGCGGAATCGCATGGAGAGGCGTCAACATACTCCCCCCTCTGTAATCATCTAAATACAGTGGCACTTAAGTCGGGTGTGAATCCGAAAACATTCTCCGCACTTCCAGGAAAAACTTTTTAACTATTTACAATGCAAATGTTTACGCGTGATGTGGGGAAAAAAATAAAATAAAAGGGGGAAGTAAGGGAAGGGGAGGAATAAAAACCTCGCCAACCAAAATACTTCTAAGTACTGCACACAAACAAACCACCGAGAAACACACAATTTCCAAAACCGTGCGCACACAAACAACCGAATAAGGGGAAGTTAAAAAATAAAGAAATAATCGCGAAACAAAAAATGGCGCATAAAAAAGTGTGAATCCCCCGTTCGCCAGAAGTGTTTTGTTTCGAAGTTTTGCACATGATCGAGCCCAAACAAGTAAATAACACATCGCGGGGCCCGAGCGCGATAAGGTGGACTGGATGTAAATAACAGCCACGGTCATTAGACGCCTTTTTTTACCCTTCCCTTTGTTGGCCGGGCACAGATGAGGAGGAGGAGGAGGAATAATTCTTTTATTTGTGAAAATCAGTCGAGTGTTGAGATTGAGGCGCATTCCTCCGGAATAATCACCGAAGGAACAACAAAAAGGTATCCCTTTCCACGGTGTGTGTATAAAAGACAATGGGGGGATAACATGGGTTATTACAAGAAGACGACAAGTCCGGTGGCGGGTTAAAGTGTCTGACCTTATTTTTCTGTTTTCGGAAGAATGGAGACGGCAATTATCCGTGTTTTGGTGTTTGGTTCTCTAATGGATTTTATTTCAGTCCAATAATATCTGACCTATAAAGATGGAATTTGAGCATAATGCTCTGTATCTCTCAGAGCCTAACTCCAAAGTCAAAAATGGCGATTTATATTTATTTCTGATGTTTCCTTTTAGATTTGGTTTGGTTAATTAACATCGCACTACAGCTGTACAGTGGGCTATTGGCGACGGTTCTCATTCAAGTGTAATCTTACAAGTTGGGCAATCTCTAATCTTCCCTAGCTTTCATTTGCTAAAAATATTAATTTTCTTCTTGCATACATTTTCCCAACTCGGGGATTTTTAAAACTTGAAATTCCCAACCTTTAGGGTTTCAAGTTTGTTTGTTTGTTTAATTAACGTCGCACTACAGCTGCACAGTCGGCTATTGGCGACGGTTCGGGGCCTATCTCGAAGGAAAGACCCGGGAACGATGCCTCGCATTTTTTAACCATGGTCAGAATTTAGGGTTTCAAGATTATTGATTGGGAGCAGGAAAAAGTGTCGCCCACTTTTCGAAAATTGTAAAATTATTCCCATAAAAAAAAACAGGTATTGGGTATTCACTTGTATTCCCCGCTCCTAGACGTGCACCAGGAAAGAGAAACTGAAGTGACTGTACTTGGATACCTAACAATTGCATTTTAAAAATGTCACTCAAGCAGGCAAACACACTTTTAAACCCTTTGCACTCCAAGAACACTTTGCGATCTGTGTTCTTTCTATAGAACAGTTATTCCTCTTCACGTTCTTTTCCACAGATTTTTTTTTATACTTATAAAGGGAAAAAAAAATCCTAATCTGTTTTGTATTTGCAAGAGAACAAGTTGAAAAAAAGATTGATGTTCTAAACACAAGATCATGCTGTTCTCGTTTATTTTAAAGAACAGGGAAACAAAAGAACTGGCCGTTATGTTGGCGCCAGAGAGGCGACATCGGAGTGCAAAGGGTTAAACCCTTTGCACACGAGGAACATGTTTGATATTCACGTTCTTTTTATGGAACAGTTATATCCCCCGTTCCTCATCTTTGTTTCGAGAATACCCAAGTAATGCCATACTTTTCAATGGAGTTATATAAAGAACAAGCTGACTAAAGAAATGCGGTTTTTATGTTCAAGAACACGTAGTTCTCTTACATTTCGAAGAACAGGGAACAAAAGAACAGGTAGTTATTTTTGCAACTGAGAGTCACATCTCGAGAGCAGAGGGTTAAAAGGACATTTTACTCATAATCCAAAAAGGAATCTAAACTCGATATCGAAGAATGAAAAAGCTTACGATTGTTTCCCCAGCCAAATCATACAAGCAAAATATACGCGACGAAACATTGATTTATGAGAAAGGCATTTATTTATTTATCCAATTCATTCACCCCCGCCGCTGAAAGAGCCCCGGGTATGCGCGGCCTCCCCCTACTCGGTCGCTGTGAAACCGAATCACATGCTACGATTCAGAAAATAAATTTTTAATACGATATTTCTTTTCTTTATTTTAAAAAAAAAACTTTTTTTTTTCTCCTGCGAACTTATCCTTAACTTTGTTTTGTAAAGGGGAGGGGTGGATTTTCAATCGAATGGCATTGGTTGGTCCAGAAGTCGTAGGTATTTTCCACGGAAAAAAATAAGGAGCTTCTAAGGACTTTTCAAGGACCTAAAAGGCAATAAGGACTGCAAAGAACTGTATACATGTACTATAACGAAAAGTTAGCTGCAAAGTCGCAAATTGCCGTTTTAGTAATAAAAATATTAAAATAAATGAACGTGAAATAGGTGCAAACAGCTAAAAACTAAGCTTAATTCACAATAAAACATTTTAAATTAACAGAGATTTAATGAAATTATTTAAATGATTGACGACGTTTCAAGGACTTTTTAAGAGCCTTCTGTAACTTGGAAAGTTTTTAAGGACATTTTAAACCAAAATAAGGAATTTCTAAGTACTTTTTAAAGGACATTATGAACATGAAACCAAAATAAGGAATTTCTATGGACTTTTAAGGACCGTACAAACCATGTGATCGACAGGATTTTTTTTTAAGAAAATGAATAATTTTTTTTATCACATTTTATCAACGTTAAGCAGAAATTAAAAAGAATATTCAATGGGAGGAACATATATCTTTAATACCAAAAGCAATACCCCCCCCCCCTTCTCCACTGTAAATACACCAATGCACTTGAAATATTTAAGTATTTCCGCCGCATACCAGAAATAAAAGACGTTTTAAATGACCGAATCGCCTGCAATTAAAGTCACCGGCGTGCGGCCATCCTTCATCAGACAAAAAAAGAGAGCGTTTTATAACCGAAAAACTTAATTCGAACTCTTTGAAAAAGAGCAAAAAGATTTAAACTCCAATTGCTGAATTAAGAAACCAAAACAACACCTTGAGGCGCGTTAAAAACACGTGTTCCGCTTGGCTTTTGTTGAATCGATTAGCAGCTACGCAAAGCCAAACTGTTAAACACCAAACCCGGCATATCGTGTAGAAAAAGCTCCCCCAATCAAATCAAAGCTTTTTTGTTAAACACATTTCAGACGGATCGCTTCTGTTTTGAAGTTGCTGACTGGTCAAGCGGCAAAGGAACGAAAGACCAGATTCAGCGATGATTTTTCAATCAAGAGATTTCACTTTATGACAATTCAGTCATTTGTTTTCCTACATTAAAATTTCCGTAGATTCAGAATTTCACCTTTCACTTGTTTTAAAATTTAACCACACTAGATTTGTAATACATGTACAAAAACTAAAGTATATTAATGTACTTTTATAATTTCATTTATAAAATACCGAGTCTACAAAAGTCACAATACAAAAAAATTGTTTTGTTATAAATGTTGTACATTCTGCCCTGGTATTTACTAAAGGAACAATAAACAAGGTGGTCACACAACGTGGGGCGATGCCCATTATTGGACTGTATCACATTTAACTGTAATGGCATGATAAAACATTTTTTATACAATACAGTAAAACCCCAGTTATCCGTATCACTTAAGACGACCCCATCCGGATAATCGAATATCCGAATAACTGGATAATTCACGTAAAAGGTTATTTCTTAGTTAAAAAAATCTATTTTGCTTTGGTATGTAATTTAAAATGTATTGTAATTTTTTGTTTATCATTCACCGATAAGCAACTTATAAAATGTGGATTTTGCTGATTTTTTGTTTTGTTTCAAAGCTTTCCGGATAACTAGAGTTCGGATAATTTGTGTTATACTGTACTTCTTCAATATTTGAAACAAGCCGCTTAGCTTCAGAAGCAACAAACAAACTAGTTAAAGTATAGCAAAAAGAATGATTTATTATGTGTAGTTAAACAACCATACAAAGCCCAACAATGTGTGACCCCCCTGTATATCAGCGGGTTTAGAAGTTATTTTAGTTTAAAAATGGATTAGCAGTAAAAGAAAATTATAATAAAAAATACAGAAGAACTCGGGAGGTATATCACAACTACGAATTGCTTCGAAGAGAAAACAGGGACACGTATTTTAAGTTCCATTAACTTCTGGTTTTTTTTTAAGAACAAAATATACGGATTTTTAAAATGATCGAAAACACATCAAACAGGAACTGTGAAGCGAGATTACAAAGAGGAGGCGAGCGGAGAGATTACCACCGAAAATGTCCAAAGAAAGCCAAAAACAAATTCCGAACCCAAAACGTTCTTTGGACCAATGGCGGATCGAAGAGACGAGAAAAACCCAACACAATGTCATGGAGGTGATACATCTTATGAATTCGCAGACACAAACAAAATATCAAATAGAAATAGAACAAGAACTTAAATAGGGTTGAATGGTCTCTCCCCAACAAGTTCTGCGATAACTCGAAGAAGTAAAATAATAATATAAAAGAAAAAACGGACCAGCAGGTAAAAACGAGGTCTAACTCTTACGACGCGTTTTCTCGGGGCCCATTATTCCGAAAGAGCAGACGATTTTTTTTTCTTTCGTTCGGAAAAATTCTCTGGGAAGAGATTCGTCGGAATGAATAATATCTCGGGTTGTTTCGTTGCGTCGATTGTCAAGGTGACCAAAACCTGCTTGTCTATTCACAGAGGGCTTTGTTTCATTATGCAAAAAGGGGTTCGTTGGAGTGCCTATGCACATAGGGTCCTGCACTCTGCAAATGCGGTTTTTAATGACCGTCGCTTGCCAAAAATGGTAATGGAGACTCTTTTTACAAGGGACTTCTTTTGGACCAAATGACTATTCCATTCCCCCGTGACACGCTAAAGGTACGGAACATGCCCTCGCGGTTTACTTCTGGATTTACTTCCGCGACGTTGGATTGGTTGGCTAATCCAGTCATTTCGGCGTCTCTGAGGAAAAACGCAACCCACAGAAGAAAAACGCGAGGAAGTTCCCTACCTTCAGTGAAAATACTCAGCGTAAAACCTTCATCAAAATTGTCAAATTGAAGGTTTTATAAAGGATATGGAAACAAAAATCTGCAGTTTTTTTTATAAGTTTTTAATTTTCCCGGGCCCTATTTTAGTTTTAGCTATCGGTCCGTGGCTTAATGCTAATTGGGAACTGCTGTCCTATATGATAAGCGACTGCTGGTGTGTTAAAAGAGTTTAGCGGCTCAAGGACCGTTCGAACCGTAGTCAGACTACGAGGACAACACCTTGGCTGGCACCCCGATGTCCAAACTTTCAAGCGCCACATTTGGATCACGATAGATCAAACGTGCTCGAATTCTGTTAGGAGGACGGCATGACTCCAACTCGCAATCCTCCGATTACACACAAGCTCACTGATATTTCTAACAGTCTACACATCAAATAACTCCCACCCCAGTAATACCCCCCCCCCCCCCCCCCTCTTTACACATCCACTTCATTCGGCAAAACGTCTCCCTAAATAATTAAATGTTCGAATCGGTCAATAACTGGTCTTTTTGAAAAAGATGGGAAGAGGTGATTGGCGCTGAATCATTGGCGAAAGAAGAATACCTCCCCCCAGAAGAGAATCGGCATGGTTGCAGTTATTCTAATGAAAGGGCGTTGGCCACAGTTGTATTTTCGGGGAGACCACCCAGTTCGGTGGCTTGACTGTCACTGACGACGCCCACCCCTTGCCACAACTAAACTCCACTCACTCGCTGGTTCGTCTGCCGGGTTTGAACTGACTATTCGCAAAATGGAAAGATCGATCTGAGTAATGAGAAATCATTCACAAAGGTGAAATTAAGAAGAGTTTTTTGTAGCAGTATTGTTTGAGCAGGCGCTAAAATGACAAGGTTGAGTAATTACGCGATTGGCACGCAAAAAAAAGGTGATAGAATTAAAAGACTTTTTGGAACGGGATGTAATTGGGAACGGTTTGTAGCAAAGTCTTCTCGACACATTTAAAAATTAGGAGTAAATAAATTTATGTTGGTAACTTTATGTCAATTCTACATGCTCATTCTTTGAAGTGTCTGTGATGGCAACTGAATTAGGTACCAAAAGTATTTAAACAAAGGAAATAATTACAACATTAATTGTAATATTTCCGCTCTGAATGACTCATATATCGGCATTAATTAATATATTTATCGATTACTTAGATATCGTAATCCTTGGGTTACTCCTTTATGTGGAAAAGTTTTTTTTTATTATTATTGAGGTCAATTTTATAAATTATTTTAGGTTTATAGTCATAGAATATTAAACCACCAAACGGTAAAGAGGATATAAAAGCAAATATTCTTATTTTTTTCATAGAAATGTTTACGTACGACGTGTTTGGACTTTTCCCAAGATACAGTGCGCGGCCCTAGTTAAATAGTCGATGTGACGTCATATTGTTTACAGAATGGAAATAATCCAAATCGTCAACTCGCTTCCTGATTAGATGAAATTGGTTTACTAGAGCGTTACCGAAGGCTAATTAATCGAAGCCACACTATAATATATGTTACACAGACATTGCAACATTGAACAATTTCAATCAAGTCTCAGCTCGTGACAGTGGAACAACAGCGATGAATACGTCACTCAAAGCCAACTCAGGAATTACGGGTAATTCTTAATTGCACTTTAGATCAAGTTCATTTAGCCCTGCGTCACGGCCTAACTTAGTTAAACGGGCAAAAAAGAATCTCAAAAGCGACGCTCGAAGAATTCGACTGATTGGGTTATCACACAGAAAAAACATCGGTTTTCCTCACCACCGACGAAAAATAAAAACTAAAGCCCCCCCTGCGATAAAAAAAAATCTTTTTCGGTCGCATTCCCCCACTTTGAAATGGTCCGACCCGACCAGAGAAGAAAAAAACCCTTTGATGTCAACATTTAGGGTAATTTAAAGGCTCAAGACGCGTGACGCCAGATTCCCTGAAAAACGTCCACAAGAAAATAAGAGAACAACCATTGGTATCAGGGCATCCGCGCGGCACCATTGAAAGAAATTCTCTCCAACTCCCCCCTTTACCACAGAGAATGAAAAAAAAAACTGCAAAAGATTCGCATCATGCAAGACTACCCCCGAAAATCGGGTGACAGGTGTAGCATACTTAAAAACGTTCCTTCGTATTGTTTTAAGGAAAGGGAGACCCACAACTAAAAATCCTCGTTTCTAATTGTCGAGGGCATCTTCGGCATGCTCATAATTCATAAAAAGGCAAAAGGGGGAAATTACTGTGTCACTAACTTCACACTCGGCCCTGCATCGCACGGCCGGAATGACAAGCACCCGCAAGACCCGCTGGAACTGTTGTCGGCGGTGATTTTTCATCTGAGGTATTCCAGCCGTTGAAAGCCAGCGGATGGCCAAGTACAGGACTCATAAAACACGCTTAATTGATTAGATGAGGCTTAATTGATTAGATGAATCAACGTCGCACTAGAGCTGAATAGTGGGCTATTGGCAACCGTTCGGGGTCAATCTCGAAGGAAGACCCGGAACAATACCACTGAACCATGGTGAGATGACGAAGACAACATCTGAGATGGAACTCAACGCAACCTCAATAGGCGTCGGGACATTGGACCGCGATCAGATTTAAACTTCACCTGTCCCCTATACACACCGATGGAAGTGGAAGTAGTTTAAACGACTTTTTGTAATTTCGTAGTGAATCTCAGATCCGAAATATCGCCATATTTTAACTTTTTTGTCAAATCTCTCTCAGCCGTATTCGAACTCGCCACTGGACTCTTAACTGCAACCTCTAGAACGCTCATAACCAGCTCCTTCTATGGGCGACGGTTCGAGAACTATCAAAGAAAAGACCAAGAAACACTGCCCCGCGATTTTCAACCATGGTCAGACGACGAGCACAACACCCGATCTGACATCTCACGCACATGATGCAGGCGTGAGGACATTTGGACCACGGTAGAATTAACATACACCAGTTCCCTCTATGGGGCGGATATTTTAAATAAGCCCTCCGACTACAAATTTGCTGCACTCTCAAGTCGAATTTCCAAACACAGCACCGGTTTGATTTCCAGTTATGTGTGTAGCGATCTGATCATCGGAAGGTTTACAGTTCGTTCCTCTTCGTCTGCTTTAAAAAAAAAACTTAAAATACTTCAGAAGTATAAAGAGGGCGTTATGTACACGGTAAATTGGTTGCGATCCAAAAGTACTCGCGTCCGCATCATATGCTTGGGATGCCAGCTCAGGTGCCGTCCTCATCATCTGACCATACTCAGATGACGAATCTGTATTTCATTCAGGATAAATCTTTAACAATAGTACATCAAGTAGGTCTTGTGTGACGTTTTTTCAACCAACCAAGACGCGTTAAAAAAAAATTACACCTGGGTTATTTCCAACCATTTAAAACGGGTTACAGTGATTGTGTCGCAACGGCAATTCGGAGTGATAAAAACAGATGTGATCAAACAGATATCCGTTGAAAACTGCACCAAAGATGATGAATCGGGAGGGAGGAGACTTTTCGGACATCGCGATCTTGATAAGGAAGGGAGGTTCTTAAACCTCTGACACCGGACATCGCTTTATAGGCCATTGTCTGTCAAATGAGCACTTCATTCGGCTGCATCGTACGAGTTATCGGGCACACTAATGGATTCCTTATTGTTTGGAAATTGAGGGTTGCACAGGAGGATGGCGTTGCACTCTTTTTCGATGACCATTGAAGAAGGTGTAAAATGTAAATTCTCGTAGTTAAAGGAATTTGTGTTCTTGATTATTGTGTCAATCAAATATTTCACAGCTGGTTTCCTTGCGTTTGAATTTTTAAAGCATTCATAGATGTAGAATTTTATATCTTTGCGATCGAGAGATGAACAAGGCCTGATTTATCATTAGGCACGTTAGGCCCGGGCCCCTTGTCTCTAAGAGCCCGTTTAATTACACATAAAATTGTGTAAAAGGTGCCTAAAATTCGTTATTGTTATTCCAATTGTTCATACCTTTTAAACAATTTTTTCAAAAAAAAGTTATAATTTCCTGTTTTTGATGATATGTAAATGAGCATTATTTTTTCAGTTTTCGAGGCTATTTTTTTACGAGAGGGGCCCCCATCAGTGCTATCGTGCCTATAGCATTAACTTTTTTAAATCAGGCCCTGAAAGTAACTGTCGGGCACCGCTGTAAGAAATTCACCAAACATGCGGAAAATCGTCTCGAGTTGCTGGTTAACCCGTGCGGAAAAGGTCTCGACCGCAAAGGGTTAAATTAGGCTGTTAGGATACATAAAGATATAGTTTATTTTTTTTGGATGCATTTTTTAACAAAAAAATTTCACCTCAAAAACATATTTTACATTGTTTACGATTTTAAATTAGCTTAGCGGGGGTTTCTTTCGAGACAGACTTCAAACCGTCGCCAATACCAGATTGTGCAGCTCTAGTTCAAAGTTTTTTAACCAACCAACTTAACTATGCGTAGTTTTAGGAAATATTTACATATTCATTTAACTGCAACGTTAAATGTCAACAAATATGAAATATTGTACTATTCATAAATAATTTCACAACTGTATTTGAAAGGGACGTATTTATATCTAACCTAACCTTAAGTCAAGTCAAATTGTACCCAGGTCTGTTTCAAAGCCTCATGTCGAATATACTCTGCCTCCGATTAGTTGGCGGGTGTGTAACGCCCCTTTAAGCTGGTTCCAACGAATCAGCAACATGTAAACAATGCGACGTCACAGCGGCCATTTAACCGGAACCAAACAGAAGTAGAAAATTACTGTTTACTACACTAATACTTCAAGTTATAGTGTGGCTCTGATAAATTGGCGGTTGTGTAGGGCGACTCAAAACTGGTTTAATCGAAACAGTTAACGCACGAGTGGCCAGTTTGGGCAATCGGTTTATATAAAACCTGTAAACAAAGTGACGTCACAAAAAAAACATTTCGATCGCATGCGCACCATTGCCAACTCCGAAAAGAGAAAAACCCCACTCTAATATCGGATTTCCAGCAGGGGGATGTTGCGCACAAGACTGGCTCGTTACCTACCCTGCAGACGATACCGATCGCCCAGTCGGACAAAAATCACAAAGGGACGAGGGGGGGATGCACTAGAGTTTCCAAAACGATATTCGAAATATGAAAGAGGGGGGACAGAAGAAGTCAGGCGACATTTAGCCATTGCCACCCCGAGCAACACAAAAAGACCAGGGGAGAATGGAAACTATAACAGAAGGTCCTCCCCTCCAAAAAAGAAGCCTTATACATGCGAAGGGGGGTTTTCGGGGTGGGGTGACCCAGTGGGGCCTCCTTGGCTCCATCCCACTTCCAAGCAGGGTTGCAACTATAGAAAGAATCGCCAAACTATAAAAGAAAAAATCGCCAATTTATAAAATAATGCGCATCATAAGCGGAGACTAGAAAAACACGAACATTTTTGTGTAATCACAAGTACAGCTGCAGGGGGTGCAATGGTTGTTTACCTCTATTAGAAATTCCACAAACACTACATTCATTTAGAAAACTCTGCTTTACGCTTTCTATTTTATTATTATTAGTTAACGTAATTTTAAGTTAATTCACGTTTTTACTTTGTTTTGTAAAATAATAACACAATTCATTTTTAATTTATATAAATATATTTTCCATCAAATATCGACATACATTTACCTATTCCTTATCTTATTTGTGTACATCACATTGCAATTATAATGGAAAGAAAATTGACAAGATTTTTTTCCCAACTATTTATAAAATCTTAATTATATACTTTTTAAATCTCAAATGTAAACATCCTGGTTATCCCTACGTGTGTCCTTTTCTTTTTCAACATAATCAAAATATAGATGCAGTACAAAATACAGATGTTTAAAATCGTCCTTAAAATACACGTCTTGCCCCCGTATAGGAAACATTCAATTTTCCAATGCACTGTCCTGTAAAATAATTGTATGACGAAGGGACCGTAAATAGAATACGGTACAGTCAGCACATTATTTTAGCAGAAGATACAGTTCATTAGTGACCTAATATATTATCATAGCGGCACCCAATTGTTGTAGATAGAAACGAATATTTTAAATGACAGAAATCCCTGATTATTTGAATTCTTTCAAATAACTCCACAAACTTTTAAATGGCTGCTTTGAAAAATTAGTGAAATGTCACCACATTTGGGCCTTATAGCCATGGACCGCATCATCGGGGCTATTGCCCATAAACAACGCAATTCATCAATAAGGTTTGAAAACCTAGGAAGACGGAATATGTATTTATGTTTTTGCTATGAAAAATCGATATTTTATTGACTCGCAAAACACACATATTCGCCAAGTTAGCGATTTATGGCCAATCATGTCAGCGCTACCTGCTATAAGAATGGGTCGACACTCCCTTTCCCCCTGGTAGTTTTTGTTGGGTGACTGGGGGGGGGGGGGGGTTATTTCAGAAAGAGGGGGGGGGGCGACGCGCTGAGTGACAAGGGAGCGAGTCTAGGAAAAGAACGGGAAAAAAAATAGAACTGAAACACCAGCCGAAAACGAGGCAGGGTCAAAATGAACAAATTTGTTAAACGTCTGTGCTGGGCGCTAGGCGCCTAAAATTTATGTTACTTTATATATATGAGTTGCCCAAATACAAAAGCAGAAATACGAAAAATAAGTTTTGGTACTAAAATAAATCACAAATTCACCTAAGTAGTTAGTTTAGTAATGTTTACTATTGATGTTTATTTCAAATTACGCCAACCGAATGTACAAACAGTTATAGTTTTCTCCGTGCAGTAATATTTGAATTTGGCGCCCTCAAAGGCAGCACCAGTGCTGTTGCACCGCCCTATGTGCAGTGCTAGGGCGCCACGACACAGTATTCGTATCAATACGCATCGATAATTAGGTACCAATAGTTGTCCGAGTGATTACAAGATTCATTCCGTTTCAAACTTGTTAACAACTTTTGGTGATTTCAAATCTACTATAAGGACATTTCTACACTGATGCTATTTACGCGTGTTAGCTTTTGCAAATGGCTCTATGATGAGTGAATACATGTATAAAAAATCGTAGAGCCGTCTGCAAAAGCTGACGCGCGTTAATAGCGTCCGTGTAGAAAGGCCTTAAATGTCAGCGGCCCACCTGCGGAGCGTCTATTGACCTTTTGTTTCTAACGCCTTTTATCTTTTTTTTTAATTCGATAACATTGATTATCGGAATGATAGTATTTAGTTTTTGAGTGAACTTAAAATTGATAAATGGTAACTTTTAACTTAGTCATATTGATGTAAAAATATCTTGAAGTTATTGTTATGATTTACTTTAAAGAATAATTAGATATTCTAGTTGGTTGAAGAATGATCTGTACACACGAAAATCCAGCAAATTCAATACAAATATACTTTGAAAAAAAATTGTATAAAAAAAATCAAATGAAATTATGGGGGGAGGGCTTTTACGTGCACTAAAATCTTTTTCCTTGAATGGCATAAAAATTAAACATATTATAAATAATAAAATAAAATATATTAATAACTATCACTAATATTCTATAGGTTTAGATATTTTTTTCTAATATTCGAATAATTAAACACAACTAGCAATTTTTGTTTTAACTAAAGTTTGTAATTTAATTTTTTAAAGTAAATTTAGTAGAAAATTATGTTAATGGCGTTAAATATTCATCTACAATGTGTGATGTGGGGGCCCTTCAAAAATTTAAAGTATAAGCGTGGGTTGAACGGGCCCTATTCAGTAATCAGGCTCTGAGTACATTGAATGCAAGCTTTAGTATATTTTGTAAAAAGTATAAGGAAAAGATAAGATAAACTTTTTACATTGCTCTGATAAAATATTAGACTAAAGAAGTTGTACAGAGATAAAGTAGGTTGTCGTCAGTTTTTTTTTTTAGTTGAGATAAACTAAATGCGACTGCAAATTTTGGAAAATAGGTATAAAATAAAATGTTTACTTAACCAATATTTACAAGCGCAAAAATGAAACGAAACTAAGGAAGTCGATCGTTATTTGGCCAATATTTTCTCCTCGATTTCACACACACACACACAAATCAAATGGCTATGCTTTGACAATTTCTATTTTTAGGGCGCCGAGCTTGAAAGGCGCCAAATTTCATGAAAACGAAAAATTACATTTTAGTTTAAAAATTGCACTCTATATTTTGCCTTTTATTAAAATTTATATATTTTTAAAACTTTATATTACATTTAAATAAAATTATTACATTAAGGTTTCGCAACTTGCAATATTTCTATCCGTGTATTATTTTAAAAAGGAAGTTTGGATTTTACTTTGGACCGAAAATTAAATTTTTGGCAATGCAAAATACTTATTTTCTCCATATTTTGGAATTTTGCACCTTAGTAAACCCAATATACATTTTTTAGTTGACAAGTTAAAACTTCCGATAATAAAAATTGAAACTGATTTATTGAATCAACCACCATTTGTATAATTAATTGGGCCGCCAAAATAATTTTAGCTTGTGTCACAAAAATTTCTTCAACCGATTTCAAAGGGTAAGCAAACTCGATATTATGAAATCTGAAAATAACGACTCGTAGTGGCAAGTATCTACACTAAAAATATATTTAAAAATCGGAACACACAAGTAGTTATACGAATATTAAAGAAAAAAAAATTAAAATCTGGCTGGAACGAATTTACAGTCCATAAACAACAACAAAAATCAAAATAGAACCGAGACAGGGCGAGTCGTCGTATACAACACTTTTTTTTCCACGGCTTTTTCGGAATTCATCTGTTAACGATCCTAACGAGAAAACGTCTGCTAATAGGAGAGACCCAGATACGAATCTGAACTGTCTTAATAATCAAAGGCGCCATTAGGGAAGTTGACTTACTGAAACTCGAAGCCAGTTTCAGAGGATAGAAAATGAGAAAACCCAAGGTCAGTCGTGGAACAAAAAAAAAAAAATTAAACAAAAAAAACGAAAAGAACACAAAAAGGAATAATAAGATTGGAAGCACTTGAGTTGAGAAACGACTCTGCCCACAAGCAGAATTAGTAGACATTTTTTTCAATAGCGGCAACTAATTTAGAACTTGGGTTTCTTTTTAGGAATACACTTATGTAGGCCTCGTTATCTTTAGATGGTTTGTGTTAATTCCCCCCCTTAAAGTGCACTTAAATCACCGCCAGCACCATTTCTGAAATAACCAGACGAGTATTTGATATTGCCACCCAAAACATTTAACTTCTGTTATAAGAATCAAATATTTCCAGGGTAAAAGAATACTTTTATTTAAAAATATTATTTTAAAGTGGTCCTTATATTTCGCGTTCTATTTTTCATTCACGTTAAAAAACAGACGACAATTTCGTTTAAATAATTAAATAGTTCATTGTAAAAAAGAATGCTATTTTTTTAATAAAAATATTTTGATTTTAAGTTGTCTCTATATTTCTTATTCTATTCTTTATTTACGTTATGAAACAGACGACAAATTTGATATTACCACTGGTAACATTAAATTTCTTTTAAAAGAACCGACTTCTCTTTGGTAAAATGAAATATAATTTACTTTTTATGAAAATATTCTTTTATTAAAGTTTAATCTACATATTTCCTATTTTATTTTTCAGTCACGTTAAGAAAGGCGGACGACAAATTTGCGTTGCCAAATCCACGATACCTATATTAAACTTTCCCTCAGAGTGCATAATTAAAAGATATTTTATTGCAACACAAAGAAGAGTCTATTCAAACACCTCGTCTGTAGTTTTAATACGGCCAAGAACCGAAAATTCTTTTTAGAAAAGAATACATTATGGAAAATGTTTCGGCAACAACGGCGAAATCAAATATTGACACTATGCAGCCCATGTTGTTCTAAATTAAAAGGCAGGAAAAAATGATGATTGCTTAGACTAGGCTGTGCAAACGATAATATTAATTACGGGAGTGAGAAACGTTAACTTTTTTTTTTTACTTTATGTAATATAAGAGTCTTTTGAAAACTGTTTGAATAACATCCAATAGCGCAAAAATAATTAATACAGCTTTTATACACACGGAAATTGCGATTTTTGCATTTAAGAACTTGTGTAAACTAAAACTTAGGTGAAGCTCATTTAGTTTTAAAAAGTAATTAAATTGAGAAAGATAAAGCATTTTAATTCAGGTTTGAAATATTAAAAAATCAACTTAAGACCAAAATAATATTAAATATGTTACTTCTTAAATTTTTTAACAAAAATCATGAATATTTAAAAATTACTTCGAAATTTATAGAACTAATGCCTACTAAAAGAGCATTTCAAATGGAAATATTCGTTAATAAAGCTAAAGAAGATGCTAAATAGAAATATACATTGGTTGTAAAGTATTTAAGTCATATTCTACTTTTATGCTGTTATAATTTATGTGTTATTTTATTGTTATGTAGCAAAAGAATTATCTATATTTTAGGCATGCACATTTAATTTGTATTTACATTCCTATTTTAATTATAAATTTAAAAGATGTATTCAGAGTAATAATTCAATACAAGAATTGACTTCATTACAAAAATAACATTAGATTTGATATATTATACTATGGGCTAAAATAATATAAAATATTATTTTTAAAAGGGCATTTGCGATATTTTCTTGGAATTTTTTTTTCACAGATATTTTTTTTAATTAATAAGTTTATCATACAATAAATGCATATTTCATAAGTTTATCATATATCTTATAAAAATATATTTTGATTTAGAAGAGTTCCATTGATGAATTTATGTTAAATTGCATGTTTTGTTGTATTAATTTGTAAACAATGAGTAATTATGATAATAAAACAGATACTAAAAAATTCAGATAAAAATGTTTCTAAAAAAAATGCGTGTTTGTTCTATCATTTTAAAACAAAGTAGTTTAGATTACACTTATAAATGATTTCTGAGGGCGAAAAATATAATTTTCATATAAGAGATATTACAATTACATAACTTTTGTCATGGGTATTACAGTCAACAAATAGCTAGTTTATAACTTGTAGACATTTATATTTTTGTATACGATATAAAACTAAAATAAGCACATTAAAATTTCACCGAAAACAAACTATTAAAACCTGCTTTAAGAACTTGAGAAAAATTTTCATTGTTAAGTTTTATATAAACGTTTGAGAAAAATTAGGTTTAAATACAACAGATTGACATTATTAATTCTTTTTACGGAACAAATTATCAGTTTTTAGCATGAGACTAAAAGAAAGGCTTGTAAAGAAAAATATTTTAAACGTATCAACAGGAATAAAGGTTATTAGAAATTTAGATAGCGATTCCATGCTTATGTTGTATTTACAATCTTCAACGATAGGAATTTTTAAAAACCCTTGATCATTTTAATGTATAAATTCAAAATTCAGTCGAAGCTCATTGATCTTGTTATTTTTATGATTACTTCTAAATAATATAACTAATAGTACATTTTTTTAATAAATAATCGGGGCTCCACTAAATTAAAGAAATTTATTAACTAAAATTACTATTTGAATAAAATAAAAACAGTATTACAAAACAATTTTGAATCAGTTATTTGTACATTATAGGTAGTTTAAATCATAAAGAGCTTGTGTATATAATTAAATTAGCTTTTAAAGTGAAAATCATAAAAAAATAAGCCTTTGCTTTATAATATTAAAAACATTCAGGTTTAGATTGAATTATAAATGTTAACCTAACCTATTAAATGACTTAGTATCCTAAATATTAAATAAAATACTGAATTTGAAAACATTAAATATTTAGTACTTATTACACAGTCTAATGTAAATAATTTTGTTTAGTTGAATGTTAAGTGTGAGCAAATATACAACTAAAAGAATAACTAACCTGCACTAAAGAATGTAAACATATCTAACTTTCCTTTATATTACTGTTGTAAAATCAATATAAAGAAGTATTATATCAGTAAATGTATTAAATACTAGTTTTTAAGTAGGGTGCAAAATTTCCCTATTGTCTTTTTTGTCACACTTTAAATTTTAAATCTATGTTTACTAAAACAATCTAGTTTTAGATTTTTTTTTGTTCTTATAAAATCTTATATAAATTACCAAGTTTAAATGAAACTTAAAAAAAGGTTTAACTTCAATCGATTTAAATTTGTTCACACAGGCTCGTATTTAACGTTGCTGTTTACACGAGTTCCGATAAATCAAAGTTTTATTTTAGTTCGGTTTAAATGAAAGCAAAAGTTTAAGTATATGTCTTGGGTCAAGTTACGGGTTATGTCAAATTATATAAATACAAATTTCTCAAATTTGATAGTGATTTAACAATAAATTACAAACAAATAGCTTTTTTTTACATTTTACTGGATTTTTATTTACAATATTAAAAAAATCTACTTTTACTAGGTTGTTATAATAAAATTAATAGTAAGTGATAAAAATATATAATTACAAATATTTACGAATTAGAAATAGATAATTTAATAAAGATAGAGTTTAAATAAATACTGTTCCATTTCTGATAAAATAGCATTTAAAAAATGTGTAGCATTTTGCATTTTATCTATCCCAATTAATCAACCTATTTTTAAAAGGTATTTTGTGTAGTAATTCAAATAAATAATGCTTTGGATAATGACTCCATCTTTACTTTTTAATTATTACGATTTAATATAATACATTTTTAATACCATTTGTTACAATAGTAATCGACTTGAACATGGTCAAAGCGTAGTTCGCTAAACTACCAAAATAGCTTTACATTTAAGAAAATGTGCTGTATATCATATTTTCGCAATCACATCACAAATTATGTAGTCACTTCACTATAACCTTATGATTTCTTAGGCGACAATGAAAAAAAGCTTTCAATTTATATTCCGGCTAATTAAATGGAGCAATATGGCAGCTAAGCAAAATTCATACTTGAAACTGTGATTTTTTTTTAATTAATGACATTTATTTGTGTTGCCTTTAGATCGCCATTTTAAATCCTTCAAAGGATTAAGATGATAAAAGGATTTAATATTTCAAAATAACTCTTTGAAATATTGTTTACGTACATTTTGGGTAGACATATGCATATTCATTTATTATAAATTCTAATTGGCCGTCTCGAAATAAAACGAGTGTTATCGATTGCACTGTATTCACATAAAAGCATAAAAATAGGATGATATTTAAACGAGTCCTGCTTTTCGTGGTATGCCAAGTCACTTTGAGGTGAATAATAATTCAATATTTTACCGAAAAAGGATTTTGTGCAATTCATGTAAAAAAAAGTATTAGAAATTTATTTTTTAAACATTTTGTTTTATTTATAAAAAGTCTGACATGTCTCAATAATAAAAATGTGTTAAAAAATTTAGGAAAAAAATCCATTGTAAATAATTGTAATGAAAGTTGAAGTAAATAAGATAATAGGAATTAATTGAGTTTTCATTATAAAATAAAAAGAAAACTTTTTAATAAAAAAGAAACGAGAAAAAAATAGGTTACACGGTAAAATTTATTTGATTGATGCACTTCTGCAGCCGTACTAAGATGGTAAACAAAGGCTATGTTTACATGCGCGCGTGTCTGTAAACTACCAAAAACATGCGGGAACATGGATGCAGCAATCACGGACAAAAGTGTTAACAAATTTAAAGATATACAACCGACAATTTGTGATATTTTAATAAAAAAAAATATTGAACGAGTATAGTCGGAGTGTGATTTCTTGATTTTTAGTCCGAATAAAAAATGTAAATAAATTTTTCGAACACAAAAGTTGGTATGGATCATCTATCTGTCATGTGATCGCAATGGGATGTGGGTGGAAGGGGTGCGATGGACGATCGGGGGACAACAGTGATTGTAAACAAATGCGACTCACCTGTTTTTTCCTTGATTTCACATAGTACGCTGAACAACGCTGGCTTCATCCGATGGCAGTTCAGCGTGTGTTTCCTACAAAGAGAGAAAAGACCGACTCTCAGGACGGGATGCACGGGGTGGAGAGAGACAAATCACACATTTCAAAACAAAAGATTTTGCTTTTTCGCGAAGAAAAACAAAAATCCGGAGACACGCGGCGTAGAATGCAACCAGCGCGCCGTCGTTAGGCTTAGCCGCGACACTTATATATCATTTTCGGAGTGAAGGATTTACTACGGATGTTCCATTTACCTTGCTTGGGCCTCGTCCAAACTCTGGTCGGTAATGTTCATGATTTGCTGGAGAATTTCCGAAATATCGTGCTTGGGGGTGTCCTGGTCGGGGGTCCCGGACCCCTGGTTGACCACATGAGACGATTGGGGGAGTCCGTAGCCGTGCTGGGCCCCTACATGGCCTGCCATACTGGACACTGGATGCATCATCGTATGCTGATCGTTCATAACACAGTGGCCGATGAGTTTATATAAAAAATCGTCTGATGAGGAGTGGGGGTAGAAGGGGGGGCCTGGTGGTGAAGGGGGCCCCTTGGTTGAAGTCGGCCACTAAATCGTCTGCGCGCCTACATCCATGAGACCGGAGCTGCCGAGCGCCGAGTTGTAATTGAGTGTTTTGATTGCGAATACTTTTTGACGGACAAGCGGCTTCTAGGTGGGTTGAGCGTTGCAATGCCAGTCAAGCCACTTGGCCATAAAAGATGAGCGTATGCCGACGACGGTGACGACGTCATCGATTACGTCGACCAATCACGGCGTCGCTCCTCGCGAGCGTTTCGCCAGCAAGAGGACGTCAATCACGGCGGGAGGCCACGCCTACTACCCCCCCTCTTTTACCCCGCCTTTGTGATGGATGGTTAGGGGTAGACGCAGGGCTGCCGCACTCAAGACGCAGCCAAACTGAAGGATAAACAATCGCCAAATTTAAAATACTTAAAACATATATATATTTTAAATAAATAAATGTATACTACAATATTTAAATATAAATTAAAATATCGTAAATAAATTTCGCCAAATTTCCGGATTTAAACCGAGCTGAAGAATGAACAAAAATTCGTCACATTTAAAAAAGAATATAACTCGAATATTTCATTTTTTTTAAATATATAGTGTTTTGAAAAAAGAAATAATACAAAGTATATTAAAATATCTTAAAGATATCCATTAATTTTTTTAAATATTATTTAACTATAGCGTAATAACTAATAGTTATATATTAAATATATATAACTATTTTAAAAAAAAGCCCAGTGTTACTGAAAATGCCCGTTTCTTAAAAAATAAATTTTGAAGATTAAAAATATCATATGTTAATTTTATTTATATATTTCAAAAACAATGTTAGAGCTAATTTTGTGTAGAAGTTAGTATATATATTTGCAATAACAATTAGAATTTTTTCAAGAGATGTAGTATGCTTAGTCCGTTAGTGTTCAGTTAAATAACAATTAGTACAAAAGATGGTCCCTGTGCGTAACGTGCCTCAGATTTGAATATTAGTCAGTGCTTAACTACCACGGTTTAAATACAAGAACAAACAGCCAAATAAGTGCTATTTTGCCAAATATAGTAACAGGAAGCCAAGAACGGAAGTTCCGGTTGTAGGTAGAGCGCATGCGCCGCGCGAGATGGGGAATGTCGGGAGATTTTTAGCAATGGCGGACGCTGTTTTGGTGGCTCGGTTGGATTTGTAGCCACATTTCTACGATTTTAGCCGTGTTTTGTGCCGATTTATACGCCGACTGTTGCGATTTTGGTCTTGTTCGGGTAAAACGAACACCTGCATATGAATCTTTACGTTTCTGTTAACTCTTTGCAAATTCGGATTTGCGGTCGATTTTTTTAGAAGTTATTTCAACTGTTCCTTTCTTTTTATTTTTCTTATTTGTTTATCATAATATGTTCAGATTGACAAGTATTAACTTTTACTTACTAAAAATAATTTAATATTAGATCAGTTATTGATTTTTTTTTTCATCAATTACATTTAGCTTTGTTTTATTATTCTGTTTTCCTATTCAAATCGTCTGTTTGAAACGATTTCGCAACTCATGATTCAATTTTCCTTCTATAAGTGATGACAACTTGTTTAAAAAATAAACAATTATTTTCTCCGTAAACATTCGAAACCTGAACTGCACCAATTTTCTCATAATTATTCTTATAAAGTGCATGTCATATCTATCTTAGCTAAGTAAAGTAAACAAACATTTCAAATTCAAAACTTTCAGCAATATTACAGCCATCAATTATTCTTAATAGTTCCTTCATAAGAACTGAAAGTTCCTTTTATATGTTAAGTTTTATTAATGATTATAAATTTGTCTCATGTTGTAATGGATTTTGTTTTATTGGTAAGTACATATACTATTTTGTTTACTATAATAATTTCTGTTAAACGTTCTTAGATTTTTAGAAGCTGAAATTGGTATAATTACCAAATTATGTGTTTAAATTTTAGAAAATTTGTGTTTTAAAATTAAGAGTTTTACTAACTCGTTATTTTTTTTTTTAAATAAAATGTTGAGCCATTTGTGTTAACTTTTTCTATTGCTATATTAATTTATTTCTAGTATACTTTATACCATATAGATATGTTATAGGTATTGACACATGTGTATAATTAATATATACAGCATATTACGTATATTTTAATTTCAAGTGTATAAATTGCACAACAAGCTAAAACTTGAACTTTTAATTTTTGTGAGTAACAATATTAATAATATATAATTAAGAAAATATCCTTAATGTTGACTCTTTTATTATTTTTTATTGTACAAATATATAATTTTTGGTAAAATCCAAATTTTTGTTAATAAAAATATAGAAAACTATTTAGCTAAAAATATATGAAATGTTCATCATTACAAAATCTATGTAAGTAGGGTATTGCAGTTTTCATTTCTATATTATTAACATAATCTTCAAGAATAGTTTTTTGTCAAGTAAGTGAATATTGTTTAACAATATACTACTTTAAAAGCAATTTATTATAGTTATGATTAACCTTTTAAAGTTCACTACTTTCAGCAAAATATTTGTTTAATATTTAAAATTGTTAATTTGGAATATTTTCGTATTCGTGCATATGGTGTACAAAGATCATGGTTTTCTTTTCATTATGCATTTTAATTTTTCAATAATATATGATTCTATCCAAAAATTTAAATACTTTAATTTAAAAATATATTCATGCATATGTTTTACAAAAATCATGATTTTCTTTTCATATACACTTTAAATTTTTAATAATACTTGATTCTATCAAAAATTTTAAACACTTTAATTTATAAATTATATTCATGCATATGTTGTACAAAATTTATGATTTTCTTTTCATATGCATTTTAAACTTTCAATAATACTTAATTCTTTTAAAAAAATTCAATTTATAAATTATATTCATGCAAAAATCAAGATTTTCTTTTTGTATGCATTTAAAATTTTTAATAATACTTGATTATATCAAAAAATGTAAACACTTAAATTTATAAATTATATTCATACATATGTTTCACAAAAATCATGATTATCTTTTCATATGCAATTTAAATTTTCAATAATACTTTATTCTATCAAAAAAACATTTCAATTTAGAAGTTATATTAACAACAAAAACAGATCTCTATTTGTATATGCTTGTGTTGAGATATCAATCGCTAATTTCAAAACATTTGCATTAAAAATTATTTTTCCTTATACCTTATTTCTTTAATTTTGAAGATGACAATGCAGCTGTTATATCAATTCGAATTTTTATTGTATTTCTACATGCTAGCTGAAATTCACAATATGTCCCTTGAATGCATGATAAAAACTTTCAACTGTTTTATTCAATTTTAATCTTAATCAAATATGTATTTTTTTTATAAAATATGTCGTATTTATATTTATGTTTACCTTATCCTAAAATTCAATTTTTCAACAACAAAAATGTATTTTTTTATCAATTGTAATTTTATTTTTGGAGTAAGTTTGTTGGAGCTCTATATAATTGTCTACTTATTGTTTTCTTTTGTTAATTTTCACAATTACATTGTCTGAAAGCTTTTAATAAAAGATATTTTATTCATAGATTCTGTTATTGTCTTTATATTTCTAATTATATGAATATAAATAATTGGGGGGGGGTCTGATTATATTCTGCTATTTTATGTTGAATAATTGAACTTTAACGTAAATATTTTGTTTCTTAAATAACATAACAATTATATTAAATTTAAAAAAATTATTAAAGGAAATTAAAGAGTGGGTATTCAAGTGTTCCTTTAGAAATTCTCCAGGCCAGCCACTGCCACAGTTTATTTTTATATATCTTTAAAAAAAAAAATTGTTGTACACTTAAAATAAGAGTTTATTATTTAAGTCATTATTAACCGTTAACAAATATACAGCAATTAATCAGGATTTAATGGGCACAAAGAAAAACATTCGAATTGTCTATCAATCTATATTAAATATTTTGGGAACGCGAACTAAAAATCTTTTATCATGGACAAACGGATGTAATTAAAAATTTTATTTCCAAATAACGGGAAATTATCTTAATATATGTTCTTAAATATGTATACGCGTCATCTGCGTTTTGTACATTAAATGCAAAAAACTATTTGTTTTGAAGATTTTATTCAGTACTTCCATCATTTATGAAAGAAGTATTTCAAGAAAGTAATTTGGAAGATATTTTATAGTTATGTTTATTAAAATTATTAAAAATACTTTTCCAAGCAAAAAACAATATTTATAAAAGCATTTTTATAACAAGCAATTGTGATGGACGTGGGATAGGTGCGCCATCTAGTGTTAGAATTTAAAAATAAGATTTTCTAACTCGGGGGGGGGGGGGGGGGGGGGG
Organism: Troglohyphantes excavatus; assembly: GCA_963932185.1. Taxonomy (NCBI): domain Eukaryota; kingdom Metazoa; phylum Arthropoda; class Arachnida; order Araneae; family Linyphiidae; genus Troglohyphantes; species Troglohyphantes excavatus. Next base: position 72,476,668 of record OZ010673.1, read on the forward strand.
TGTTTTGAGTCTAATACTTTTAGTCAAAAGTGCCAAAGAATTTTTTACTCCATTGTGTATATAATTATCTGTTATGATTTGAAAGCACACACTCAGATAACTTATTTAATTACTTAGTGAAGTTTTTATATTTAGAAAAATATTCGCAATGGTTTGTATAAAAAGTTGTAAATTTAATTATATATATATTTTTTTACAATGCGAATTACTAATTTGAAAAATAAATAATATTTCAATGCGTTAAATCATTTTGATTTATTATTAAATTGCTGTTAAAAATAATATTTTTAAACTCAATGGAAAATAAGCCAATTCGATCGTTTTCTATATATTCTCTATTTGAGAATTTACTCGAAATATATTTTTTTCCAATTGCAATGTAGTCCTAAAAAAAATACCGAAACCATCACTAAAAGGTATTTTATAATTATTTTAAATCAGTTTTCTAACACACATAAACAATTTCATAATTATACATCTGCCACACACTTTTTTTTAAAAATCTGCAATTTCTAATCAAATAAGAATAACAAAAATATTAAATCCAATGGTGTACGTGATTAGATTTGCCAGTATTAAGAGAGCTGTCATCCTTTTGTACATCCCTCCCCCCATGTCACCTAGAACACCCTTATGTAGTCGCAGAGTTCACCCTACACTAAAAAAAAGGTGCTCAAAAATGAGTACATGAACGAACTCATTTTTCTTTGAGCCTAATTGCATTGTTGCACGCATGTTCCAATGCAGTGTCCGTTCTGAGGTCTAATTTAAGTTTAATCTTACCAAGTTGGGCAATTTCTAATATTTCCTCGCTTTCATTTGTTAATAATATTAATTGTCTTCAGGCATAAATCTTCCCAACACTGGGATTTTTAAAACTTGAAATTCCAGACTTTTTAGGTTCCCAGATTATTTGGGGTGGGGGGTCGGGTCGTGTTTCCCCCCCCCCCTCTTTCGACGGGCCTGATCGCACTAGAGTTGCATAATGGACTATTGGCGACGTCGAGGTCCTCTCGAAGGATGAACCTGGAAACATTGCCTCGTAATTTTGAACCGTTGTCAGATGACGAGGGTAACCCAATTAACTTTTACTTTATATTTTAAATATTATTATATAATTATTTATATTATCTGGAAAAAGTGTGGGGGAACCTCCCTCCTTCCCTCTATTACTTACAGCTTCGAAAGTGTATCTTTAATGTTTGCCCACAATTTTACAAGTATGCTTGCTGACCCAAGAATAGTGAAGTTGGTGAAACCCATCCAATTTGAAATATCATCATTAATATTTGTAATAAAACAAATACACACGATTTCAACAATTTTTAAATGCTACCAAATCTTATGAGAAAAATTTTAAGTTGAACATTTAGATTTTTTAAAAAAAATAAAGTTATTTAAACTCTTAGTTACATTTAGTAACAGAATTACATTAATATTTTTATTTTTACTGAATATTTTTTTACTGTTAACAGAAAATGGTGGTCCGCACAATGTCTCTCTTTAAACTAGGTGGTCCGCAGCCACCTAAAGGTTGGCTGCCACTGATTTAAGGATTCAAAAACCTATGAAAAGTTATAATAATTTGTCATTTTGTAATTATTTTTTCTAGCTACCAGACGAACAAGAATTTAGTTCGATTTTAGAGAAGATCTTTTCCCCTACACTGTTAAAAACAGGTATTCAAAAATAAGTCAAATATACTCATTTTTAATACATTCGATGCTTATCATGCCTCCGAATACATGTTTCAATTTTGAAAAAGACATGTACTCAAAAATAAGTACAATGGGTGAAAATGAATAAAAAAAAGAGGAATTGCTTGCCTAGATAGGCTTCCATCATAAATCACTTTCAATAAATATTGACAATTACAAGCAAGACTTACCAGGAATCGAACCTAGGTCTTCAGGGATCGCAGCCCAATACCTTATCCGTTATTCTACTACCAGGGCGACGTAAAGAAGTTATGAATAGGTAATGTTAAATAGGTGTGTCAAAAGAATGTGAAGTAAGATAATTGAGGTGTAATAACTCAGTTTCCATTTCAGCAATCCTCGTCAAATAATGTGGAAAACCATCTTCTGAAGAGCTATTTTAAGTGTGTCAGGTCGCTTTGTTAAGATGGCTTGAGCAGAAGCTGAGATCAGTAATATTAAATCATAATGTTCATTTTTGAGAAAACGGTTACTGAGTAAGTCATCGCTCTTTTACGATGCAATTGCAAAAGAAAGAAAAATAAGTAGGTTCAGGTACTCATTTTTAAGTACAATTTTTTTTACAGTGTACACTTCTTAAAGGAGGTTGAATAGGGTGAAAGTTTCACAAATTTAATTTTCCTAATTCTTAATCTACTGAAGCGAAAAAAATGGCTTAAATTGATGATTCTAATAATCGGGTAGACCCTTTTGAACAGTCAAGTTTGGTCAACGAATAATTTGTACGCTCTTTACTCGCAATGGTTATACTCGAAATTTGATTCATCTCCTTCCCCACACGTAGAAGAAGAGAGGATAAGAGGCCGACCTGGTCGACACGGCTTACCTTTTTCGATGTTACGCCATTTATCCTCCCTGGAGTTATGTTGCTTTGAAATATCAACACTTTTCGTGTCGCGCAAGTGTTTGCCGGTGACCGGTGTACTCGGAGTTCTAAATTAGCAATCGTTAGTCATATTCTGCACTTAAAAATTTCACTTTGACGACCGCCATTTTACATCCAGTCGTCATTTTTGAAGTCAAACTTTTTTTAAAAATTTCAGTTTGACGAACGTATTTTTACACTAATTCATAATTTTTTGCATAATTACGAATGATGTAAAAAGTGGCCGAATAAATCGGCCAGTCTTAAAAAAATAAAATGTTTCGTTTATAAAAAAAAAGTTCCCTGTAAATTATAAAAATCCTTTGTTTTGCTGATAATTATTATAAGTCTTTATAGGGTCGATATATATACGCTTGCACTTAAATAAAACTGCAAATCTACATAAAGTTTTTAATAATAAAAATTTATTTTTTATAATAATCCCATACTTTTCAGTGATTTTGTCAGTAAGACGGTGATGTTTTTAGAGCATAAATGGAAACATGCTTCTAATTTTATACGAAAGAAGCATTAACAATTGCAAAAATATCGGGCCTCCAGTTACCCAGTGGATAAAGGTTATCAGCTGGTGGTAATCAGAGAATTGCTAGTTTGAAACTGTGCGATGAACTTGACAAAGAAAAGTAAAAAGTAGTGATCTTTCGACGGAGTTGTTCGCCAGTTTCGCGACAAACATACTAGGAAGTCGTCCAGAACATCCAACAAATTATACTGGCGTGTACGGGACTGGTGCACGATACATCTGATCGGGGTCCAATGTCATGACGCCTATTGAGGTTGCGTCGGATGCCAGCTCAGGTGTCGTCTTCGTCATCTGACCATGATTTAAAAGTATTAGACATCGTTCCCGGGCCTTTCCTTCGAGATAGGCCTCATACGGTCGCCAATAGCCCACTCTGCAGCTCTAGTGCGACGTCAATTAACCCAAGCAACCAAAAATATCGTAACAGTTGGCCGCTCTGTTTAAGTAATTTGAATTACTTTAAAATTACGCCTAATCAGAATATTTTAGCAACCAGAAAATAATTGCTATGTGCCAATGAGACCTATTTTTTATTATCTCCTAATTTCGAACCTTGGCTGTGGGTCATCTTCAAATTCCAGTGTCATTTACCATCCTAATAAAAAATATTTCCCTATAGGTTGTATTTATCTTTTCAATTTTTTTCTTTTTTGTACAGATGTTGTCAAACAGTTGTTATTAAAGAAATACAAAATTGGATTATAATATTTAAATAAAAATTATGTATTTAAACAAATATGGTCGGGGAATAAAAAAAAATAGCTGTCCGAAATAGAAAATATAATTTGAATTCTGCAATAGAATTATTCCAATGCCGGATTTTTTTTTGTTTGTGTAGCATTTACAATTGTTTTAAATATTCTGTATTTTGCATTAAAGAAGGTTTTCATAATATTTAAAGATAAATTAAGCTTTTAATATATTTAATTCTTTTGTCCAGAAATTTGTGTCATGTCTGTTACTATACACTTTAAAACGTATTTTTAAATCAAAATTTAAATTTTCTGAATGGTAAAAGTTGTTTATTAATGCAGCAGGATTAGAGAGATAATTATAAGCAGCCATCTTGAATTTCTTGTTGTTAATAGATGAAGAAGGAGACCTTTTGTAGAAAGTATTTTTATTAAATGTCATGTCTGTTACCTTCACTTTTTATGTAAATCGTTAATATATTTTTTAATTTCTCAACTGATTTATTTAGCTAACAAGGTTATTTATCCAAAATAAATGTGTTGTTTATGTTTTGGTTTAGATATTCCAAGTAAATAATTCTTCTATGAAATGTCATGTCTGTTACTTGTCATGTCTGTTACCGTCTTTGGTAACAGACATGACAATTTGTTGTATTTTTTTATAATAAATATTAATAACAGATATTTTAAAAGAAGAACTGCATGAAAAACGTTAAAATATAGTTAATAATATTCAGTTTAACGGTTTTTTTTTTAAAAATGCTGTTCAAAAACTGAAATAAATTTTTTTATTCTTAATTTCCTGTTTGTCACTGGTTTTGAAAATGACCCGTATACCTGAACTGATTTTAAAGACATATTTGCGTCAAAAGTTCTTTAGATACAGAAATTTTCGTATGATGAGTGTTACACAAGGCGGATAGAGAAGGAAGGGAGAAAAGCCATGTAAGGTACAGAATATGAAGTTTTGTCGACTGGTTCTCTTCAGAAATCTGTTATCTGTATCCCGAAATGCATTACGCCGATGAGTTTTTTTTGTGCGCTGCGATCGGTTTCCAAGTTCTGCGCATAACGAAAACGGCTGACAGTATCCCAAGATGCAATGCACTGAGGGCTTCTTTTGTGCGCTACTTCCAATATATTAAGGTTCTATCTTTCCCCCTCCATTTTCTTTGGAGTTGCGTGTACCATAGAGTAATGATACAAATAGAGGAATAAAAATGCTGATTTCCGTGTGTGCATCATTGATAATACGTGATATGTGGAAATGCCAATTTATTCATGCGCCAATATTACTTGGCAGGCCTTGGCGACTTTAAGAACTAAACGAGATCGAAGTATTGTAATATGGTTTTGTGTTTAATTTTGTATTTAAATATCGTTTTTTTGAACGAGTGGAACTATTTAAGGGAGTTTAACAGATATATTGAGGAGATTTTTCTTACTTTGTAGTTTCGAAATAATTGCATTACGTTTTTATGTAAAAAATGTACCATAAGCGAAGTTCTTTCAATTGTTATTTTGTATACTTCAATAAGAAAATATAAACAATAAAACCTGAAATATATAAAGAGTTTCGCTTCTTCGAGTATTGAACACAAATAAAATATTTTCGTTTCGTTAATGAAGAGGAAATATTTAGCGCATATTGTTTGAAAATAAGTAAATACGTACATATATGTTAAGAGGTTGAATGCAGACAGAACTCCTAATCACCAAAAAAGAAGAAAGTGCGCCAAATTTGAAGCTCCTGCAGATGTCTGAACGCCAAATGTGGCAGCGCTATAACCACGTGATGTGGGTTTTTCTTTTCAATGTTGACACCGCGGCCTTACGAGAGTCTGGTATTGAAGACGCTCTCTATTTAATATTACAACTCTCTGGCGTGTACCGTTGATTGTTCAGCGGACATTTCACTAGTGAACAATAGCAATAGTGTCAAAACATTCTTACAATGTATTCTGTTTCTCAAAAAAAAAAACCTATTCTTCAGAAATTTATCGCATGTTGAAAAGCAAGACAGACATTAAACCCGAAATGCCCGACTTAAACCTTATTAATCTTCCGCCCAAGCACTTGTAAGAGGCATTCCTTTCTGCAAATCCCCTCTTCCCATTTTTTTAAAAAGAAAGGCCGCCTCCCCGTTTACTTAGGCCGTCATAAAGTCGCCAAGCCCCCCGTGTTTGCCAATTAGCCTATCCCTTCGCTAATGACTTACGGCAGGACTTTTTATGGCCGCATCGCTGACAGGGGTTAAGGCAGGAAGGAATGTATCTGTAAACTTTGACTTATTATTATTGCAGGAGCTTCATGAAAATTCATAAGGGGTCGCACAGAAGCTACCGGAATGTCGTAGAAATGGAGGTGGAAACGTCACGTAGGGACGTTTTTGTTATTTAGAAGATATTTATTTACCTCGTGTTTTCACAGAACTACAAGAGTGAATTAAACTAGTTAGTAAAGTTCTTCATTCATTGCAGCTCAGGCGCTGTCCACGTCATCTGCTCATAGTTCCAAACAGGGTCATTGCTAGGGCTTATGATTAAAAGGGGCTTAAAATTGGCAATATGTTTATTTAAGGTCCTGACCTCTCCGTTAGGATATACAGGATTTCTTTCAACAACCCTACGTGGGATACAGAGAATATACACATACAATGTTTGTACAGGCCATTTGAAGTGATACACATTAGTGAAAATCGAGCAACACGCTCTGAGTTTGTTGCACATATATTAGGTGTTAACATGAGTATTTGTCTCTATGCGGGGTGCATACCCCTCAGTTTTGTATATAAAACTTATAATCTGACTTAAAATCTAACATTAAAATTGGCAAGTCATATATGGGTTTTTATCAACTTTTTTAAAGTCAAATTACCAATTTTTTTTAAGAGTCTGGTAATTTACCTGTTTTTTCCCGCTTGGATGCGAAAAGTTAGTATTAGATGTGAAATTACCAACACGACCAGAAGTAAAATTCCTTAAAATATTGCAGTATTGGGTCGTAAGCATGTTGGTCAATTCCTGTTGACCTGGCAAACTTGTGAAACATTCTGTTTTTTTTTTTAAAGTTATACTTCTTCATTTAAAAAAGTTAAACTTCTTCATTTAAAAAAAGAAGCCAAATGTGTGACAAATTTGTTAACTAGGTTTGTGATTTTGTAAATTTTACAGGAATTTACCAGCATTGGGGGCGGGGGCGGGATGAGTCTACCCTAGTTTCAAATTATGATGCAATGTTCCCTCGTCTGTCGGTCTTGAGATAGAGTTCCAATCGCCCATTGTGTAGCTCTAGTTCTAGATCGACGTTAATACAACCAACTAAGACGAGGCTGCCGCCCACAATCCTTAGGTCGGAAATCGAAATTAACCTAAGGATGGGTCGACATCTTTTTCTTATGCCTCCATTGAATAATGCCTAGTAAATAGAAGAACTTTGGTGGGTTGGTTGGTGAATGGACGTCGCACTACACAGTGCAACGGTTCGTTATCTCGAAGGAAAGATCCTGGAACATTGCCTCGGAATTTGAAACCATGGTCGAATGACGAGGACAACACCTGACCCGGCACCCCACTCAACCTCAATCGGTGGGAGGGCATTGGACCACGACGTGTGGCCTCCGTGGCCGAGCGGTTAAAGGCGTTCAGCTACTAATCCGAAGATTGGTGGTTGGAACCGTGCGATGGACTTGACAAAGAAAAGTAAAAAAGTAGTGATCTTGTTATCGGAGGGTTGCCAGCTTCGCTACAAAAATACTAAAAACATCGTCCAGAACATCCGCAAAAATTAACGGCGTGTATACGGGACTGGTGCACGATAAATCTGATCGGGGTCCAAAGTCCCGACGTCTATTGAAGGCGTTGGGTGCCAGTTCAGGTGTTTCCTCGTCATCTGACCATGGTTCTAAAATAACGAGGTACATGTATGAATGTGTGTGTGAATGTGTATGTGTTCCCAGGTCTTTCCTTCGAGATAGACCCCGAACCGTCGCCAATAGCCCACTGTGCAACTCTAGTGCGACGTTAACTAACCAAACCAAACCAAAGGGCCACGACGTGTTGAACGTGTACCCGCTCTACAGAAAAGTCAGTTTAAAAACTTCATAAAATTTTCGAAATTGAAGATTTTTTTTTAAGGTTTTCTAAAGGAATTTGTAACAAAAAACTGCATTTTTTTAATTGTATAGCATAAAACCCTTTAAAAAATTACATTCTCCATTCCGTCTTCCATTTTTTCAGTGCTTCAAAATGAAAAAGTTTTTGCAGGCTATATGCAGGAATTTGAAACAAACATATGCAGGAATTTGAATAAAACATTTTATTGACTGTATTTTTTTTTCTTAAGTTTTTTTAGAATTTCCAAAAGAAAAAAAATACTGTGTTCCTGCATATAATCAATTTATTATTTTTGATAAAGTTTTATGCTAACTTTTTTGCTGTACGTGGGGGCATATTTTTTTTTATTAGATTTTTTTTTTTTTTTAATTCTGTTTCCCTGTATAAAACTATCAATTTCACAACGTTGATAAAGTTTTTTACTAAATATGTGGGATTTTTTTTTAGCGAGCGAAGAGGATCTAAAATGGCAATCCTCCGATCAAGAGCTTACTACATCCCCCCCCCCCCCCCCCCCCCCATTATAAGCCTTACCACAGGCCATGGAAATAATAATAAAAAGAAACTCCTCCTATAAGTTTTAACTTCAAACAGGTGAAGTTATATAATAGAGGAGGGGGGTTGAGACGCTTGAAACCGAAATCCGGAGTGAGGTGCGCTAACTGCCGCTCTCGTGTCTCGACAAATCATCCCGAAAACACCCTTGGCGACAGTAAGACAAATCTGCCGGCGTTAAATCACGTTCGCGAGCCGTGTCTTGCACGGGAATCCGGCGAATGCGCGTTCGAGTCCCGCAGAAGAAGAGGAGGAAATGTATAAAAAGTCACTTCTCTTTCTCGAGCCAAAAAGTTTCTTTTTCCAGAATGCGCCTCATCGTTCAAATATAGACGAGGAGGCTTTCGAAGAGTATGGGCAGCCGCCTAAAATTAGATCGCATCGCAATCCGCTTCCTTTGGCGGAATATCGCCAATTCAGGAAATTCGGATGATGTGTGGTTCAAAACCAGTGTCGTTATACAAAAAATATTTTGGGGGGTTGAAACAAGAAATTTCTCAACTTAACGATTAGAAATTCTTAACTCAACTATTCGAAATTCGCAACTCAACAGTGCTGAAAATTCCCAGTTCCTACTTTTCGACATTTTTCATCTTCTTTATATATATATTAGGTAATATTAAACAGTTCTCTAACAACCATTGAATTTTTGCACCCAAAATCCAATGCAGTGTCCGTGCTGAGGTCTCATTTAAATGTAATCTTACAAGTTGGGCAATTTCTAATCTTCCGTCTCTTTCATTTGTTAATAATATTAATTTTCTTCAGGCATAAATTTTCCCAACTGAGGGTTTTTAGAAGTTGAAATTCCCAGCTCGGGGTTTTTAGAAGTTGAAAGTTTTAGAAGTTTTTTTAAAGTTTTTTTTGTTTGTAAAAATGAAGAAGAAATACAACAATTTTCGTTAAAATGGATTTGTTCTCGGACCGCTGAGTAAGTTATTATCTAAATTTGAATTTTCTCGTGTAAGTTGCTCTGCAAACTGGCTGCAACTGTATTCGTCACCGTCTTGTTTTTGTTCAAGAATCAAATGGGCTATATCCACATTCCAACCAATCAGCTACTTTTGCTTCAGGTAACTTCTTTTTTTTTTGAGATTTTAGTAAAAAAAAACATACGGTGAGTACAGGGTGCACTGTACAGCATGAACTGATTCGTGAATACTTTGATTTTTGGACGAATTCGTGAATGCTGATTCTTTGGACGAAATTTCTCTACACCCCCCCCCCCTCTCTCTCTCTTGTCCCCCCCCCCCCCCCCAAATGCGATACATATACCAAAGGGAGGAGTGGGTTAATTGGCGGCCGGGTCGACGCAATACACCTTCCTCTATACACAATGGTTGGTAATTTATCTTCGCACGATGATTACCCCTGGAGTTATATGGCCCGAAGCGCATACTGCAGCCAAATCAGGCACGTAGGTAAGGGGGTGGTTCAGGGGGTTCAAACCCCTCCCATTGAAATTAAAAAAAAAAAAAAATCGGAGAACTGTAAAAATCATAAAAATACTTTAAAAAACTAGAAAAATTTCAATTTTTAGTATAATACTTCTTGTTGAGTTGCATGCAGGAAAAATTGGTATTTTCCGGGGTTTCTACCCTGCAAAATAATTTTCAAAAGGCCTTAAAACATGATTTGAGGGCATTTTTATCTAAAACTAAGCATAACATTACAGCATCGTGTTTCATTATATAGTATTTGAATTTCGGTGACAAAGGTAAAAGATCGGGAAACTGTGCCGTATAAACAAGCTGTAACTAAAGTAATATATTATTATAAACAAGGAATTTTAAAATTTAAATTTGTTCTCTAAATTTATTTCATAAGTAGGGAGTGATATTTACTAATTTTAAAAATAGTTAATTATTAATATTGGTAACGATTTCATGAAAAATAAATGATAACAGTTGCTGTTTCGATATTTTTTCTAAGCATGGAATTTATATGCTAACTTATTTCTGTTTAGTTGAATAAAAATTCATAATTTTAAAACAATGGGCGGGGGGGGGGGGGGGGGGGGGAAGAGTTTGTTAATTTAGGAGGGGGTAATCTAACTAAAGAAATCCGTTTCTCAGTTACTGAACTACCCCCATGAAAAATCTATACCTCCTTGCCTGAGCCAAATGCAACATTCCGGTATAAAGGTTGGTGGAAGGAATGGATTAACACTCGGCCAAGTCGACACTTCTCAACTTTCCGCTACACGATGGTACTTCATTTATCCACATAGTTTGATATCACGTGGAGTACAGGGATTTGAAAAGTGTCGTTTTTTAGGTTACGCTATGTAACCGTATCGATTTTATAGACATTTAAGTCAAAAACGATTTTCGCTGCTTTGTCATATTTAAACTTGAAGCGACATATTTAATAAAGCATCTATTGACATTAAAATTGCATTTTTTTTAATGTCGTTTGTGGGTTACTAATAGGCGCGTTGATGCGAACTGAGGGAGGTTGAGTCCTTGACTGGCAGTTTGAGGAACACCAGAGCAAGTTGACATAGAAAAACACGAAAGAGGGGGGGGGGGGGGAATGGGAGGAACGGATAGTTGCAGCTGATGAGCCTCGGAGGTCTAGAGTGTTGCTCTCATGGTTAAAAGTATAATAGTGATAATCCATTTAGCAGAGTAACAGAAAATCGGATAGGTGTACAAGCAGCACTGTCCCGTAAGGTCTGGTTTCGTGAATACTTTTCGACCCCACGCAGTAAAAAAATTGGAGAGGAGGGTGGATAAATAGCCAACCTGGTTGACGCTGCCTTCCTTTCTCTACATGATGGTATGTAATTTATCTTCATAAGCTGATTCACCGTGGCGTTATGAGGGCGAATGCGATTGAGAAGCCAAGATTGACCTCCCCCTTCTCCGCTTCCCCCCCCCCCCACACACACACACTCACGCGTGGTACAAAGGTCAGAAGATGGAGTAGGTCAATAATTAGCCTTGTCGACGCTGTCCACCTTCCCTTACACGATGAAATGCTATTTATCCCCCCCCCCCCCAATAGGATCATTCCCTGTGGAGTTATGAGGGCGAATGCAATATTGCAGCCAAGAGCGACATCCCCTCCCTACGTTGTAGAAAGTTCAGAAGGAGGAGTGGGTCAATAATTAGCCTGGTCGACGCAGCCCACCTTCCTCTAGACCAGTGGTCGGCAAACTCATTAGTCAACAGAGCCAAATATCAACAGAACAACGATTGACATTTCTTTTGAAAGCCAAATATCAACAGAACAACGATTGAAATTTCTTTTGAGAGCCAAATATCAACAGAACAACGATTAAAATTTCTTTTGAGAGCCACATTTTTTAAACTTAAACTATATAGGTAGGTACATTGTTGTTAACTTAGAGTACTCGTAAGCTGGCCTTTGCTAAAATCGTCCTCAATCTGATTGAGGTGCGTTCGCTGAGATCAACCCCTTCCAACTCTTCCATCCACACTCGTCTTTTATTTCGTGTATCTTCCTTTCGTGCATCGTCTCTGTATGTCCAAACAACATACCTTTCTCAATCATAACAATAACTGACAAACACTAATGTGGACAATTTGCCTTGTATCTCCTTGGAAAGTTTGGGTAAGTCAAGTTTGTATGTTGTTGTTTTTAATTTTTGCCACGAAGTTTAAACGCGCCCGCCCGCACGTGTTATTTTGTGGAAGAGCCACACTCAAAAGGCCAAAGAGCCGCATGTGGCTCGCGAGCCGCGTTTTGCCGACCACTGCTCTAGACGATGGAATGTTATTTATCCTCGTAGGATTATTCTACGTGGTGTTATGGGGCTCAATCGCATACTGCCCCATCCATGTGTACAAATTTCAGAGGACGGAATGGGTTCATAACCGACCTATTCTAAATGTCACGCGTTTCTCTACACGATGGTATGTCGTTTATCCAGGTTATAAATATTTGACAAGTGTCGTTTTTTAGTACACGACTCCGTGCGGAGAGGTGCCCTATATAATAATTTTATAAACGTTATTCCCGTCAAAAAAAAATTCTTTATTTAGTTTGGCGACTATCTTCTTTTTTTTTTAAATTCTAATTTGGCGATTTAAAATATTCGAAAGTTGTCGAAGCAGCCCTGTCGCGGAGGGGAAGTGAGATTTGAAGAAAAAAAAAGTAGGTTTTGCTCCGGTGGAAGGAGTCAAGAGAGAGAGAGGGAGTGGTGTGCCTATTTATAGATAGGTGCCTCTCTCTCGGGTTCACGTCCAAGGCTAAAGAGAGCCGAGTTTCTATTTCTGTTCTGTCACACGCGAATATTCGCTCAGAAGGAGAGAGTGTTAAGTGGTCGAGGGAGATGGATGCCCTCTCTACTCGCTCCAGCAAAATTATTCATTTGTCACAACTTCGAATCACTCGTCGAAACGTAGAATTTAATCGGTTTGGTTTGGTTTGGTTTTGTTAATTAACGTCGCACTAGAGCTGCACAGTGGGCTATTGGCGACGGTTCGGGGTCTATCTCGAAGGAAAAACCCGGGAACACATTCATACATGCACCTCGTTATTTTAGAACGATGGTCAGATGACGAGGAAATACCTGAACTGGCACCCAACGTCTTCAATAGACGTCGGTACTTTGGACCCCGATCAGATGTATCGCGCACCAGTCCCGTATACACGCCGTTCATTTTTGCGAATGTTCTG